>CM070106.1:15923768-15988768 GCA_036178185.1 Liparis tanakae
GTCATCTGTTTTGAAGCCTTTATTTTGGCGGTTTGTCCGTCGCCATCTTGGTTTCTGTTGCAACCAGAAGTATCCCAGGAGGGGGCGGAGCTACGGCCACGCCGAATGACACGTTTGAGACGCCCAACATGTGAAAAATCACTTTAAAAGAGTAAAAGTTGATAAACGAAAACATGGGAGCACCTGTCAATCACCTTAAGCCCCGCCCCCAAAGCGCCCCCTTATGGTCTGTGTGAGTCTACAGACCATAACGTATAAACGATGACATCAGGCTGTATAGAAGAAGACTTGAAACTAGAGACTGAGACATGAACTCATGTTTACTGAGGGAATACATCAAGAGAGAAGTAGAGTCACTATAGAGACTTCTATACAACCAGAGGAGCCCCCTGGTGGTCAAGAGAGAGAATGCAGCTTTAACACATGAAGTATAGACTTCTATACAACCAGAGGAATCACCCCCTGGTGGTCAGGGGAGAGAATGCAGCTTTAACACATGAAGCATATACTTCTATACAACCAGAGGAGTCGCCCCCTGGTGGTCAGGAGAGAGAATGCAGCTTTAACACATGAAACATAGACTTCTATACAACCAGAGGAGTCGCCCCCTGGTGGTCAGGAGAGAGAATGCAGCTTTAACACATGAAACATAGACTTCTATACAACCATAGGAGTTGCCCCCTGGTGATCAGGAGAGAGAATGCAGCTTTAACACATGAAGCATAGACTTCTATACAACCAGAGGAGTCGCCCCCTGGTGGTCAGGATAGAGCCCATTGGTCCCTCCATCTGGTCTCCCCCTCTACTGTAGATACAGCGATACACATGTTGTCCTCCCCTGCGTGCCTTCATCTCTCTCTCCCTGGATCGCCCCTCTCACGTGTTATCTCTCTTTCTCTCTCTCTCTCTCTCTCTTCCTCTTTTTTTTAATACCGCTATATTTTTCTGCTGAGCACTGCAGTCTCCTGTAGGTGTGGTGCATTCATGGGTGTCCTCCCTCTCCCTCTCTCTACCTCCATCCCTCTCTCTCTACCTCCCTCTCTACCTCCGTCCCTCTCTCTCTACCTCCCCCTCTACCTCCGTCCCTCTCTCTCTACCTCCCTCTCCCTCCGTCCCCCTCTCCCTCCCTCCCTCCCTCTCTACCTCCCTCCCTCCCTCTCTCTCTCTCTCCCTTCCTCTGCTGCTGTAGAGATTATGTAACTCAGCACCAACAGGCCGAGATGATGGAGGGAGGATGAGAGAGATTCTCATGGAGGTGGAGACAGCAGGAACATGGAGGCCATCCCTCTGTTCCTCTGAAGGGCCACAGCTCTCTGTGAACGACAACACACAGAAACCTGACCCCTCAGACCCTCAAGCCCCTCAGACCCTCAAGCCCCTCAGGCCCCTCAGACCCCTCAGGCCCCTCAAGCCCCTCAGGCCCCTCAGACCCCTCAGACCCCTCAGGCCCCTCAGACCCCTCAGGCCCCTCAAGCCCCTCAGACCCCTCAGACCCCTCAGACCCCTCAGACCCCTCAGGCCCCTCAAGCCCCTCAGACCCCTCAGACCCCTCAGGGCCCAAAGACCCCTCAGACTCCTCAGACCCTCAGACCCCTCAGACCCTCCGGGCCCTCAGACCCCTCAGACTCCTCAGACCCTCAGACCCCTTAGACCTCTAAGGCCCTTTTTAGGAAGTTATATTAGTTTGAAGTTTCACAACATCTGTTTTTCTCACCAAAATAAAAGCTTTGCTTTCTTTGTGAGATTATCATATCATTTGTTATAGAATATGTCGTTGTCACTCGGCGAGGGTTAAACAATAAGTACGATCATAATGATGTCATAACGAAAGTGAAATAATAATAATAATTTAAAAAATAAAAGTAATATAAGGTTATCAGTCAAATTCAGCATCAACTTCTTATTTTTTAATGTGTGTTTTGTCCTTTAAAACACGGGGTTAGGGATTTTATTCACGTTAAGTTATTATATGTATTATTAACAAAAACACAAAAAATATATCAATAACAGCCAGAGGAAGATGTCGTTGTTTACCTTTTAAAGTTACTTTAAGTCGGATTCATAAGCTTGTTGATTCCATCTATACATTATATATATATATATATATATATATATATATGTATATATATATGTATATACATTTACATATATTTTTACATATATATAATATATATAAAAATATATATACAAATACATATATATATATATATAAATATATACACATATATATATATATATATGAATACATAAACGTATATATATAAATATACACATATATATGTGTATATATATATATATATATATATATATATATATATATACAATGTGATATTTTCTGGTAGTCTAAGTTAATTATAACTTTTTCAGAACACAATTTGACTGAAATAAAGTGTTTCTACTTTTATCGTGAGAGTACTTTGACACTTTACTTATTTTAATGTTCTCGTCTAACGCTGCGGTTTGGAGACATTAAATCAAAATGCTGCTGCTCGGCGGTGAGGAGAAGCAGAAGGAGGTCAGACTGTTGGCAGGCGGCTCGTGTTCAGCAGGAGGAACTTTTCTTCTTGATTTTACGAAAAGAACTGCTGTACTTCTGGGCAGGGCTTAAATAAAAAGAACGCCAGAGAAGAGAACCATGTGTCCCCGGTCCAGAGCATCAGTCCCAGGATCAGCCAATCAGCTCCTCTCAAAGGACGTTCAGCTTCTAGCAGCTTCCTGTGGGATAAAAGTCCGCTATCAGAATGGAGAGGTCAAAGGTCATGACCCCCGGGTCAAAACGCCACTTCCGGTCAAATCACTAAACAAGTATTTTCACAATAAAAGTCCTGTCTGTTATTGTCCGCATTAAAGTCCCTCGAGACTATAGAATCAAAATAAAAATATGTATAACATATATCTGAATAAACATATACGTGACGAAGCTTTGATGCGTCCAGAATTATATTGATATAAATACTACTTTTACTTCTGCTTGCCTACTTTAGGTAAAGACGACGTGTGAGGTCAGGACTCGTCCACTATTCTTTTATGTTCCTTATGTTTTCAAAAAAGTGTAAAGTTACAGCCTCCGGTCCCCGACACATCCAGTCTTTATTCCACATCCAGCCTTTATTCCACATCCAGCCTTTATTCCACATCCAGCCTTTATTCCATATCCAGCCTTTATTCCACATCCAGTCTTTATTCCACATCCAGCCTTTATTCTACATTCAGTCTTTATTTCTACATTCAGTCTTTATTTCTACATCAAGCCTTTATTCCACATCCAGCCTTTATTCTAGAGAGAGAGAGAGAGAGTACGAGAGAGAATGAGAGAGAGAGAGAGAGAGAATGAGAGAGACTCTTCTCCCCTGACAGGTTGTTCTTGATGTAAAAATAGATCTCTTTTTACGCAGACCTCTCTCTCTCTCCCTCTATCCCTCTCTCTTCCTCTAACCTCTCCTCCCTCTCTCTCTCCCTCTCCCCCCTCTAACCTCTCCTCCCTCCCTCTCCTTTTCTCTCCCTCTAACCTCTCCTCCCTCTCTCTCCCTCTAACCTCCTCCCTCTCTCTCCCTCTAACCTCTCCTCCCTCTCTCTCCCTCTAACCTCTCCTCCCTCTCTCCCTCTAACCTCTCCTCCCTCTCTCTCCCTCTTACCTCTCCTCCCTCTCTCTCCCTCTAACCCCTCCTCTCTCTCTCCCTCTAACCTCTCTCCCTCTCTCCTCTAACCTCTCCTCCTCTCTCTCCTCTAACCTCCTCCTCTCCTCTCTCCCTCTCTCTCCCTCTAACCTCTCCTCCCTCTCTCTCCCTCTAACCTCTCCTCTCTCTCTCCCTCTAACCTCCCCTCCCTCTTTCTCCCTCTAACCTCTCCTCTCTCTCTCCCTCTAACCTCTCCTCCCTCTTTCTCCCTCTAACCTCTCTTCCCTCTCTCCCTCAGGATGTCGATCGTCAGCGTCGTTGCCAGGGAGATCTTGGACTCCCGGGGAAACCCCACGGTGGAGGTGGACCTCCGCACGGAGAAAGGTGAGGAGACGAGGAAACGACAACGGACACACACAGTAGAGCTCATTAGAGTGAAGCGACAACAGACACACACAGTAGAGCTCAATAGAGTGAAGCGACAACAGACACACACAGTAGAGCTCAATAGAGTGAAGCGACAACAGACACACACTGTAGAGCTCATTAGAGTGAAACAACAACAGACACACACAGTAGAACTCAATAGAGTGAAGCCTGGAGAGTACCAGCGACCTCTGCGTGACCTCTGTCCACAGAAACCGTATCCACTGACATTTGACACCAGATGAGAGGAGATACTTCTAAAACCCATCCTAGATCCTGCCTCCTCGTCTCCTCTCTCCTTTTCTTGCACTTCACACTTTAATTCTCCCCCCCCTCCATCAGGTCTGTTCAGGGCCGCCGTGCCCAGCGGAGCCTCCACCGGGATCTACGAGGCCCTGGAGCTCCGGGATGGAGACAAGAGCCGCTACAAGGGCAAAGGTGCTCGACTCAGAGAGGAGACGTGTAGTGTGGTTTCTGACCACCAGGGGGCGACACGCCCCCCGATTGAGCCCTCGGCTGTAGCGTCTGTTGGGTTGTTTTGGGGAAAAACTGAAACCACGAATGCCGCTAAGATGAGGCAGAACGAGCTCCACCGATGTTTTTTAAAGCTGTACAGCTCCGTGTCCTCGGGTTTCCACTTTTTATTCATTTATATTAGTATTCTCTTATTTTCTATAGGCAACATTTTGCAAAAAATTAGCTGCTGGTGAACGTTAGGAAAGATGTGTGTTTGAGGTCTTTAGCAATCTCCTGACTTGGGGTCTAAAAAATGTGTTCGTGTTACATGAAAAAGATTTAAATTTGTTGCAAGCCGAGGAAAGAATGAAAATAAAGATTTAACATGAGTGCGAATGGTGAGAGCCAGAATGACTTAACCACGACAATAAGATAAACTATAAGTACCAACAAAAAGCCTAATGTCTGCTCTGAGCTTTACTTCTCTTAATTGTTTCTTTTTTAGTTGTAATAATAAAGAATCCCATTGCTGACTTTGTGTTCCATGTTGTTTTCTTCCAGGTGTGTTGAAGGCCATCGGGCACATCAACGACACGCTAGGCCCCGCCCTCATCGCCTCCGTAAGCCACTCACACACTCACACACTCACACACTCACACACTCACACACTCACAAACTCACACACTCACACACCATGATTCAATCCACATAGTCAAGACACAAAGATCCTCTGTAAGCCGAGAAGCAGAGCAGATGAATTTAGTGAAGCCATCGGAAACGGAGGAGAAATGTGAGGTAGAGCGAGTGTGTGTGTGTGTGTGTGAGTGTGTCGCCATCTTTCATTCACAGTATCTCGACACGTGTGTTTCCTCACACAGACAATGTGTCTGTGTGAGGAAAGAAGTGAGAGGAACAGAACGAGAGAGTGTGTGTGTGTGTGTGTGTGTGTACTCCGGGCAAGAAGTGGATAAAAGGTCACAAATTATATAAAACTAAGATCTGTCAAACATTTATAAAACGTTAAAGGCCTAAAACTAATTTATTAATGATGACATTAAAAGAATACAATCCAAGATTTAAAAAAGTCATAGTAACGGTAATATGTTGTAGTCATGGTAACGGTAACATGTCGTCGTCAAGATAACATGTCGTCGTTATGCTAACGGTAACATGTTGTATTCATGGTAACACATCGTCGTCGTGGAAACGGTGACATGTGGTTGTCATGGTAACGGTAACATGTGGTCGTAACGGTGACATGTGGTCGTCATGGTAACGGGGACATGTGGTCGTAACAGTGACATGTGGTCGTCATGGTAACGGTGGCTGTCTGCAGGGCGTCAGCGTGGCGGAGCAGGAGACGTTGGACAACTTGATGATCGAGATGGACGGCACAGAAAACAAATGTGAGTCAAAAAAACAAGGCTCCTCCTCTTCCTCTTTTTCTCCTCTTCCTCTTCCTCTTCCTCCTCCTCCTCCTCCTCCTCCTCCTCCTCCTCCTCCTCCTCCTCCTCCTCCTCCTCCTCCTCATGTGACATGATGTTCTTAAACCAAAGCGTTTGCTCCAAAGAGACGACTAGAAACAGAAACACTCGGGACGCGACGGACGGATTTCAATCGATAAATAAATTCACTTTGTTTAAATCTCGGATCACGCCGACGAGTAACGGCAGGAAGTCACTGCAGGAAACCTGAACGCAGCCGGAGGCGTTGACCGCCTCTAGTTCATGTCCTCGCTGAAGGAAACAGAATCAAATGCAGATTAAAAGTCTCAAGAGTGTTTTTGTTGATTGTAAACAACAACAAGCGAGCCACAAGGGGCTTTTTATTTATTTATAGTCAGATATTAACGTTATCGGGAAAAGTTACTAAAATAAAATGCAACTTAAATATTTTGAAAAATATTGTTAGCACGTTGTTGTCATTTAGATTATTCGATGATTTGATATCATAAATAAAAAAAATTACAAAAAATGCAATTTGGAATTGAAATGAGTAAGTACTGCGTGACTTCCCCGTTCCCTCTGTCCCGCCACAGCTCAGTTTGGGGCCAACGCCATCCTGGGCGTGTCCCTCGCCGTCTGCAAGGCCGGTGCGTCGGAGAAAGACGTCCCCCTGTACCGACACATAGCCGACCTGGCCGGGAACACGGAGCTGGTGCTGCCGGTTCCCGTAAGACTCAAACGCACCGCACAAACACACACTGCTGGGGACACGCCTTTAATGGGATGTAAAGACATTTATGTATATATATTAAAAGAATTATATATATTTATTTATATATATATATATATGTATATATATATACATATATATATATTTATTTATATATAAACAAAAATAATATATATATATATATAAATACACATATATATATATATATATATATATATATATATATAAATACAAATAAATAAAATACAATATATATATATATATATATATATATATATATATATATTGTTTATAATCTAAATGCAATTTCACACGTACATTTCATTATTTCATGTGTAACATAATTTAATAACTTTTAGACTTTGATGATCCCAAAATTGCAATTTACACATGAGC
This sequence comes from Liparis tanakae, assembly GCA_036178185.1. Taxonomy (NCBI): domain Eukaryota; kingdom Metazoa; phylum Chordata; class Actinopteri; order Perciformes; family Liparidae; genus Liparis; species Liparis tanakae. The sequence goes on from CM070106.1 coordinate 15,930,839, forward strand.
AGTAGTTTTTATATATTCTGTTATCGTTTCCTCTCCTTGTCTCCTTGTGCTCTCTATCTTTTCTTATTACGCTTCCTGTCTCCTTGTTTCATATCCTTGTCTCCCCTTTCTTTTTCTCCCTTTTCCTCTTCCCCCTTTTTCCCTATCCTTGTTACCATCTCTTTTTTTTGTCTTCCACTTATTTTCCTCTCTCCTTCTCGTTTCCTTTCCCTGTCACTTTGTGTTCTCCTCTCTCTTTTCTTCTTCCCCTTTCTTTCTCTCCCTGGTACCCCTTCTCCCCTTTCTTCTATCATCCACTCATTTCCTCTGCCCTCTTCCCCTCGCCTCCTTGTTTCCTCCCTCCTTCAGGCCTTCAATGTGATAAATGGAGGATCTCATGCAGGCAACAAGCTGGCCATGCAGGAGTTCATGGTCCTTCCAGTTGGAGCCGAGTCGTTCAAGTAAGAACGTTTTAACCGCGAAGGATTCATCGGCTCACTTCTCAATCAACGTCTATAAGATCCCCCCCCCCCCCCCCCCCCCAGGGAGGCGTTGAGGATCGGCTCGGAGCTGTACCACACCCTGAAGGGGGTGATCCAGGAGAAATACGGCCAGGACGCCACCAACGTGGGAGACGAGGGAGGATTCGCCCCCAACATCCTGGAGAACAGCGAGGGTGAGAACCCCCCCCCCCCCCCCTTCCTCGTCTTCTTCACTTCCTCTAACGCCAGTAGGACGCGGAGGAAAAGGAGCGGAGGAGAAGGAGCGCACAAAGTCACGTTACTGGATGGTGGGGTAGTGGAAACATTGGAATAAAAAAGGTTCTTTAGAAAAAAGGTTCTTTAGAAACCTTTAAAGTTCCTCAAGTCACCTTTTCTGATGGCCTTGAGGCACCGTTTGTGGTTCTTCAAAGTTCTCTTTGAAGTTCCTTAAATTAAAAGGAAGAAAACGAATACGTAAGAAAACGGTTCTTTGTTGATCTAAAGGACGCTCAGATTTGGACGTTTATCGACGAAGTGAAACAGAAATCTCTAAACAAAGAAAAGACGATAGTTCCTCAGAATGCTGAGCGGTCCCACAAAGAGCCGTTGTCAGTACATGTTGGTTCTGTTATTCATGGTATTGGATGGTACGGTAGTGGAAACATTTGAAAAACAAGGTTCTTTAGAAACCTTTCAAGTTCAAAGAACCAGAAATAGTTCCTCAAGTCACCTTTTCTGATGGCTTTGAGGCCCCGTTTATGGTTCTTCGAAGTTCTCTTTGAAGTAAAACAAAGAAAACAAGTCTGTATGAAAATGGTTCTTACAGAACCTCAGTCTGAAGGTTCTCTGTAGAACCAGAAGCGGTTCCTCACTGTGCCATCGCTCTGAAGACGTCCTCTGTGTCCTCCCTGCTCTCCTTCACCATCCTCTGTGTCCTCCCCACTCTTCTTCATCGTCCTCTGTGTCCTCCCCGCTCTTCTTCATCGTCCTCTACGTCCTCCCTGCTCTTCTTCATCGTCCTCCGTGTCCTCCCTGCTCTGCACCTCCCCCTCCTCAGCTCTGGAGCTGCTGCAGACGGCCATCGAGAAGGCCGGCTTCACGGACAAGGTGGTGGTCGGGATGGACGTGGCCGCCTCCGAGTTTTACCGCGACGGGAAATACGACCTGAACTTCAAGTCGCCACCGGACCCGGAGAGACGCATCTCGGGGGAGGAGCTGGCCGACATCTACCAGGGCTTCGTCAACAACTACCCAGGTGGCCTTCTCCTCTTCATCGTGGTGGATCTTCGGGGTCGGGGAGAAACAAGTCATTCACCTCCTCCTCCTCCTCCTCCTACTTCTCCTCCTCCTCCTCCTCCTCCTCCTCCTCCTCCTCCTCCTCCTCCTCCAGTGGTGTCCATCGAGGACCCGTTCGACCAGGACGACTGGGAGGCCTGGTCCCGCCTGACGGCCCAGGTGGGGATCCAGGTGGTGGGCGACGACCTGACGGTGACCAACCCCAAGAGGATCGAGAGAGCCGCCGAGGAGCGAGCCTGCAACTGCCTGCTGCTCAAAGTCAACCAGATCGGCTCCGTCACCGAGGCCATACAGGCGTAGGTGGCCTCAAGCTGTAGAGCTTCATGTAAAACAGTCTCTCCCTTTCTGCTTGACCTTATTTCAGAAGATATATATATATATATATATATATATATATATATATATATATATACACATTTATTTACATTTGTTATTTTTTATATATATATATTCATTTATTAATATTTATTTATATATAAACATTTATTTATTTTATCTATATATATCTATTTATATATATATATATATATATTAATTTATTAATATTTATTTATATATATATATATATATATATATATATATTAATATGTATTTATATATACATTTATTTACTTTATCTATATATATCTATTTATATTTATATATATATAGATGTATAAATATATATATATATATATATATATATATATATATATATATATATATATATATATATATATATATCTGTAGTGGATGTTCGAGGCTGAATGCGTGCTCGTGAACGGAGGAGAGTTACTCAAAGATTTGCGTAGACGACTCTACTTGGGTCCCGACATCATAACCTTGATTTCAAAGAGATGCCCACTCCTCCTCCTCCTCCTCTCTCAATAAACCAATATGGCCGCCTCCGGCCAGGCCTGCAGCCTTGGGTCTGGGTAGAGGAGGTCATCCATCTTGGCTGAGAGGCGACAGGAGGGGCCCATAGGGGATCCGTGTAGTACGTGTCGAGGCCCAGCTGCGCCGCTATCAATCACGCGTGTGGAAACACACACGTGGTATTGTCACGTGACGTCTTGCCCGTCGGCCGTGTTGACCACGGAGCTCCAGAAAAAAACAGATGAGGGGGGGGGGGGGGGAGTGAGGGCTTTTAAGAGTTTGAAGTTTGAAGATTTGCTGTCAATCAAAAGGTGTCGCGGTGCAGAGCGTGTGCAGAGCGTGTGCACATAGACGGATTAAGAAACCACGGGCCCCTGGGCCTGGAAGTGTCAAGGCCCCCAACAACGCAAATTATATGATAGCAGTGACTTTGGTTATATGAATTAAACGAATAACTTTTTTAATTGTTACAACCACACGGCTCAAAGTGGAAATAACATAGTAGGAGGGAGGGAACATTTATGTTGCCTCTAATATCAACAAGAACAAAGTTTAAAACAATTGCCAGCAAGCTATGGTGTCACATATTATATGTTTCTTTCTTGTGACATCTTCAAAGTGAATGTTTAGGCTATTCTTTAGTTTTTCAGTAGGACTTCTGGGGCCCTGTTAATGACATGAATGACTTAAGCCTAGCATATACTGGCTACGGCGCATCGTGTCATATCGTCATATCAATACAGAGTTAATAACAGCGACGTCACGCGCGGAGTGAGGAGGCCCAGAGGCCCCCTCAGCTCATGGGCCCCTGGGCCTGGGCCCGGTAGGCCCGTTGGTTAATCCATCCCGGCGTGTGCAGAGCGTGTGCGTCGTCAATCTTAACAACAGCGTCTCTCTGGGTTTACGAGGCCGTCGATCACGGCGGCGCGGTGCCGGCGCATCAAAAGCTTCCTGAGTCGTTCATTTTATATAATTTTTCTAATACATCGGCAGGATGAGGCTTTGTTTACTTTAAGAACTCAAGTCTGACCCCAGACACAATCAGCACCTTAATCATCAGCAGCTCAAATAATCACAATCTAATAGAATTACTTTAAGATTCACAATAAGGAGTCAAAACGGACGAGATTTAAATTTGTTATGAATAGATTGTTTTTCCCTACAGTCAGACCATCAGAAGTTTATTTGCATTGATTTATTTTTTGAAAAAAGTCAGGTTAGAAATGACCAAACTCTCAAACTAGTGCATGACATTATATGTATGTATGTATGTATTTATTTATATATATATATATATATATAATTTATATTTGTATATATAAATATATATATATATATATATATTATTTATATTTGTATATATATATTATTTTTATATATTTTATTTATAGTTGTATTTATATATATTTTAAATATATATGTATATTTATATATATATATATATATATATATTTATATATATATATATATATATATATATATATATATATATATATATATATATTGTATATATACATATGGCATCAATAAAGCCTTTTAACTCATCCTTTTTTAAATTTTGAGTTTTGGATTAAAAATTCCTTAAATTATTAAATAAATACAGTGTATTAAACAGTTGGAATATTTGCTTTCAGAGTAAACTAAAGTAGAATTATCACTAAAACGCTCAACTAAAGTACTGTAACATTGCAACTAAATCCAGTGCTTGAGTTAGAAAGTGGCGTACCGGTATGCACCTGAACACACCAGAGGACCTGTGAGGCGTTCACTGGGAGTCGTGCGTCTGACCCTCGTCTCTCCCGCCAGGTGCAAGCTGGCTCAGGCCAACGGCTGGGGGGTGATGGTCAGCCATCGCTCGGGGGAGACGGAGGACACCTTCATCGCCGACCTGGTGGTGGGACTGTGCACCGGACAGGTGGGGCGCGGCCCCGCCCCCGACCCCGGGGGGGGCGGAGACAGCGAAGTCGATTCCCGTTTGTCTGGGCTCCGATCTCACGCCCTGTCTGTGTTGCAGATTAAGACCGGCGCCCCCTGCAGGTCGGAGAGGCTGGCCAAGTACAACCAGCTCATGAGGTCAGAGGTCATCTTCACTCCATTAGCAGAGACACACACAGAGAGATGAACACATGAAGGGTCTCCATGGGAATCAAGAAACACGCAGAGTTCAGAGCGACGAGGAGGAGCGACTAGAGGGAGGAAGAGCCACTATGATGAAGACGAGAACATGAAGATACATAATGTATTGTAGTTTGCAGGAGGGAGGGAGGATAGGGAGGAGGGAGGGAGGATATGAGGAGGGAGGGAGGATAGGAGGAGGGAGGATAGGACGAGGGGGAGGATAGGAGGGAGGGAGGAGGGAGGGAGTATAGGAGAAGGGAGTATAGGAGGAGGGAGGAGAGGAAACAGGGAGCGAGGAGAGGAAGGAGGAAGGAAGGAGGGAGAGGAGGAGTAGGAGGAGGGAGGGAGGAGAAGGGAGGAGGAGGAGGGAGGATAGGAGGTGGAGGAGGGATCGGCTCAGTGTTGTAATCCTATCGGACTGCTGAGGAGACGCAGGAGAGGAGGAGAGATTTACATGGTATTAAGCAGCGATAAACGCTAATCATTGTACACAGACACACACACACACGCACACACACGCACACACACACACACACACACACACACACACACACACACACACACGCACACACACACACACACACACACACACACACACACACACACACACACACACACACACACACACACACACGCACACACACACACACACACACACAGACACACCATCATCTGCACTGTGGCAGCTTTGGAGATGCGTGTATTTTATATATTGTGATTTTATTCTGTGAACCTGAAACACGACATTTAAAATCTTCCTCAACGTTAAATATTCCCCCCCAAAAATAACCAACATGTGTTTATCACCGTTTTGTAAATAAAACACAAATTACAAAAAGAGAATGCCCCATCGGTTAAAGAAAGATGAACTTTTTGAATTTGTTTAACTCTGTTGAGGAAATAAAAAACATAGTTGAGCGATTTAATAAAAAGGTTCTTCAGTGGGAACCAAGGAGAGAGCCGCAGACAGGAAGTCAGACGGCATTGAGAGGCGGACTCAACGCGTTTGGGCTTTTTATGGGACTCAACATGTATGTTTTTAGCATTTGGCAGACTTCCCTTCAGCTGCTCTGACGTCACAGTTTCACATTTACATGTTCATAAAAACTATTTATTAATAATAATAATCTCATCCTCTGCAGGATCGAGGAGGAGTTGGGCGACCAGGCTCGCTTTGCAGGCCACAACTTCAGGAACCCCAGCGCCCTGTGAACCTGATAACTCACACACACACACACACACACACACACACACACACACACACACACACACACACACACACACACACACACACACACGCACACACACGCACACACACGCCAAACATGGGAACGAGCCATGCGCAATGAAATATCAGATTCATGAAAAAACACAAGCAAAAAAAACTAAATAACTTATGCACTGGACTTATAGGCACACACACACACACACACACACACACACACACACACACACACACACACACACACACACACACACACACACACACACACACACACACACACACACACACACACACACACAGTGTATGTAGATGCGACACGCGCTCACGCACATGCAGGGGAATACCATAGAAATATCAAATTTATAAGCCAGACATGCACTGTTACTGTAGTTAATGGTTCATGTACAGACCTGCAAAAATACAGATTATTGTTGTAAAAACAGATGAATACGTATATAATAGAATAGAATACTTTCAAACGACGCACGCAACTGAAAGAGACGACGAAGAAAGAGAAACGGAAGCTTTCAGCACCAACAGAGGACGATGGCGCTCGCTCAGAAGCAGGAAGCAGGAAGCAGAGAGCAGGAAACAGGAAACGGGAAGCAGGAAGCAGAAAGCAGCCGTTTCCGGGCCGAGTGTAGAGAAACTGAAGCACCACACAAACACACGTTTACACACTCACCTGGACACTGAAGCACCTGCACTCCGCCCACTTCTGTCCTCTTTCCTTCCCTCGTTTTGTCTCCTTTTCTTTCTCGTCTTGTTTTCTCAGTTTAAGGGGAAAACAGAGAGAAGAGAACCCCTCTTTGATGTTGTTCTGATTATTTGTTCTGTATGCTTGAATAAAACCTTCTCGGTCCAAAAGAGAAAGAAAACAGACCCCCCCCCCATTCCTTCTGGATGTCCATAGATTAGCTGTGTTGAAAAAGACGGAAAAAAAAGAAAAGAAATGCGCTTGTCATTCAAAATAATGTGAAAATATGTGAAATAAAAATAAGTTAATTTACTATCACAGTTACAAGATGTTGGTCTTTTTTTTTTATGAATTTCTTGTTCAGTCTCAAATTCATTCAATTTGTGTTTACATATATTTAAAGCTGCTTCAAAAATAAATAAATACAATTTGAAAAAAATATATATGCATCTGACTATGGATTATCTTTATTTATTTATCTCATAGCATCATAAATCATAAATAAATAACCTTGTTTATCATTTTATTTTATTATTTGTATTTATTTATCTCATAGCATCATGACTCATAAATAAAATAACCCTGTTTATAATTGTATTTTATTATTTGTATTTAGTTATCATAAATCATAAATAAATAACCCGTGAATCACCTCGCGGTGTTCAGGCCGATGTGCACTTCAGGGGCGCTCGGACATATGAGGACTATAACACGGGGGAGGAATTAAAACGACGTCCCTCTTCTTCTTGTTCGGGTTTATTGAAGAGCTTTGTGGCGTAGTACCGCCACCTGCTGTTAAATCGAGGTACGACACCCCACTGAATTTGCTCTACACTTTTTTTATTCTTTTAAATTTATTTAAGTTTTTATTTTTCTAAAAAAAGAAGATTGCTATTATTAATATTGTTAATAATGTTATTATTCTATTCAATGTAGTTAAAACACAATCTATGAAACGCTTTCTACTCAATTATATTAGTTAGTTCACAAGGTTATGAGTGGGAACAGGGATGAGTATGAATTTACTATCTATTTATGTTTTCTGTCTTTTCTTTATTTGTATTTTTGTATTATTCTTATTTATTTAAGTTTTTTCTTTTTGCCATTTAATGTTTTTTTTTTAGTCAAACAAAAACGATATTTTTTGAATATGCTAAAAACACCTCTGTTTAAATTATTATTTGTATCTCTAATTCCCTGCACAACCACAATTTAAAAAAAATATATTATTATAATTATTATTATTTAGTGTCACATGTGCACGGCTGTGCGTTGAGCACATGTAACAAAATAAAAAATATATTTATTGTAAGATATTACAACATATTACATATTGATTCGATGTATAATATATATGTATGTATATAATATATATATATATATATATATATATATATATATATATGTATACATATTATATAATGTATATATAATATATCATATTTATATATATTTTATAAAACACATATATATAACATATATGTATATAATACATTAATATATATATACATATATATATAATATATACATATATGTGGAATATATCTAATATATTTTATTAAAGCACATATGATTCAAGGCATAATTAACGACTCTGATGCAACGTTAATGCAGAATTCTATGTTTATTAGAAAGATTTTTAACAAACATTTCGTCTTTTTACAGATGAACTGCACTCAGTGTAAAAGTACTACAAAATGCAGCTGAACCCGGGGGGGGAGGGGGGGGAGGGGGGGAGGGGGGGGAAACGTGTTTTTCTGGGGGAGGGGAGGGGGGAAGCACCCATCTTGGATGAAAGTCTGCTGGTGGTCTGCAGGTGGACCCGCGAGGTGGCAGCTCTACCGTATACAGGTGTAGTCTGGATCTGTGCAGCCCCCCCCTCCCCAAAATACACCAAACACCCGGCCAAAAAAATAGAGAAAGAGAAGTAGAGACACTGTACAGACTCTCCATCCTAACGTAAACTATAAAATACATGTACATGCCCATCTTTCACCTAGATAAGTGCAGCGCTCTTTTACGGCACACACACCTGTGCCGTCCTACGCTCTTATTTTGAAGGGTTCTTTCTGTTTTTTTCTGTTTTTTTTTCTTCAATCGTCAAAAATCTACACGCGTAATAATTGACGTTCTCGATAAAGAGCTTCTTTTAAATTTGTTTTACGCTCGGTAATCATTCTATTTTTTTTTTTTAAGTTTATATATTTTTTCTGTCAGCGTTTTAAAATAAAACTCGTACGCACAGCAGGATGCATCGGTTATTTATTGATTTAACTCGATGCCGTTTTATACAACGCGACTCATTCGTGGGGTTTTTAGCATCCGTGAGCGAGGAAGAAGGAGAGAAGGGAGCGAGGAAGAAGGAGAGAAGGGAGCGAGGAAGATCTGCACCTTATATCCGCCCGACTCGTCTCGTGGTTTCCTCCCCTTGACCTCCCTATCTCTTCATCATTCCCCTTCCCCTTCCTGCTCCTCCTCCTCCTCCTCCTCCTCCTCCTCCTCCTCCTCCTCCTCTTCCTCCTCCCGTGTTCTCCTCAGTTCCACAGTTTGAGGAAGCTGTCCCAGGATCCTGTGCAGACGCCCATCCCGTCCTCCGGGACGCCGGTGCAGCTCACCCTGTTGTCATGGCCGGAAAGCACACCTGAAGGAGGAGGAGGAGGAGGAGGAGGAGGAGGAGGAGGAGAGGAGGAGAGGAAGAGAGGAGAGGTTGACGAGGAGAGAGGAGGGAAGAGGAGAGGAGGAATAGGAGTAAGGGAAGAGGAGAGGTGAGGGGGAGAGAGGAGAGAGAAACAAAGGGAACAGAGTGACTGTGGGTCAGTAGGTCAATCAGGGGGTTGTTGGTTCAATCCCTGACCTAGTCCTTGTGCCCTTGAGCAACACTTCCCCCTGAGCGTCTCCGCCGGAGAACGTGACTGAAGCCGCTCTGGTTTTAAACGTTTACTTGGAAACCCTTCAGCCTCCTCCTCCTCCTCCTCCTCCTCCTCCTCCTCCTCCTCCTCCTCCTCCTCCTCCTCCTCCTCCTCCTCCTCCTCCTCCACTCACCGACTTTCTCTCCCTTCAGGGAGTCCCAGATGTGGCAGTTGAAGTCGTCGTATCCGGCGAAGATGAGGCGCCCGGAGTTGGAGAGCGCCACCGACGTGACGCCGGAGTTCAGGCTGCTGTCCTGGAAGCCCATGACCTCCTGGTCGGAGCGGAGGTCGTACATCTTGCAGCTGCAGTCGTCGGAGCCGGTGACGATGCAGTTCCCCCCAGGGAAGTACTGCGGGGAGGAGGAGGAGGAGGAGGAGGAGGAGGAGGCGCGAGACGTCACCTTTGTGGTCGGGTTGTGTCTCTTTGTAGTTGTGTTGAGTCTCTTATAGTTGTGTTGTGTTTCTTTGTGGTCGTGTTGTGTCTCTTTGTAGTTGTGTTGTGTCTCCTTGTGGTTGTGTTGTCTCTTTGTAGTTGTGTTGAGTCTCTTATAGTTGTGTTGTGTCTCTTGGTGGTCGTGTTGTGTCTCTTTGTAGTTGTGTTGTGTCTCCTTGTGGTTGTGTTGTGTCTCTTTGTAGTTGTGTTGAGTCTCTTATAGTTGTGTTGTGTCTCTTGGTGGTCGTGTTGTGTCTCTTTGTGGTCGTGTTGTGTCTCTTTGTAGTCGTGTTGTGTCTCTTTGTGGTCGTGTTGTGTCTCTTTGTAGTCGTGTTGTGTCTCTTTGTGGTCGTGTTGTGTCTCTTTGTAGTCGTGTTGTGTCTCTTTGTAGTCATGTTGTGTCTCTTTGTGGTCGTGTTGTGTCTCTTTGTAGTCGTGTTGTGTCTCTTTGTAGTCGTGTTGTGTCTCTTTGTAGTCGTGTTGTGTCTCTTTGTAGTCGTGTTGTGTCTCTTTGTGGTCGTGTTGTGTCTCTTTGTAGTCGTGTTGTGTCTCTTTGTGGTCGTGTTGTGTCTCTTTGTAGTCGTGTTGTGTCTCTTGGTGGTCGTGTTGTGTCTCTTTGTGGTCGTGTTGTGTCTCTTTGTAGTCGTGTTGTGTCTCTTTGTGGTCGTGTTGTGTCTCTTTGTAGTCGTGTTGTGTCTCTTTGTGGTCGTGTTGTGTCTCTTTGTAGTCGTGTTGTGTCTCTTTGTGGTCGTGTTGTGTCTCTTTGTGGTCGTGTTGTGTCTCTTTGTAGTCGTGTTGTGTCTCTTTGTAGTCGTGTTGTGTCTCTTTGTAGTCGTGTTGTGTCTCTTTGTGGTCGTGTTGTGTCTCTTTGTAGTCGTGTTGTGTCTCTTTGTAGTCGTGTTGTGTCTCTTTGTAGTCGTGTTGTGTCTCTTTGTAGTCGTGTTGTGTCTCTTTGTGGTCGTGTTGTGTCTCTTTGTAGTCGTGTTGTGTCTCTTTGTAGTCGTGTTGTGTCTCTTTGTGGTCGTGTTGTGTCTCTTTGTAGTCGTGTTGTGTCTCTTTGTGGTCGTGTTGTGTCTCTTTGTAGTCGTGTTGTGTCTCTTTGTAGTCGTGTTGTGTCTCTTTGTGGTCGTGTTGTGTCTCTTTGTAGTCGTGTTGTGTCTCTTTGTGGTCGTGTTGTGTCTCTTTGTAGTCGTGTTGTGTCTCTTTGTGGTCGTGTTGTGTCTCTTTGTAGTCGTGTTGTGTCTCTTTGTAGTCGTGTTGTGTCTCTTTGTGGTCGTGTTGTGTCTCTTTGTAGTCGTGTTGTGTCTCTTTGTAGTCGTGTTGTGTCTCTTTGTAGTCGTGTTGTGTCTCTTTGTAGTCGTGTTGTGTCTCTTTGTGGTCGTGTTGTGTCTCTTTGTAGTCGTGTTGTGTCTCTTTGTAGTCATGTTGTGTCTCTTTGTGGTCGTGTTGTGTCTCTTTGTAGTCGTGTTGTGTCTCTTTGTAGTCGTGTTGTGTCTCTTTGTAGTCGTGTTGTGTCTCTTTGTAGTCGTGTTGTGTCTCTTTGTAGTCGTGTTGTGTCTCTTTGTGGTCGTGTTGTGTCTCTTTGTAGTCGTGTTGTGTCTCTTTGTAGTCGTGTTGTGTCTCTTTGTGGTCGTGTTGTGTCTTTGTAGTCGTGTTGTGTCTCTTTGTGGTCGTGTTGTGTCTCTTTGTGGTCGTGTTGTGTCTCTTTGAAGTTGTGTTGTTTCTCTTTTTAGTCGGGTTGTGTCTCTTATAGTTGTGATTCGTACCCAAAACCTCAACGCCAAAACCCAATTAACATCCAAAGGTCAGAAACTAATAGTACTGTTAAAGTTTCTTGACTGGGTGAGTGAGTGTGTGTTGTGTGTACATGTATGATGTGTGTATGTGTGATGTGTGTGTGAGTGTGTGTGTGTGTTCCGGCGTCCTCACAGAGATGGCGTTGATGTCGCTGGTGTGTCCGGAGAAGGTCTGCTTGCAGGCTCCTTCCCTCAGGTCCCACAGCTTGGCCAGGGAGTCGCAGGCTCCGGAGATGAAGGTGTTCATGTCTCCGGACAGAGCCAGAGACATGCAGTCCCCGATGTGGTTGGTGAAGATGATCTTCTGCTTGCCGGTTTCCAGGTCCCACAGACAGCTGGGGAGGAGGAAGAGGAGGAAGAGGAAACCTTCAGGACCGAGCGGGTCATCTCTTATCTCCTTTAGATGAACTCATAAATGTCAGTTTTGGGATGAGAACCCAATAAGACGGCCGTGGGGTGTTTCTGCTATACGGACAATCGAGAATCTTCTTGAGCGACTTCAAATAAAAACTAAAAACAGATTTAAGAAATACAGGAATCATCACTCCGTTGTTTCTTAACAAAATGAAAGGTAAAGTGTCACCAGAATGTTTTAGTGACATTCCTACGGGTTTTAACGATATCTCGATGACTATCGGGATAAGATCGTGAATCCCCAGGACGATTTGATCCTCCCGTTGGAGTTCCTCACAAGAGGAACAGAAAGTTCCTTGATGGGTTTTCATCTCAAACCTCGTATTGTGACCGCAGGCCGTCGGGATCAACTCACCAGGTGGTGTCACCGGAGGCCGTCAGGATCTCAGTGTCGCTGAGGAAACGGCAGCAGGACAGGTAACCTGGGAGGAGACACGGACACCTCGCTTCACCCACCGTTGGTGCGTCTGCGTCTCCTCAAAGCTTCACGCCGTGGTCGGGTCCTCACCTGTGTGGGCGTCCAGCTCCCTGAGGGTCTTGGGGCTGGCGGACTTGATGTTGTACACAGTGCACATGTTATCCAGACCGCCGCTGGCCACCATGTTGCCAGAGGGGGCGAAGGCGACGCTCATCACCCAGGCGGACTTCAGTGGCACGGCGACCAGCTGAGGAGAGGAACCGCGAAGTTTAGCTGAGCGCAGGAACGAGTCCGCAGAGAGCGAACGCTTCGTTGGTTCCCTCAGCTTCGAAGTCTTTGTGTTTTTGGTTGGATGCCTCGAGAAAAGTCTTAAACTTAAGAGATTTGAAAGTGTTCTTCTACGATCTAAAACAAGCCACTTCAATGTAGTTATTTATTCAGAATTTAGCTCTAGTGGCGGTGGCATGGAGTCATGTGACCATGAGATTTTTACTTCTTTTAATTGCATCGACGCTTTTAAAGTCATAAAAAGTTAATCGTATTTGCAATAATCCACAATTCAGAGAGGAAATTTGACTATGAATACTTCAAGTACCTATTAATACTTCAAGTACCCTTCAATGTGTACTATCAACACCTCAAGTACCCTGTAATGTGTACCATTAATACTTCAAGTATCTTTCAATTTGACTATTAATACTTCAAGTACCCTTTAATTTGACTATGAATACTTCAAGTACCTTTGCTTTAATACTTCAAGAACACACAAACCTGCTGATTAGACCTTCCCAACACAGATCTGATGTAAATATCGAGGATGTGGTCTCACCTTGTTCCCTGAGAAGGTGTCCCAGACCAGAAGCTTTCCGTCCTGTGACGCCGTGACCATTGACCTGTGAGCGACATCACAGAGGTATGCAAAAGGACTTGAGGTGTCATTGTTGTTTAAAATGGAAACTTTAAAGGAGAAGAACAAAACCGATCAGATCCCGTGAACACTGAGAACCACAACGCCGTGGTTGAAGCGCTACAGATCGTTGTCTGAAAGTCTCACTGGTTTATTACACCGTGTCTTAAGGCATTTTTATTTAAAGTATTTTACAAATTAGTACGTATTCTTTGATAGTTAAAGATGCAAATGAACGTGGATCCAATCCGGAGGTTGAAGCCAATGTGCTGCACAGAGACCGTAAAACAATGTAATTAAAAATACACATTATCATCAAATCAGAACATATGAGTTATACAAATATAATATGCGTGAGAAACATAGCCCACTACGTATTATAATCCAACCTTTACAGCTGCAAAAGTAATTAATCAACGTATTGATCTCAATTGAAGTGCTTTTGCTGAAGGCCCAAACATTGTTTTGGAGAGAAGCAACATCGAACACAGAGAACTCTCAGAGTTTAGAACACTATACAGATACAGGTGAGGCGGTTACCTCCAACATGACCCGACATGGCCACTAGAGGGACCTCCACTCACAATGAGCTGGACCAATCATTCTTTACCAAATCATGGTTTACTGGGACAGTTTTACTGGGACCCTTTACTAAATCATAGTTTACTGGGACCCTTTACTAAATCATGGTTTACTGGGACCCTTTACTAAATCATGGTTTACTGGGACCCTTTAATCATGGTTTACTGGGAACCTTTACTAAATCATGGTTTACTGGGACCCTTTAATCATAGTTTACTAGGACCCTTTACTAAATCATGGTTTACTGGGACCCTTTAATCATGGTTTACTAGGACCCTTTACTAAATCATGGTTTACTGGGACCCTTTACTAAATCATAGTTTTACTGGGACCCTTTACTAAATCATGGTTTACTGGGACCCTTAACCTAATCATGGTTTACTGGGACCCTTTATCAAATCATGGTTTACTGGGACCCTTTATCAAATCATGGTTTACTGGGACCCTTTAATCATGGTTTACTGGGACCCTTTACCTAATCATAGTTTACTGGGACCCTTTACTAAATCATAGTTTACTGGGACCCTTTACTAAATCATAGTTTACTGAGACCCTTTACAAATCATAGTTTACTGGGACAGTTTTACTGGGACCCTTTACCAAATCATGGTTTACTGGGACCCTTTACTAAATCATGGTTTACTGGGACCCTTTACTAAATCATGGTTTACTGGGACCCTTTAATCATGGTTTACTGGGACCCTTTCCCAGATCATGGTTTACTGGGACCCTTTACTAAATCATGGTTTACTGGGACCCTTTACTAAATCATGGTTTACTGGGACCCTTTACCAAATCATGGTTTACTGGGACAATTTTACTGGGACCCTTTCCCAGACCATGGTTTACTGGGACCCTTTCCCAAACCATGGTTTACTTCAACAGAATGTGTGTACTAGTACAGTGTAGCGTGTGGCGGTTTCCTGGGACACGTGAACAGAGCGTGGTCCCGCCTCCTGCTCACCTGGAGTCAGCGGCCCAGTGCAGGGAATAGATTTTAGCCAAGTGTCCCTTGAGTGTCTTCCTGAGCTTCAGCTGGACTCGGGCCACCTCCGATGCCCCTCCTGCTGCTGCTGACAGGCCGCCGTCATTCACAGCCTTGCGGGCCGCCTGGTGGTCACACAGGGAATTACATGAGGAATTTAAACTTTATTCAGACCAACACGTCCTCACAACCTGCAGTTTAAAGTTGAGTTAATTAACATAATGTTATGAATGCATTTAGATGCACAATAGAACAATAGAATAGATTTAAAGGTGCTCCGTAAGTCTTTTAAAGGCTTGGAGATAAACAGTTACCCAAGTGGTACTTTAGAGTACTACAAGTGGTACCTGCAATTTCTTTCCACCATGTATAATTACCTAAAATATAATGACTAATAATCTAAATGTATATGGAAGTTTTATAAACAACAATTTATATTCAGTCGTCCTATTTTGAATGCAATTTCTAACTGGTGTCCAATGTCAACTAGTACATGTAGTAACATTGATGGAGAAAGTATTGGCAAGTAGATAGTAATAGTTCTAGTGGGAGTAGGAATAGTGTATTTTTCCTTTGTAGTTCGTGAGTTTGATATTACGTTTGTTGCTCACCTCAATCTGTGCACGGAGGCCGTCGCACTCCTTTTTCAGAGCATCGATCTCAGCTTTCTCAGCTGCCATGGCGACGGTTGTTTAGGGACGTTAACTGACAGGAAAAAAATAAACTGTCAATCTAGGAAAAAAAGAGAAAAAGAGAGGGAGAAGAAACCATTAAAATGTGCTAGTTATGTCAAGTATTGACGAGTCCTCTGATTCGACGCCCGCTGCATCACAGCCCAGTGCAGGTACACCTCCACTGTGACCCGGGTACCGTGATCTGGAGGCTGTTACATCATCAGGTCCAGATTAGACACATACTTGACCAACGTAATCCTTCCCTAAACCAAAGTTGTAATGCAGTTAGCTCTCATGCTGATGGACAGAGTGGGAAAGGAGAGAGAGATGAAGATGACGAAAATGAAGAGGTATCAATATAATAAAATGGAACGACAACGAGAGGAAAATAACCGCGTTCATAGAAGTAAATTAATAAAATAAAAGCGAAGGCTCAACGGAAAGATTCAACAAAGAATAGCAGAGACAGGAGAATAACATACTATTTTGTAAAGGAAAGAAGCAAAGGAGGGAAGGGAGTTAGGAAGAGAGCTAAACTTTATCTCAAGGTATAAAACTACACTCAACACTTGTTAAAGCATTCCATGAGCCGGTGTCCCCTCATTGCCGAAGGTTACAAGTTCAATATCAGTTGAGATCAATCAAAAATCACCAGAAAATCTCTTTATTTTATTATCTTGCATGTACACGTTTTTGTCAATGAGCCGTTTCTGATTCAGAATTCACTGAAGGAATTTTTGACTATCTTTTGGGATTAGCTCCTCAGAACGTTTATTCCCTATTTGGAGACAGAAGCGTGGAGCGTCTCTTTAAATCTGGCTGGTAAACGTCTTCGCCATCTTTACTTTACTCACAACTTCATTTTCATTCCCGCTCAGCAGAAGTTACGTGATCGTGCCCAAGACTCATTCTGTAATGGGATAGTGTGCCGGATCTATTTAACCCCAACAGCCTGCGTGGCTAGAGAAGTCTCTCAGAGATAAAACTATCCACCAGTTACGTTATTGCTGATGCTAAATAGTGGTAATTTTTCACCACTTGTTACGAAGTTGCTCTATGCAACAGTTTCCCACCTTCTCAGTTGTAATTATGCTTAAATATTTCTAATTTGACACAGTACAGATAATAATGATATAATATGGCGACGCAAACAAGGCAAAAATAAAAACTTCAATTATGAAACTACAAATTACAAACTTTCCTGCTTCTCGAATGCTTTGATTTACAGCTTTTCCTCTTTTTTATATCTTCATAAATCTCATATCTCTCTATATAAATCTTTCTCTATAATATATAGCATATATATTTATATATGTATCAATATACTTTTTGTACTACTGTTCCACAGCTACTGTATATAGCCATTCCGCCTTGAATATATTTTCTTAAGTCAATTTCTTATACTTCTTAGACCGTTGCACTTTTTTATTTAGTTTTGTATTGTGTTGTATTGTGTTGTAATGTATATTTTGTGTAAGCTCCCCGAGAGTCACTTTACCAAATCAAATTCCTTGTTTGTGCAAACTTACTTGGCCAATAAAACTGATTCTGATTCTGATATCTGATATCACTATGTATATCTCTTTTATATCTTCATACATCTGATATCTCTATGTATATCTCTTTTATATCTTCATACATCTGATATCTCTATGTATATCTCTTTTATATCTTCATACATCTGATATCTCTATGTATATATCTTTCATATCTTCATACATCTCATATCTTTATGTATATATATATTTTATATCATCAAACCTCTGATGTCTCCAGGTTTAAAAATGTTGGGTGGACATAAACTTGAAGACGTCATCTCATATTTTTCACCTTTCTTTTCTGCCATTTTTCATGGACAGAACATTTAGAAATAATGGAAAAAAAATCAATCTAGATAATAATAATTCATAATGTAAAGCTACACCCAAAGGATCCATTCGACAGGGTGGAGGATACAAAGTGGAGGGGGGGGGGGGTTGTGGGTTCTTGCAGGGCTTTAAATCCGGTTCAGGAGATCTTAAAGGAAGCTTTACCGCTCAAATCTCCTGTCATCCGATTACTGACTGCTCTTTACGCCGAGATCAGAGCCGGCAGGGAGGCGAACGCCATCGCTCTCTTATGTGACGGAGACAACGGTGCGTTTGTGTTTGTGCTCTCGCACGTAAAATAGAAGAAAAAAAAAAGTTTCTACTCTCAAGTGCAAAAAAAAAAACGGTTTTCCAGATGAATTCCCAATACGATGGAGAAAAAGTTCATCGGTAGGAAGAAAATGAAAAGCGACCAAACGCAACGTCAAAGCTGCAGCTGAGACGCCCGAGTGGGCCGGAGGGGGTCCGGGGAGGGGGATCAGACTCACTGCTGACCCCGGAGGAACCGATCCTCTCTGGAAGCTTCCCCCGCAATCCAGAGATCATCTTCTAAGGGTTTCAGGAATCAATACCTTTGGATGCGATCGGGATCTATCGCTCCTCAAGAAGCCGACGCTACAAGAGGCCGTTAAAACACGAGCGTCCCCGGCGGCGCCTCGCGGTCAGCAGGAGGCCACGTGTCCAACATCCACCGTCACACAACGTTCTTCCATCACTCCAAAAGCAAAAGTCCACTTCCTGTTTGTGTTGTTGTTGTTCGTCTCATAAAAGAACTTCTTTTCTTTGTAACCTCTCAAAACTTCGCAGCTCCGCAGTGTTTCCGGTTCGCGCCTGAAGGAAGAGGAAGCGTAAAAAAAAGAGGAAACTCACCTTTTCTCTTCCACACAACAAGTTTTCGATTCTGTCCTCCTGCACCTCCACCTGGCTCTGCCTTCCCCTTCGAGTCTCTTTTAGATTCCACGACCTCTCCGGGCTCCTCCGACTCTCCCCTCGGCTGACTGACGGCAGCTTACTTGTGAGAAACTCTCTCTTTCTCTCTCCCTTCCTCCACCGGCGAAGAACAGATGAGGATTGGAGGGGATGAAGGAGATAAGGGATGAAGGGATAAAGCTCAAAGATGGAAATAGAGAGGGGAGAGAGAGAGAGAGAAAGAGGGAGAGCACGTGGCGAGAGGAAGGCAGGTAAACCGATTGGAGGGAGGAAAAGGAGGTCAAGAGGTCAGAAGACAAGAGGTGAAGGAATAGAACAAGGCAGGAGGAGAAAGGGAAGAGTTGAAATGTGAGAATATGAGATGAGAGTCAAAAGATTTAGCTCTTGAAGTTGCTCTTGAAAAATAATGTGCCGAGAGAAGGAGGACGTTTAAAGTTCTCTAATGAGCTTCCAGCCAACACAATATATTTTTTTAATTAGGTAAAATGAGCCTAATTCTAATTATTTTTAATCATCCCGATGGAATCACGTGAAATACTTTACCACCGCTTAATTATTCATGTTTTTACAAATAATTTTAATATCTTCACTTCATTTTCAGGATAATGTCTGCCTCTATATCAGACCTATATATATATATATATCATTGGCGAGGTGACATTGCGCGGCGGTCCTGGCTTCGCCGGTCTGCGGTCGGGAGGCGGCGGGCCTGCGGTCAAGAGGCAGTGGGCCTGCGGTCAAGAGGCAGTGGGCCTGCGGTCAGGAGGCAGTCGGCCTGCGGTCAGGAGGCAGTGGGCCGGAGGTGGGCCTCGTGGGCCGGAGGTGGCCGTGACGGGTGAACTGGTTTGCTGGAGCTAATGAGCTGAGCTCGGTTAATCAGGGGCTAACGGGATATCCGGGGACGGGCAATCTCGTTAGGGAATTAGAGCAGGTCAGGCTGGACATGCGTCACACGCCGGTGCAACGCAGGGAAGTGGATCAGGAGTCAAGTGGGAGAGTTTTTTGGAATCATGAAATGACGAAGCTGTTTTTTAAATGTTTCAACCTATAATTTAAAAAAGAGAATGAGTAAAGAGACGGCGGGGCATGCTTTTCTCTCATAGGGCCGAAACGCCCGTCGCTTCGGACGCCGACAGGGAGGCGGGACCAGAGTCCATCCATGACAGGAAGTTGAGCAGGTAGAGATGATGCGTTTGGTCCCTCCCCTCCTCCCCTCCCCCCATGCCCCCCTTAGATATCTTGTAATCTGTCTTCAAGGTCTTGAAGGGAGGTTTTCCGCCAATGCAACCTCAAAAAGCTTATAGGTCTTCAATCCATTAAAAGACTCACACTCATCTGTGCTTATTGTCTAAACGGTGACACGTTCATCAGCTAGTTCTCCTGAGAAACGGATCCAGATCCAGATTCAGATCCAGATCCCTGGAGAACTTAGATTCTGACAACAGTTGGCGGCAAGTTAACGGATATTTGGCGGGTATTTGACGGCCAGTTGGCGGCCACTTGGTGGGTAATTCAATTCTGTTTCAATTCAATTCTGTTTATTTGTATAGCCCAATTTCACAAATTACAAATTTGTTTCGGAGTGCTTTACAATCTGTACACATAGACATCCCTGTCTCAAAACCTCACATCGGATCAGGAAAAACTCATCCATAGGAGAAAGAAAAGAGGAGAGAGGTGCTCAGTGCATCCTAAACATCCCCAGCAGCTATAAGCCTATACCAGCATATCCAGGGGCTGGACCAGGGCAAACCTGATTCAGCCCTGACTATAAGCTCTGTCAAAGAGGAAAGTCTTCAGTCTACTCTTGAATGTGGTGACTGTGTCTGCCTCCCGGACTGAAATTGGAAGTTGGTTCCATAAAAGAGGAGCTTGATAACTAAAGGCTCTGGCTCCCATTTTACATTTTAAGACTCTAGGAACTATAAGTAGCCCCGCATTTAGTGAACGCAGCTCTCTAGTGGGGCGATACGGTACTACAAGCTCTTTAAGATATTACATTACATTACATTACATGTCATTTAGCAGACGCTTTTATCCAAAGCGACTTACAATAAGTGCATTTCAACCTAGAGTACAAACTAAGAACAACAAGAATACAGAAAGTAACATTTCCTCAACATAGTCAAACTAAAAAGTACCATAATAAGAGCCATTCAAGTGCTACCAAAGTGCAAGTCTGTGATTAATCCAGATATAGTCGGAAAAGGTGCGTTTTCAGTTTTCGGCTGAAGATGTAGAGACTTTCTGCTGTCCTGATGTCAGTGGGGAGCTGGTTCCACCACTGAGGAGCAGGACAGCAAACAGTCTGGATGTAGAGTGATTAGCTCGAGGTGACGGAGTCACAAGTCGGTTGGCTGTTGCCGAGCGGAGCGAACGTGCCGGGGTGTACGGTGTGACCACATCCCGGATGTAGACGGGCCCGATCCGTTCAGAGCACGGTACGCCAGAACCAATATCTTGAAGCGGATGCGGGCCGCCACCGGTAGCCAGTGAAGAGAGCGGAGGAGAGGAGTGGTGTGGGTGAATTTCGGGAGGCTGAAGACCAGTCGAGCTGCTGCATTCTGGATGAGCTGCAGAGGCCGGATGGCCTTAGCAGGTAGACCAGCCAGGAGGGAGCTGCAGTAGTCGAGGCGCGAAATGACCAGAGCCTGGACCAGAACCTGCGCTGCCTTCTGGGTAAGAAGAGGCCGTGTTCTCCTGATGTTGTGCAGCATGTACCTACAGGAACGCGATGTTGCAGCGATGTTGGCCGTCAGGGAGAGTTGACTGTCTAGCGTCACCCCGAGGCTCCTGGCAGTCAGGGTAGGGGCCAACACGGAGCTGTTGAAGGTGGTAGTCAGGTCGTGAGTGGGGGAACCTTTCCCTGGTAGGAACAGGAGCTCGGTCTTGTCAGGGTTGATCTTCAGGTGGTGTGCAGACATCCACTGAGATATGATGGTGCATCACCAATTAAGGCTTTGCAGGTTAAGAGAAGAATTTTACAAGTGATTCTTGATTTTACAGGGAGCCAGTGCAGAGCAGCTAGTGCAGGAGTAATGTGATCTCTTTTCTTAGTTTTAGTGAGAATACGAGCTGCAGCATTCTGGATCAACTGGAGGGACCTAAGAGACTTATTAGTGCAGCCTGATAATAAGGAGTTGCAGTAATCCAGTCTCGAAGTAACGAACGCGTGAAACAATTTTTCTGCATCTTTTTGAGACAAGATGTGCCTGATTTTTGAAATATTACGTAGATGAAAGAATGCAGTCCTTGAGATTTGCTTTATGTGGGAGTTAAAGGACAAGTCCCGATCAAAGATAACGCCGAGATTCTTTACAGTGGTGTTGGATGCTAGAGTAATGCCATCTACAGAAACCACATCACCAGATAATTGATCTCTGAGGTGCTCAGGGCCGAGTAGAATTACTTCGGTTTTGTGTGAGTTTAACATCAAGAAGTTGCCGGTCATCCATTTTTTATGTCTTTAAGACATGCTTGAATTTTAGTGAGTTGGTTAGTCTCCTCTGGTTTTATCGATAGATATAGTTGAGTATCATCTGCATAACAATGAAAGTGTATGGAGTGTTTCCTGATAATGTTGCCCAAAGGAAGCATGTATAAGGTAAATAGAATTGGTCCAAGCACAGAACCTTGTGAAACTCCGTGACTAACGTTGGTGGTCATCGAGGCTTCATCGTTTACAAATACAAACTGAGATCGATCTGATAAATACGATTTAAACCAACTTAACTAATTGACGGCCAGTTGCTGGCCAGTTGACGGATAGTTGGTGGTCAGTTGGTGGCCAGTTGGAAGCCAGTTGACGGCGTGTCTCCGCCCTCTCAGGTAACGTTGCCTCGTTACTACAGCGTTGCTCTAAGCCCACGAGTCTCGTCCTTATTGGCCGAAGGATCTGCTAATCCAGCGTTTGATCGGTGGGGGTTCGACCGCCTCCTCCAAGTAGAACCCTTTAAATAAAATATATATTTAAATTTTGCATGATATTTACTGGAGACAGCATGAGTGTTCGAGGCTATTTGAGCACCACATAGACGTTATTGTCTATTTGTTAAAGGGCCGGTATCCCCCCCCCACCGCCCCCCCCCCGTGTCATCCTGTAATCTGGGCTAATGCCCTGTGACAGAAGAGGGCTATCTGACTTCCTAGGTAACAAGCTCAGGATGGAAGAAGCAAACCTCACTCCATGTTCTTCTTCTTCCTCCAGAGACTGAGCCAGACAGGAAGTGAGATGAAGACAATAAAACCAACGGGGAACCCTCTTGTTTCTATTTTAAATAGATTAGTGTCAGTTTTCTTCATGCTTCATTCTTATCAAGTTATCTTTGACGTGGTTCGGCTTTTATGATTCACTATTCCCCCCCCCCCCCCTCCCCCCAAGTAACACTAAAGTGACTCACTGTGCCCCCCGAAGGTAACAAGTGGTACTACTATTTTCTTTGAAGGTTTTTTTCAGATGAGCTCTCTCGCTCGCACTCGCAACTGTCGAGTAGCCCTTCGGATTATTTTGTACCCTTGAGGTAGCCCTCGGACTCAAAAAGGTTGGCGACCCCTGGTCTATAGCCACATTAAATGTGGCCTGTAGACTCCCACATACACTGTGTATTCAACACATGCTTGTGTTAGTAATGCCACCTGCTGGGCAACAACAACAACCACAATGACAATGTTTGCGGGTTATAAAACCAAAGAAAAATAAATCCCTTTACTCATCGTTCTTATTGATAAATATAATACAAGTAATGTGAGACATTAATACACAAAACAATTATCATTATTATTTATTTACAAGATCCACAGGACATATTTCTGAATACTTTCCAAATATTTGATTAACGTTACATTCAAATTAATAACAAAAGAAGCATTTTGACGTCTAAAAAGTGCATAAAATTCAAACATTCTCACCTAATGACACAGAAGAAGAAATAAGAAGATTGATAATGATTTTGAATCCCTGATGTTGAAAAAAAGAATCATGCAAAACAATATGAATTGTTTATGTCGTATAAAAGAAAAAAAGAAAAAGTAAAAACACAACAAAGAAACACACCAGAATATGAATGATGAGTTGTATGATTGTTCGTTCCTGATAACTTCATTTATACTCTCAGTAAATCTGGAAAAATGTTCTTGTCATAATTTTTTTTAAAACACGACTGGACTTTTTAACTTGACGTGAAGTTTTACAATTTAAAGGTAAATCTGTCTGTGTTTATTTATTATATCCCTTAAGACCTAAAAAGGAATAGTTCCAATAATAATCTCAAATTTCTTTAAAGATGCAATGAGTAAGATTTGGCCACAAGAGGGGGAAACATTTCACTTTCAGCTCCTCATAATCTCTATGTTCCAGTGACTCACTGTCACCCCCAGAGGTAACAAGTGGAACTACAATACACATTGACTCACTGTCGCCCCCCAAGGTAACAAGTGGAACTACAACACCGGAAGCTACAGTGACTCACTGTCGCCCCCTAAGGTAACAAGTGGTACTACAAGACCAGACGCTAAATTGACTCACTGTCGCCCCCCAAGGTAACATGTTGTACTACAAGACCGGAAGGTAAAATACAGCACGAAGAAGCCGCAAATCAACAAAGTGCAGTTATTGATGCAGAGTCTACGGCTAGTTTTAATGATCTCGATCAAACCCATTTCAATAAGACTTGTGCTTTTCAAGAGGAGAGTAAAGTCCATAAATACCACACGTGTATTTTGATTTCATCCATCTAGCATTCATGGCGTGATGGAACCTCAGTGCGGCACGGCGGTGCCAGCGGCGGCGGCGGCCGCCATTTCCTTCTCGCAGATGAAGGGCCAGTACATGGAGCAGGGGGCGTCGTACCAGCTCCGCACCGCCACCCGTTCCAACACTTGCGTCTTCACGATGTAGCCGCAGTCCTCGTTGATGTGGTTGTTGGGCTCGCCGGCCTCCCAGAAACTGCCGTCAGAAGAGGGAGAAGATAATTAAACACAATATTCAGAGTCCGCCTTGCCTCATCATGTTTGCGCCATTTTTGTAGTTTCCTCTTGGGATGCGTTCGTACAACCTGTCGGTCCATCCGGCAACTGATCTTTTATTTTTGGGGGTCCTGAAAAAATCTTGAACATAGCGAGATAAGAATAGGGGGCGGAGTCTCTGCTCATCGAGTGGGTCGTGCGTACACGATAAGGCGATTGAGTCTCAAACGTATATATATATATTAAAAGTTTTGCATGAATAATCATAGATAGAAGTTTAGGGGTAAATTGTGGAGTTTCTGCTCACGATTCTAAAAACAGGGTGAATGACCTTTAAGCACTAAATGTACCTATGTCTCTCTTCTTTTTTCTCTTTTACATCTATGTTTTTCTATACGCTTTTATCTTGAAAATGTTGTAAAAAGATCTCAAATCTGATGATACTGAAAGATTGAATCAAATGAAAATAAGTGATTCTCTCCATTGTTTTCTGGATGAACTCGTGATTCAATCAGTCAACTAATATATTCATATAGATGTTAAAAAACTGCAGCCGGCGGCAAAACATTGTTTAAATCCCCCCCCCCAAAAGCAGCATCTCAGCAGGAAAAGAGGAAGGAAGGGAATGAAGGGGGGGGGGGGGAGGAGAGGAATGACCAGAAGGTTAGTCATCTTCAAAATGAGGAAGAGAAATCAGAAAGTTGTTAGAAAATATGCCGAGTTGACACGAGATGGGGAAATAAACTCAAAATATTAAAAACAAGCAGAAAGCCGGACGATTGTTTTTCATCAGAGGTTACGCAACGCTGGCTGCAACGTCGAGGAGCTTTAACTTAGATACATAAGTTCATACAACAACATATTACTGTGAGGTTCATGGTGAAGCCAAAGTGACGAGAAAAGATGAAGCAGATATTTCTACATGTTCTCAGTTTCAGAAAGTTTCAGAAATTTGAAAAGTTTTCGTCCTGCTGGAGTAATCTTTTTGAAAAATAAGTACATTTTTCTAGTCCAGGTCTGTGAATCCCTGATAGTTCTGACTTTGGAGTCCAGGAACGTCACTTCCTGCTTTTCCTAAAGCGATTTACCTCTAACAAATGTTGAACGTCGAATTCCCAGTGAAACAGGAAGTACTACGTTGAAGTTTCTCACTTCCGCTACTTCTTCCCTTTAATGTTTGTTGTTCACTAAATTAAAAGATAAAAGAAAAGCTGCGTTTTGTTTAACTGAAAATAAACAATTAGAAATACGAAAGACCCAAAGGGCTGAAGACGTCTCTTCTGCAGCTTCATCACATGAAGCATAGACTTCTATACAACCAGAGGAGTCGCCCCCTGGTGGTCAGGAGAGAGGATGCAGAACCTACCCTCCGACCAGCGGGGTGCCGTCCACCCATCTCCACTGGTCCTCTGTGTGTTCGTCAGTGATCCCGAACCAGAAGGCCCTCCAGTGGCCTCTGGGAAGAAGATCCCACAGAAACGTCTAAAGAGAAACACACACTGATCACATCTGATCACACCCTCATCCAGACAGGTGTGGTGACCACGTGGCGGGTGTGACGGGCGTACCTGCTCCTCTGCCGTGAGGATGATGGCCAGGTGGCCCCCTTGGCTCTGGCAGAAGGACTGGCTCTCAGGCCAGTCCCTCGTCGTCCTGGAGATGAAGTAGCAGCTGCCGTTGAACAGATGCCAGTCCTCCGGGCACCGGATGGGGGGGGCGGTCACCTCAGGAGCTAGAGAGAGAGGGAGGGAGAGAGAGAGAGGGAGAGAGAGAGAGAAAGAGAGAGAGAGAGAGAGGGAGAGAGAGTTTAAAAAGCACCTGTCGACATAAACGACCGTTCAGAAGCTTGAGGTCAGCAGACAGTTTAGTGTTTCTATGAAACTCACTTTTATTCATCAAATGAATATAACATAAATATGAAATAAAGTCAAGATGTTGACGAGGTTATAAATGATGATTATTATCGTAAATATGAATGTAGTTCTTCTTGTGGCTCAAAGGAAGGCCAGTTTTATCTTTTCTTTCAGCAGCATAACTGTTTTCAGCTGCGCTCACATCAAGAGGCTGTAAAGGGTTTTCTACCCCTCGGCTCGTCTTCTAAGGCGATAACACAAAGTACCATCAGACCACTGGAGAGAAAAGACATTTACACATGAACTATGTAGAGTTATGATTCACTTAATGATCTCTTCATTTAAAGAGACAGTGCTGCGTAAATAAGGATGTTTCTGTCTACCCGCCGTGGCCCTCGGCGCCCCCGTGGCCCTCGGGGCCTCCAGGGCCTCCAGGCGGCCCTGCAGCTCGTCTTTCTCTCTCTGTAGTTGTTTCTTCTCCTCCTGTAGTTTGCTGACGGCGGCGCTGAGAGACGACACGGCGGCGTCCTGCGTCTGCTGCTGCGCCGCCGCCTCGCCGCCACGAGGGGCGTTCTTATCTGCGGATTATGAAGGAAAGTAAAAATATTAAAAACAGACTCAAACACAAGGGTAATATTTTGGGTTATTTTAGGTCCTTTAAATGCTTTAAATCAAAAGTTGACCTCAAGGAAGCGGGAGAAAGTTTATTTATTATTTACTCATTTTAAAAATACGATCCTGTCTATCGCCTGGACTAGGTAGGTAGACAAAAAGAAGAAGAAAACAAAAATATTGATTATTGAATTATATCAAAACTAAGAAATACGTTGTAATTGTTGATAGTTGTTTAAAAGACGTTCTTTCTGTTCTTCAATAAATCCCCAAAAAACACTTTAAATCTGTCGACTATTGCATAACAGTTATTATTGCATAATAGTACATGCACATACACACACACATAAACATACATACGCACACACATACACACACATACATGCACACGC
Source organism: Liparis tanakae (assembly GCA_036178185.1). Classification (NCBI taxonomy): domain Eukaryota; kingdom Metazoa; phylum Chordata; class Actinopteri; order Perciformes; family Liparidae; genus Liparis; species Liparis tanakae. The sequence continues at coordinate 15,958,228 of CM070106.1, forward strand.
ATAAACACACACGCATGAACATACACACATACATAGACACACACACAGAATCAAACACATAGACACGCACGCACACACACACAGCGAGCCTGTGAAGTGTGTGTTGCAACACTCAAACCGCCAACTTTTTTTCCTGAGATGACTTCAAACGTTTCCCTCGTTCATCGTTTCCCCCTAGTGGCCAGAAAACCTCCAGCGGGTTCCTTTCAATGCTTCTAAACAATGCTTCCCTGGCCAGAAGAGATATTTACACGGTTTAACTTGTAAATGTAATTTGGAATTTATGTAACGTTTGAATGAATAAACAACAATGTTGTTGTTTATTCATTCAAATGTTACATAAACTTCCCGTTATCTTTGCACCGTTGCTCCTCCTTACGCCACGCTGCGTATTGACGTCGCACACCGACTCTAAATGTCCGATGTCGCCTCGTAAACACGTTTGTTCTGGTTGAAACGTTAACGTTGTATCGCCCCCTAGTGGTCAGAAAACCTCCAGCGGGTTCCTTTCAATGCTTCTGAATCTAAATAGATAACGTTTCACAATAAGAGCACGTGAGTCCTCACAGTGAGCCGTGACGGCGATGATGGAGATCAGCAGCACGGCGCACAGCGCCGCCAGGCAGGCGGCGGCGAGGCGGTAGGACCCGGGGGCCCTCGGCCAGGGGCCCCTCAGCCAGGGGCCCGGGCTGACCGGGGGGACAGTGTGAGCTGGGAGGGGCGGGCGAGAGAGAGAGAGAGAGAGAGAGAGAGAGAGAGAGAGAGAGAGAGAGTATGATTAATATTCTCATTACAAAGTAGTCAAACAGGTCATAATTATCTCTCTAATATATATTTTACATTTGCCAAGATTACGGAACCTGAACGCATTGTTTGCAATCTTTTCAGACTTCTTTATTTATTCTTCTTCTTTTATTTATTTGGATTTAATATGTTTGTCAATTTTATTTATTACCTCAGATTGAAGGATTTTATTATTACGAACGGCTTCAACACTTTGACCTAACGCCCCTAAAGACCTCAACACGTCTTAAAGTTAAAGGCTAACAGCTCCAGTCCATTTGTACTTTATGTGGTACTTTATGTAGTACTTCATGCGGTACTTTATGTGGTACTCTGTGGTACTCTGTGTGGTACCGTATGTGTACTTTATGGCGCAACGCACTGTTTGAGCTTTATAATGCACTTTGCTCTTTTGTGCTCTCACCTTAAAGCACTTTGCAACTTTTATTTTCAAAAATAATTTTAGTTTAAAGCTGAAACACAAAAATCAACCAGCTGAGAAAATTAAATGTTTATCCTTTATACAATGTTTATACAAAAATACAATAAAAGAATACTTGTTTATAGCATTTAATAGACCAAACAATTATTATATTAATGGAGCAAATAATCTGTCTAGTTAATCAACAGTAGTAATAAATAGTAATATATAGTAGTAATATATAGTATTAAAAAAATAGTATAATAAATAGTATTAATAAATAATAATACATAGTAATAAATAGTATAATAAATAGTAGTAATAAATAGTAATACATAGTATAATAAATAGTAGTAATACATAGTAATACATAGTATAATAAATAGTAAATTCAGTGTTTTACACATTCTTTCGAACTGAAAGAAAAAAGTCATAAAGAAGGACCTAAAAAAGTAACTCGAATATTAAGCTGCAAGTTAAATCATAAACAACAACAACAACAACAACAACAACAACAACTCGTGGTTTTGCATTGCTCCATGAAAACTCTACTCACCCCGGAGCTGCACATCTGGCTCGCGGATCGGGTCCTCGTACGCGCCGTCGTCGTCAATCAGTTTGGAGTACATCCCCTCACAGGCCAGGGAGCCCCCGGGGGTCGCCATGACGACAACAACAACAACAACAACAACAACAATAACAACAACAACAACTAAAAGTACGTATGTTTAAAGTAAAGACAATAACAAAGCCGTCTCGACGTGGAGTGAACGGAGCTCGCGCGCCTCCTCTCCCTGGAGCAGTGGTCACACGCCTGCAGTCAAGCCCCATGCAGCAGCTCGCTGGTGCGTTCAGGGCCGAGGTTTCAAAATAAAAGCCCCGAACGATGCGACCGTCGGCGTACAGTTGATGTTCTTTACGCTCCACTACTCCAATAACACAACCTCATGTTCTACTGTGAAGTCTCCACTGCGCGTTTATGTTAGGAATAAAACAACTTCCGAGACTTCTGACCAGAATAAATCACCAAGGAATGACTGGAATGTGTGGAACCTGCCGCCCAACACATCGGTACAAACAAGGACTCAGAAATAAAGTACTGTAACAAACAACCATGCACGTTTTTTTTATTCTCAACACGTTAAATGTGATATCATTAAAGTCATCTACAGAAAGACAAAAAGATTGTTATTATTATTTTCAGAACAATGCATCACGTGTTGAATAGAGAACATAGTGTATTACAATTCTGAGAACACTCGAGTCCCCAACGTCCAGGAACAAAAGGTAAAGCAACAGCAGGTCCCACGCGCAACGGCGTGCTTTTATTTTGAAGGGAGAGCTGCGTGTTCTCCATGTCGTGGGGTGCATGAAGTCGCTCTCTGACGAGTATGACGTCACTTTATTGACTGTCAGAAAACAGACCCCTCCTCTCCACCAGCTGCACGTTCAGAGTTTACATCTCAATGTTCAGATTTATCAAGTTTAGTTCTTAAAACTCTAAAATGATAGAAATTAAAAACGACAATAAAAAACAAACATGTTCATACATGTCATGTTTCATATTACATGTGATGCAACACAAACAACCCGGAGACTCAGCACAGCCGGTGTTCTGTCATTTTTTGATGCCTTGTCAGAATTTGCTACCACTGCATAAACCGATATCTATATATCTGTATATCTATCGATTCATGCTACCCTATCTGATAGGATGTTATTGTACTATCAAAGTATGCTACCCCTGATATATTTCAATTCAGCATTCTTACATGAATGCATGTTATTGTACTATCAAAACATGCTTTTCTTTCAAAGTTCAATGTTTCACTTTTCACTGTTAAAGTGTTTATCTTCAACACTAAATACCCTAATAATAAACCAGTGCTTTATTATGATAATGTGAACAAACTCATGTTTACAATAACTTGTTGACACAAAAGAAATAGCAACTGCTTATCACTCATTAATCTACATGTCATTACTACATATTATTACTACCTGTACAATATACATGCTGAATGTACTTTTAACTAGGCCAAAAGTGTAAATAATCGGGATTTTGAGGATGTCACTCCCCGGTATCAGACGTGCATCGACAGGGTGGCAAAACATTATGGGCGTGTCAAACAAACTCGGAAAATCGACTCGGCGCATGCGCAATACCACAAGGGACACCGGGTCTCAGCAGACTGAAGCATGACGTCACCGGAGCCGGTGTTCTCCACCTTGTCGGCTCGCGCTCAGCACACCGGCCCTGAAGAGGCAGAGCATGACGTCATACAAACGGTTTAACACTCCGATGACCTTTGGGGTCAATTTGACCCCATTCAATGTTTGACGTCTCTAAAAAATGATTGACAAAAATAAATAAATAAATAAATAATCGTATTTCATGACTTTCCCTATTTTTTTGGGGACAACTGGGTAAACATAACATTCACATGACGATATGTTTTCACTGTCCTGGACAATTTGACCTCGGGCTGTTTTTCACTGTGTAAAACATATAAGAAATATCAACTTTTTAATTTATTTAAAGGCTGTTTAGGTCGTCAACAAACAAACAAACATAAAGTGACACTTAAACTTGGGAAACAATATTAATTCTAATAATTCTCTCTAGGTTTTAATTGCTGGGATAAAAGATATTAGTGCATTTGAAGGTAACAGGAGGGTTAAAGGACAGTTTTGACATTTGAGTTAAAACTAATGTTGACATTAATATGAACATCGAGATAAGATATCGCTCTTATGTCTTTACCGCAAAGCCTCTTGTTTCCCTAGATGTCCGACTAATGCTTCAAATGTGCGATTAAAGTAACCGACGCACAGAAGGTGCCCTCCCCTGTAGAACACACTGTACCTTCCTGCTCCTCCTGCTCCTCCTGCTCCTCCTGCTCCTCCTCCTGCTCCCCGTGGAGCGTCTGCATCCAGTGCAGCCGGAAGCCGTCCAGCCCGTGTTGCTCCAGCTTCTGGTGCAGCTGCAGAGAAACGAGTCACAACACGTCCAGCTGGTGAGGATGAAACGCTCACATCCAGTTAAAGTGGGTCGCGTATCCACGTCTCCTTCCCTCTGGAGGAAGGAGACGCGGTCGACAGGTTAAGGTCTCAAGGGGACAAGGAGAGGAGGGACGCTGGGCCCCCACTCGGCTGAGACTAGATCTCCCAGACTGGGGGAGGGGGAGCTGGACACAGGCCAGAGGTGAAAGGCGTGTCTGGGGGGGCGTGTCTTAGAGGCGTGTCTAAGGGGCGTGTCTGGGAGGCGTGTCTGGGGGCGTGTCTTAGAGGCGTATTTGGGAGGGCGTGTCTGGGGGGGCGTGACTTAGAGGCGTGTCTAAGGGGCATGTCTGGGAGGCGTGTCTGGTGAGATGGCCCTCAGGAGAGGTCATGGAGCTCCTCCTCCCTGACCCGTGGTCTCCTGTACCTGGTCCAGGACCTGCTGCTGCAGGGCCGGGTCCTTCAGGTCGGCCTTGGTCCGGAGCCTCAGCCTGAAGGTTTGCTGCTGGTGGGAATAAACCTTCTGGCACACAAAGGTGTTTTCGAGGTGGCAGTTGACGTCCCACCACAGCCCGGTGCCGGTGTCGACGGCGGCGCAGGAATCCACCGGCGTGCCGCGGATGTTGGGCTGGTCCTGGTTCCAGTTGGAGAAGCTGCTGGGGGTCCGGTCCGACCAGTAGGCCCAGGTCGCCCTGCGGAGGCCGATCCAGGCGATGTTGCTCACCAGAGAGGAGATCTGAGAGTTCTCGGACCAGCTCCGCGCGCTGGCCAGGTCGGTGTAGCGCGACCGACAGATCGCTCGGGCCTCGCGCCACGACATCGGGGCCTTCACCAAGATGTACTGAGAGGGACCCTTATCTGCTGGAGCTGGGAGGAGGAGGAAAGACGCAAGAGATGCCATTTGGGCGGACATTGTGCCATGAACATACATCTTCAGGAGAGGCTATATATATATATATATATATATATATATATATATATATATATATATATATATACATACTATGTATATACAACTTCATATGTAACTTCAAACATAGATTAAGGGCCAGCCTGGTAAATCAAGCCTTTTCATCATCTCCATAGTGTTTTGTATTCCTTGATGTGTATTGTTGTTTGTTTTAGCACGTTTAATGTTATTCTTGTTTATTATTCATTACTTTAGGCGAGAACCTTGCATAAGCCCTTTGGGTTTCTTTTCTCACCTGCACTCATTTCTGTGTCTTTTTTAATAATGTTACTTATTTTTGTGCAAATAAATAAAATAAAAAAAAAAATAATAAAAAAAATATATATATACACATTATATATACCGTGTATATATATATATAAATATAATGTTTATATAAATACATGTATGTGTATGTATAAATACTGTATATATATTTATATATATATATACACATTATATATACCGTGTATATATATATATAAATATAATGTTTATATAAATACATGTATGTGTATGTATAAATACTGTATATATATAATACATGTATATGTATGTATAAATACTGTATATATATATTTATATATACTGTATATATACTGTATATATTTATATATATATATATATATATATATATATATATATATATATATATATATATATAATCATGTAAAAGACACATTCTGTTTGTCTCGTGTAACACATTTCCATTATTCAAATCCTAAACTCATATAAACAAAGACGCTAAATCTAATTTGACTAAATCATTCTCACTACCAGCTGAGAGGAGAGAGGGGAGAGGGGAGAGGAGAGAGGAGAGAGGGGAGAGGAGAGAGGAGAGAGGGGAGAGGAGAGAGGAGAGAGGGGAGAGGAGAGAGGGGAGAGGGGAGAGGAGAGAGGGGAGAGGGGAGAGGGGAGAGGAGAGAGGGGAGAGGAGAGAGGAGAGAGGGGAGAGGGGAGAAGTGAGGAGAAGTGAGGAGAGGAGAGGCCAGAGGCCAGAGGGTCATGTTTGGTTTCGGCCCTGAAGGCTTGAAGACTAAATGCTCCTGAGTCTAAATGTTCTTGAGTCACTAAAGATGATGTTATTGTCTTTGTGTTGAATCTGTTGAAAGGGATCCAGACCATAACAGTAGACGGCAGGAAGAGTGATGCAGCACACTCGGTCTAGCCACTGGCCCGATGACGTTATCGTCAGGCAGCTCTAGTTGTAGTTCTTGTGGTTCGGCTGCCCCGGGGCCCAGTTGCTGTAGTTGTCGAGGAAGTCTTCCTCCCCCAGCGCCCACCTCCAGCCCGTCTTGTCGTCATGGAGACCGATCCACGCTTGGGCCCCGGGGCCACGCAGCGCGCTCCGCAGCCGGTCGCTGTCGCTCTGATCTCCCACGGTCGCGAGGTCAGTGAACGCCTCTCTGCAGTAGCGCTGCGCGTCGCTCCAGGTCTTCCTCAGCTGGACGTGGTGGTACTGCCTCAGGACGCCGCTGGCCGGCGCCGTGAGCCCTGACGACACACCGCTTCATGTATCACACAACAACCACAACGCAACACACCCGTTGATCAGGGGGGATCAGAGGGTCGGTAACACTGTATAATATCTAATAATATACAATATCTACACACTAAATAGCATTTTTTTTGTATGAGTAAACAATAAATCCATCATTCATAAATGAGTGCTCCAACATTAATATTCATTATGTATTCATAGTGATACATGTTTTATTCTTGATTAATACGCTTATCTATTATGCATTTCAGTATTGGGTTTACATAAATGATGGTATAATGAAGTAATATATATATATATATATATATATATATATATATATATGAATATATGTATATATATATATTCTTTAATATATATAGAAAATAAATAATATACCATTTTTATATATATATATATATATAAATTCAAGAATATATATATACACAAACTATTATTGTGGGGTTTTCACATGATTAATTCATAAAGAGGTTTCACAAATACTTTATTAACTACTAGTAACTACATGAATTAAACATGAATTTCAATATTTAAAATCTTTTATAAAGCACACGTTGGGACCATTAGGACATACATACATCATTATATAATAGCAACATGTGAAGTATTCATATATGAATTCTGCATATGTTGCTATTTTGTAATAATCTAACTTAATAAAGTCTCTTATTATTCATATAAATCCCTAATAATTAGTTTGTATATGTGACTTAATTCGCACATGGGGAATCATCATATATGAAGAAATAACCCAAATCATGTCTAAACGATATTAAAGCTTGTTAATCAAGAATACAACGTGTATACATGCTCTATGAGATGCTTTGTAATGTTAGTTATACAACTATTGTTAAATATGTATAAATGTGTGTTTCACAGCCTCTGACCTGAGAGCGCCAGCGCCAGGAGGAGAGTCCTCTTCATCGTCCTCTTCATCGTCTTCTTCATCCTGGAAGTAAAAACATCTTCACTTTCTCATGTTTCATTTTACAAAACCACAAAGTAAAACTATCTGAGATTCCTTAAACATCAACTACATCTACATCAACAAAGCAAAACTTCAAGCAGCTTCATTTCTGGGATTATTTGTGTCATTTGTTGTTGTTGTTGTTGTTGTTGTTGTTGTGCTTCGTAAATTCGTAATAGAAATCAGGGTGAGGTGAGGGTTAGTGGAATATGAAGCTAGTAAAGATTAAAAGATAATAAAAACACACTAATAAGAGTGGGTTAGAAACGATTAATTAATAAATAAATAAAAAACATATATATAGATAAAAACACAACACAAGATAAATAAGTGCTAAAATATATTTTTTAAATAAAAAAAAGTACAAAGGGATCAAATCTAAGGAGTTTAAAATGAAGTTGTATAAAAGGTGTGAAGGTGTCCCTGTGGCATCTCTAGACTCTCTAGAGTCTAGACTCACTGCACAAAATTAGTTACAAGCAACCCAAACCCTCAAAGAAGAAGAGAGACGGTCCTACCTGAGGGAGCTCCTGTTCTCCTCCTCCTCCTCCTCCTCCTCCTCCTCCTCCTCCTCCTCCTCCTCCTCCTCCTCCTCCTCCTCCTCCTCCTCAAACCTTCAGTCCGTCTTCTCTTGTACTCCTGTCCTCCGCTCCGTATCCACGGTAACCATGCAAAGCAATGTTACTGATTAGATGCTGATTTCAAACGACAGGATGCACAAAACAAATCAGGGAGGAGAAGTCAGGCGGGACAACGTCAACAAGCAGCGAGCCGCCGGCAGGACGCCTGGCTCTGAGGGGTCACGGGAGGTCACTGCAGGGTCATGTGAGGCCACTGCAGGGTCACGGGAGGTCACTGCAGGGTCACGGGAGGTCACTGCAGGGTCATGTGAGGCCACTGCAGGGTCACGGGAGGTCACTGCAGGGTCACGGGAGGTCACTGCAGGGTCATGTGAGGCCACTGCAGGGTCACGGGAGGTCACTGCAGGGTCATGTGAGGCCACTGCAGGGTCATGGGAGGTCACCCCAGGGTCACGGGAGGTCACTCCAGGGTCACGGGAGGTCAATGCAGCATCACGGCAGGTCACTGCAGGGTCACGGGAGGTCACTGCAGGGTCACGAGGGGTCACCCCAGGGTCACGCAAGGTTACTGCAGGGACCTTGATCTTTGACCCGATCGATCCCAAAATCTAATCAGACGGTCCCCCGGATAATAACCAATCATCCCACCAAATTTCTTGCGATTCGGTTTAATGTTTTTTGACTTATGCGAATAACACGCATACAAATACACGGCGATCAAAACATTACCTTCCGCATTTTCAATGCGAAGGTAATCAATTGTAAGTGTGAGTTTATAAACTGAATAGTGTATATTCTATATTAAATCAGACACTAATGCCACAGCGTTGTGTATTAGATCTTTTTTCCACCCACAATGCTTTGCGGTGGGTTGGGGGAACTTTTTAAAACCCGTCTACTCGTTCTCGTGGTCAAACTTGTGATCTTTTCTATTATTTGACGTCATCGGCAGCGTGGACTCTTCTCTGGTTGCCATCATTTAGGAAACACCGGAGTACTTATGTAAAGAACCTTATCCGCCCTGAGACACGCAATGGAAACACATTTACATAAACCATCAGGCGGCGAGATGAGGCAGACGACCTTCGGCTGAAGGTCGTTCACTCAATTAAAAACAACGTTTTCAAATCTTTAGGTGCGCATCAATTCTCTGACAGACGACAGGAACACTTCCTCTGGAGGGAGTCCATGACGCTCCATCCTCAGGTTCTCTGGAGGCCTTCATGTTGGGGCTTTTCAACCAGAGGTCACGACTCTGCCACCACCGGTTGAGGCTGGACCCGAGTCATGAGGTGTTTACTGGGAGAACATTGAGACAGAAAGAGGACCCCACATGGACAGACTGAGGACGCCACATGGACAGACCCCACATGGACAGACTGAGGACCCCACATGGACAGACCCCACATGGACAGACTGAGGACCCCACATGGACAGAAAGAGGACCCCACATGGACAGAAAGAGGACCCCACATGGACAGACTGAGGACCCCACATGGACAGAAAGACCCCACATGGACAGAATGAGGACCTCACATGGACAGACTGAGGACCCCACATGGACAGAAAGAGGACCCCACATGGACAGAAAGACCCCACATGGACAGAATGAGGACCTCACATGGACAGACCCCACATGGACATAATGAGGACCCCACACGGACAGAAAGAGAACCGCACATGGACAGAATGAAGACCCCACATGGACAGAAAGAGGACCCCACATGGTCATAAAGAGAACCCCACATGGTCATAAAGAGAACCCCACATGGACATAAAAAAGACCCCACATGGACATAAAGAAGACCCCACATGGACAGTTCTCTCCATGTGACAGCTGGAGGGAGGCAGTGTGGAAAGGAGTGAGAAAAGGAATGAGGGAAGGAGTGAGGAAAGGAATGAGTGAAGGAGTGATGTGTGGTCAGAAAGGTCAGGTTTGGCGTTTCTCAATCAGCGTACTTTCCTCTACTTGTGTCCTTGTGACTCGTGTCTCCTCATCAGTCTCAGCCCGGGTACATGTTCACATATATTTTAATGATTTCATTACTATTGTAAATACTAGATGTACAGACAGACACACAATCAGCCAGACAGCCAGACAGACAGACACACAGTCAGACACACAGTCAGACAGACAGATTGTAAAAAATAAACATTCCTTGTGTCTTTTGCTTGCAAATAACTTTATGTTTTCACGTCATTTACATGTATTTACATGAATCAAGATATAAACTGTTCCTCTCCTCCCCCCCCCCCTCTCTCTCCCTCTTTCTCTCTCTCAGCGGGGGAAGCTACTGACTGTCGGCGTGGAACAGAAAACATTTAATAATCATAACAACAATAATTCAAAACTTTTCAACCCCCCCCCCCCCCGTCTCTCAGAAGTTCCGTGACTACATCACATTATTAAACAACGCTTTAGTGTCAATTTAATCAAACTTTGTCGTGACTGAATTTTTTGACAAATCAACTCGTATCCAAACGAGAGATCGGACTTTTAAAGATCATCTGTGTTTGTTTACATTTCATTTATTAATAGTTTATCACTGAAAATAAAAGAAGAAATTAAATCCTTTATTCTGATTAAATCCCTAATTAGACATCAAATAACAAAAACATGTTTTTGGGACAATTGAAGAACATTTGACTTCCTCTGATGAATAAAGCGACGACCGAGGCCGAGATGTGCAGATCAAGCTTTTATTTGCATTAAAAACGAACTTTTATAAGAGACGGGAAATTTACCCACAATGCATCTGGTGTTTGGTTTGTAGATCGAGAAGTGACGTCAGTCGCCACGACTCAGCGACGCCCCTCCCCCGCCCCTCCCCTCCCCCCGCGTCTGAAGGACTCTCCTCTCCTCGCGCCCCGCCTCCTCGCGCCCCGCCTCCTCGCGCCCTGGATCCTCACTGCTCGCCCTCCCCCTGCTGGCCGTCCTTGTTGATGACGTTCTTGAAGAGTGTGAGCAGCGGCCGCTGGCGCCGCTCGTCCCAGCTCTTCATGAAGCCGCCGTAGCGCTTGGTGGCCGCCGGGCCGCTCCAGCGGAAGTGCTTCATCTTGTACGTGCCGTCCTTCTTCTCCTCCTCCTGCCGCTGCTGCTGCTCCCGCTCTTCCTCGGCCGCCTCCTCCTCCTCCTCCCCGGCGACGGCCGCGATCATGTTGGCCGCAAGCTCCCGCCTCCTCATCTCCCCGGGGAACAGCTCGGCCGACTCCTCCTCCACGCCGTCGGCGGCGTACACTTTGACCGGGCGGCGCTTGCGTCCGACGGGCTTCCCCCAGCGGAAGTGCTCCATGGAGTAGGAGCGCTTGGCCTGAGGGGAGGAGGGGAAGGAGGAAGAAGAGGAGGAGGAGGAGAGTAAAAGAGAGAGGGGAAGGAGGGACTCGGAGTCTGATGAAGGAGGAGGAGGAGGAGGAGGAGGAGGAGGAGGAGGAGGAGGGGGTTGGAGGTGGGCGGCGCCCGGGATGACGGGCATCTCGGCGGTGAGGTCGGAGCGACAGAGCCGGATGCACTCCTGGAGGAGGAGGAGGAGGAGGAGGAGGAGGAGGAGGAGGAGGAGGAGGAGGAGGAGGAGGAGGAGGAGGAGGAGGAGGAGGAGGAGGAGGAGGAAGAGGAGAGGACAGATAAGCATCAACATCCTGGGTGGTATATGTGTCTGTTTGCATGTGTGTGTGTGTGTGTGTGTGTGTGTGTGTGTGTGTCTGTGCGTGTGTGTGTGTGTGTCTGTGCGTGTGTGTGTGTGCGTGTGTGTGTGTGTGTGTGTGTGTGTGTGTTACCATCAAGCTCGTCTCAGAGTTGACGTCCTGACATCTTGGGTGCTCCCAGCACTCGCTGACGTCACTTCTGGCCACGCCCACCAGCGCCACAGCCACCAATAGCCACGCAGGACACATCTCTGCAACGTATATAATATAGACTTTTCAAAATAAAAGCTTCTCATTCGCAACGCAACCATTCAACTTCGGCTTTAATAAGTATTTCATGAAGCCTGATGATGGTTTGACAAGTCAATATTGTAAAAGTTAATAAATTAATCAAAATATTACACAAATAAATTACAATTAATACAAATATTCATTAAAACAACAGATTGTCTTACTGTTGGACCGCAGCTCAAACATGTAGACAGTTATATATTTAAATAATTTAACATGAGAAACAGTGTAGAGAGAAAATCAAACATTAAAATAAAATAAAAACAGAAGAAAAAAATAATACACTTAAAATATATCTTATACGAATATAGAGTAATTAGAAAATATGCAACAAATAGTTAATTAACGAAAAAACCTGGTTGCTATGGCAGCCTGGAGGGGACATGCGTATTAGTTTATGTTGTTGTTGTTCTCTTGTCATCATTCTTATTGTTTTAATAATACGCTCAAACATTAAACTCTCCGTCGGGTTGAGAAATAAAACTTCAAACAGAAGAAAACTTTTATTAATTTCTCCGATGGCTAAAAGTACGTATTATAAAATATTTAAATATCTTTACAAAAATACTGTTATATTATGTATGTTGAGATTATTTTATATTTCTAATTTTTTTAAAGACTAATTTCACGTCATCAGCACAGAAACATGTTATTACAAATAAAATAAAAGGGCAATTATATTTCACGTTTTCTCTCCCCAGCATATGTTTCTAACTTTTTAGGAATAAAACAATTTATTAATCACAGTTTTGATGTGTTGTATAAAGTAAGATTATTTATCATCATTATTGTCATTTATTACATAGCTTTTAAAAAACTTTTCTTAATGAGAAATCGTTTTAGTTAAAAAGTTTTTTAGAATATAAATTACAACATATAAAACACATTTCATTTGAATAAAGAAAAATATGAAAATAATCAAACAGATGAAGACACTCACCTCTCTCTCTCTCTCTCTCTCTCTCTCTCTCTCTCTCTCTCTTCTGGGTTCAGTTGGTTCAGCTGATGGACAGATCTCTGCTGTTCCTCTCCTCTTTGGTCCCTCCAACTGACCAGGCCACTTTATATATCCTGTCCGCCAAGGACACGCACACACATAAAACACACACACACACACACACACACACACACACACACCCACGCACACACACACATATGATAATGACGTCATTACCTGACTCTCAATCATTCTCTCATTCATGCTTGAAAAACACATACCATGAAAATGGCCAATGGTTGAAACATCATCCCCCTCTTCCACACACACACACACACACACACACACACACACACACACACACACACACACACACACACACACACTCACACACACCTACACGCACACCTACTCACCTACTCTCACACACACACACATCATTATCGATGCTCTCCAATGAAAACTTCTTAACTCAAGAAGCTGAACTTTGATGCTGCAACGCTTATATTTAAGCGTCTTTGTGTACTAGAAACGCGCTATAGAAGTCTAAATTATTATTATTATTTTAAAGAAAAGAAAACCTTTAAAAGAAGAAAAAAAAACGGGAAAAAGTTTTAAATCAATTACAACATTTAAAAAAACTGTTTTCATTTATTTTTCAGGACACATTTCTCTGCAACGCATTATAAGATATTCCTTTCAAAATAAAAGCCTCTCAATCGTTACACTCCCATTTAAATGTAGCTTTAATTAGTATTTGAGCCCCGATACTGCTTTTTTGTATGTAGACAGCACAGAGAAACAATAAAATGAGAAACAGTGTAAAAATCAAACATAAAAAATCTTCAAAAAACGGGTTTTATTTATTTTTCATGATACACTAGTTCTTCGGAACCTTGACCTTTTACCCTCTTGCTCTGACACCGACGCACAAGGCCACCCTTTGGCTTCTGACTCAACCGGACATTCGAGCATCGACAATGTCATCCCATCAGCCCAGCAGAAAATGTAATATCCAAACAACATGCATATATATATATATATATATATATATATATATATATATATATATATATATATATATATATTATATATTATATATAATATGTAGTATGTATATTATATATATATATAATATATATATAATATAATATATATAATATAATATATATAATGTAATATATATACTATACATATAATATATACATATATATTACATATACAATATATATAATATATATGTATATACATATAATATATATATTCATATATTATATATATATATATATATTCATATATATTATATATAATATACATAATAAATAATAATAATATAATTTTTCACAGGTTGCACTGACATTATTTCTTTTCTCTCTCAGACAGAACTGTGTTTGTATTCTGTGAAGTGATGGAAAACTTTCATTTCATTGGAAGTGATTTTATTATTTGAAGAAGCAAAAGATGGAGGAGTCACGAAAAGTTTTTATTTCCCCAAACAATCCACCGTGGACCATCTAGTTACAATCTTTTGGGGAGTGACAGATAAAGTTAGAGAACCAGCGGGTTACACGACGATAAGCTCCGAGAGAAATCCTAAAGGAAGATTCTCCGATGTAAAACACGTGACCTTTGACCTTTCTGTTTGAGAATTTACTTACATCTTTTACCCCTGGGGCCAATTTGACCAGAGCAATTAAAACATCCAGAAAATGATTAGTATTAATATTGTTTCCCAAGTTTAAGTGTGGGTACTTTATGTTTGTTTGTTGATGATCTAAATAGCCTTTAAATAAATAAAAAAGTTGATATTTATTATATATTTTACACAGTGAAAAAACAGCCTGGAGTCAATTTGACCCCAGGCTGTTTTGTTGTGTTCAGGACATTGAAAACATATCATCATGTACTTTTGATGTTTTCACAGATAAATAAGCAAAAGTCATGAAATATGAAGCAAAGAAACGGTCAATCATTTTTTTAGAGACGATAAACACTGAATGGGGTCAAATTGACCCCAAAGCTAACAGGAGGGTTACTAGTTTAACGTGACGCGTGTGTGTCCGCCGTGTGGCCGCGGCGGGGACCGCGGGCCGAGGGATCGGGTTCCTGACATCGGGCGGTCGGTGTAATCGGTGGAAACATCGACCTTCAGACACACGTCGCCGAAGGAAAGGTCGGAAGATTAACACCGAGGTGTTGAGGCTGGAAGAGGGGATTCAAACCTGCGGGGTCAGCGTCTACAGTTACACACACACACACACACACACACACACACACACACACACACACATACACACACACACACACACCTGCTCTGGGCTCAGTGTGTGACTAATGAAGCTGACGGGGATCGACTGGTTTCACGGAGCGCCGGGGGAAAGGTCGACGAGGATCAACTCATTTATTAAAAGTACGAGTCCCCCAGGAGTCTGGAGACCACCAGGAGCCTCACATTAAGGTCCTCCAGGAGTCTGGAGACCACCAGGAGCCTCACATTAAGGTCCTCCAGGAGTCTGGAGACCACCAGGAGCCTCACATTATTATTATTCATCTATGTATGTTGTTTCTTTAAATAAAAAAATAAAATAAAATATTTTCTTTAAAAAGTACACACACATGTACACATGCATTTTTATTTATTTATTCTTTTTCTCAATATTCTGACTTAATGGTGTTGTGTCCACTGTTTTGTCTTATAATAAATAATAATAATAAATAATACAAATAAATAAAAAGAATAAATATCAACCATCTATATGAGACTTGTAGACAAATATGACCCAGACTTTAACATGTAATAACTGGGCTATACAAATAAACTGATTTGAATATCAGCCAGGAGCCTCTATACGAGACTTAAAGACACATCGGACCATAATGTAACATTTGATATTAAATGTTACAGTTGGAGTCCTGTGTGTCTCTACGAGTCTTAAAACACACGGGACCTTAACTTCATCATTTAACGTCCTCCAGGATCTTTTTCTTTCAGCGTGTTCTCGTCTTTTCCTCTGAACTCTTTTCTTTGGTCATAATTCAATTTTCTTCATAATTCCCAGGTGAACGGCGTGACTCACCTTTACCTGGCCGGTCCACAGCGGGACGTCACTGTGTCGCCAAAGTTCCAGTTCCAGATGTTTCGTGAAGTCGTGTCGTGTTGTTTGTGTTGTTTTGGTCTCAGACCGTCTGCTCCTCCACTAATGGACCGAGCGGAGCGTCTTCTGGAGAACATCCATTAGAGGAGCCTTGACCCTCCACACACACACACACACACACACACACACACACACACACGCACGCACGCACACACACACGCACGCACACACACACACACACACACACACACACACACACACACACACGGTAATGGCACCGTGAAGAAGCACTCTGCTCTCAGACGATGAATCACGACAAACAATATCAAACGTTGCGTTCAAGGACCTGGAATCAATAATCAATAATCACAGATTCACTTTGAGTCGGGTCTTTTGGGGATTTCATTTTAGATTAAAATAAACGTTTTAATTTAAACCCGTTAAAGTAATCTATTACCTTCCAGGCCGATGGCTCCAATCCCGTTAGAGGATTATCAGGATGTCGTAACACACACACACACACACACACACACACACACACACACACACACACACACAGTCACACAAACACTCTCACTTCCTCTCTCTCTCTCTCTCTCTTCCTCCTGTATGCTTTAGAATTTTCTCCTGGTCCCCATATTGGTCCTCATACTGGTCCCCATACTGGTTCTTGTCCCCATCCTGGTACCCATACTGGTCCTGGTCCTCATACTGGTCCCCATCCTGGTACCCATACTGGTCCTGGTCCCCATACTAGTCCTCGTCCTGGTCCCCATACTGGTCCTGGTCCCCGTACTGGTCCCCATACTGGTCCTGGTCCCCATACTGGTCCCCTTCCTGGTCCCCATACTGGTCCTGGTCCCCGTCCTGGTCCCCATACTCGTCCTCGTCCTGGTCCCCATCCTGGTCCTGGTCCCCATATTGTTCCCTATACTGGTCCTCGTCCTGGTCCCCATACTGGTCCTGGTCGCCATACTGGTCCTCATACTGGTCCTGGTCCCCGTGAGTCCCCTGGTTGATGGTCCCCTAACAGCCTTCATAGAGCCAGTGTCCTGCAGCTGTAGACGGTCCAGCAGGTCAAAGGTCACGTCAGGTAAGGACCTTAACCCAAACATGTGAACAATGAATCTACGCACTGGATTAACCCGACCGCTGCCCTTAGATACGGTTGCTGTGGCCAACGAACCTTCCAGTTGCGTATATTCACAACATCATGAGAATACGGCCTCTTCTGACCCAGAAGGCGACGCAGGTTCTGGTCCAGGCTCTGGTCCAGGCTCTGGTCATTTCGCGCCTCGACTACTGCAACTCCCTTCTGGCTGGTCTACCTGCTAAGGCCATCCGGCCTCTGCAGCTCATCCAGAATGCAGCAGCTCGACTGGTCTTCAGCCTCCCGAAACTCACCCACACCACTCCGCTCCTCCGCGCTCTTCACTGGCTACCGGTGGCGGCCCGCATCCGCTTCAAAACATTGGTTCTGGCGTACCGTGCTCTGAACGGATCGGGCCCCCTCTACATCCGAGATGTGGTCACACCGTACACCCCGGCAAGTTCGCTCCGCTCGGCAACAGCCAACCGACTTGTGACTCCGTCACCTCGAGCTAATCACTCTACATCCAGACTGTTTGCTGTCCTGCTCCTCAGTGGTGGAACCAGCTCCCCACTGACATCAGGACAGCAGAAAGTCTCTACATCTTCGGCCGAAAACTGAAAACGCACCTTTTCCGACTATATCTGGATTAATCACAGACTTGCACTTTGGTAGCACTTGAATGGCTCTTATTATGGTACTTTTGTAGTTTGACTATGTTGAGGAAATGTTACTTTCTGTATTCTTGTTGTTCTTAGTTTGTACTCTAGGTTGAAATGCACTTATTGTAAGTCGCTTTGGATAAAAGCGTCTGCTAAATGACATGTAATGTAATAATATTCAGAGCCTCTTTCTTTAAAAAAATATTATTATTATTTCAAACTCGGCAAAAACTTTTCAAAAACTTTTGGAATTTTTTTATACGACTTTTTCACCCTTGGAAAAAAACATTTTAGAATTCCAGGACCGTGTCCAGATTTTCCAGGCCCGTCAGCGAGCGTCACGACTTCGTGACTCGTAGATCCAAACACACACGGCATCATGTCATCATTTATTGGGATAGTTTCAGGTTTCCATGGATACGTCTGCAGGACTATGAAAACATTCTTTACAGGAACATGTGAACTCATCCGGTCTGTGCTGCTGTTGTTGTTGTTGTTGTTGTTGTTGAGGAGGAGGCGGGGTCTATGTGGGGCGCTCCCGGGGGCGGGTGACGTACTGCCACCACAGGGGGGGCAGCGCGCCCTCCAGCCGGGCCGGGGGCAGGGCCTCGTTCTGGGGGCCTCCGGCCGGCGTCTCGGCCTGCAGCTGGGCGACCTGCGAGCCCACGACACACGGGTCAGTGCATTCATTTATTCCTTTCTTCATTCACTCACTTATTCAATCATACATTAATTTATTCATACATTTCTTCATTCACTCACTTATTCATGCATTCATTAATTTCTTCATTCACTCATTTATTTATTCATTAATTTCTTCATGCATTTATCCATTTCTTCATTCATACATTCATTTCTTCATTCATGTATTTCTTCATTCATTTATTTCTTCATTCATTTCTTCATTCATTCTCTCATGAAGCCACCGGACAGTGAAGTGGATCGACGGCATAAAACACAAAGAACATCAACGTGTGGTGATTTTAAAAACGGCTCGTCTGGCTTTGCCGCGTAGAAAACTACGAAAATGTTTTCTTCAAAAGGGACCGGCAGAGGGCGTGGCCAGCAGAGGGCGTGGCCAGCAGAGGGCGTGGCCAGCAGAGGGCGTGGCCAGCAGAGGGCGTGGCCAGCAGAGGGCGTAGCAAGAACGAGTCCCAGAATCCCCAAAACGTGTCGGCATCTTAGCACTTGTGGTTGGACGTCGAAATAAATAATAATAAAATGTTTTTATCCTCACACGTTAACCTTTAAGACTATTATAACCTTTTAAGACTATTTTAACCTTTAAAGACTATTTTAACCTTTAAAGACTATTTTAACCTTTAAAGACTATTTTAACCTTTAAAAGACTATTTTAACCTTTTAAGACTATTTTAACCTTTAAAGACTATTTTAACCTTTAAAAGACTATTTTAACCTTTAAAGACTATTTTAACCTTTAAAAGACTATTTTAACCTTTTAAGACTATTTTAACCTTTAAAGACTATTTTAACCTTTAAAAGACTATTTTAACCTTTAAAGACTATTTTAACCTTTTAAGACTATTTTAACCTTTTAAGACTATTTTTTTTCTGCTCAGAATAACAAACCCAAACTAAACAGGGTGAATATCTGCAGCCACCAGGCGGTTTGAATGATGTCACGTGTTCTTCTGAATAGAAGTGTAAACGTTACTGCTTAAGAGTAAATAAAGATGAACACAGCGAAGCTTCAGGCTCACCTAGAGAGTTTCAGGTGAACAGGGAAGACGCTTCTCACAGGTTCTCCATGACGTCACACATTGACGTCATGGGACTCGTTTATAGCTGCAAGTTATGCTTTTTAAAGTTGTTTTTCTTAGCCTTAAAAATGTCACAAAAGTGCTGTTTGGCCCACGAGGATTCTGGTGGACCGCTGAGTATCATGAGCAGCAGGAGTCAACAGGAAGAGGAGGAGGAAGAGGAGAGAGGGGGGGGGGGCGTACCTCTTTGTCCCAGCTCTGCATCCTCAGCTGCTTCCACTGCTCCCTCTTGGAGAAGTAGTCAGGGTACTGGGCCTTCTCCGAGGGGTGCCAGTGGTCCAGGGCCCACTCTGGGACCTGTGGGCAGAGCGGCGCTCGGGACTCAGCGATGAATTAAACTAAACCGCCCGACAACAGACGACGCCACCGCTCGTCGAGGGCCAGGTGCACCGCCCTCACGCCTCCAGCAGAGGGCGGCAGACCTCCTGCCCTGATGTCAGGAGGAGGGGCGACAGGCCCCACATGTCCTCTCTGAGCATGAGAGGTTAACAGCGTTTTGTTTTGGTTGTGTGTTTTATATCTGTACTTACCGCACTAGGTAGGTGCTCACAAAAAACAATGAATATCATTTTGAATTATATTTAAAAAACAGAAGTTAGTTATTATTGTTTAGAAAAATGTAATCACAAAAAATAACTAAGAAGAAATAAGAATACAATTGAGTATGATTGTCTGGTTTCTCTTTGTTTTTTGTCTTTTAATCTTTAGATTAATATAGTCTTATTATTGTCTAATTGTCTTATTACTGCCTAATAGTTTTATTATTTACATTTTTATTACAATATCTCATATCCTGTGAGCCTAAATAAGTCGATATATTATTTTTGAACAAAGGTTCAATGTTATTTTACAAGTTTCAAAAAGTGCCCCAATTTATTTGTAAATACTCCTGGATTTCAGTCAGTAAGTCCCCCCCCACCCCCTCACCTTGTAGCACTCGTATCTCTCGTAGGACGTGCCCCCCGGGGACTCGGGGAAGATGTAGGGCTGGGGGTGCTGGTTGGTCCAGAATTCCTCCTCGCCGGCCTTCAGCATCATGGTGGCCTTCATCAGGTCCTTCTCCTCCTTGCTGTCGTCGAAGCGAGCGCGCAGCATGCAGGCGTAGAAACGGTACTTGTCCCTGGAACGAAAAAAAAAACACAAATAACAACACTTTGTACACTTTATAAATCACACAAATGGGAGAGCAGAGAACATCTACTGTGATTCTTCTTCATAACTCCCATATGTTTTTATTCAATGACAATATCCACAATGAGAGAACAATAGATTGCAGATGTTTTATCTGCATTTTATATATATATATATATATATATATATATATATATATATATATACATACATATATATATATATATATATATATATATATATATATATACATACATATATACACACACACACACACACACACACACACACACACACACACACACACACACACAAACAGATACTTGTCTTACATGTTCAGTTTTGTGTTATTTTTCCTCTTTAATGACTTAAATCAAATATATTACAAATTATAAATGTTGAACTCCATCTGTAAAAATAAATAAATAGATGTGTATATAAATAATATTAATAAGAAATATAGCTACCAAAATAAACTAGTTATACTTAACCTGAACAACAATAGCCCCATATATTATTATTATTATTATATTAGTGTTATAGATATATAGTATCAGCGTTAGATTATTAGATTAAGTACTTAATAAAAACAATAACAGAGTGTTTTGGGTCGCGAGCAACAGAAAATTCGCCATTTTTAACCAAATTAGTTCCCGAAACTTAAAGCTATCTAAATGTGTATTGTGAAATAAGTTTATATCTTTATTTGTTACATTAGCAGGTTTAGTATGTCTCGGTTCTGACCGGCTGGAGGAGCGGGTGACCCCGCTGAGCTCCACCGCTTAGCTTCGCGGTACCGGGACAAACACACGGTCAACATGGTGCGTTCACGGTCCCTCGGGAAGCCCGTCCGCCGGCCCCTCACCTGAAGATGCACCACGACTCCAGGTGTCTCAGGGACTTCTTGTAGAGCCGCAGCACCTTCTGCTGGTGGGTGAGATAGGCCGTCGCCATTTGTATTTCTTCGTGCCCACCGTCCGTCCGCTGCTGTCACCTTCTCGGCGAGCCGCGCGGTGCATTCTGGGACTGCGTGACGCGCCCGCGGACGTTTTGACCGTAAAGTACGTCGGTAACGCGCACACGTTATTTCTCGTCCATTGTGTTTGTGCGCGTGTAGTCACAGGTGTTTAGAATAACAGCACAAACTCGCTGCACATTATATATCGTTTTTACCAGTTGGATAAAAGGAAAATAGTTATAAATATATTTGTTTAAATAATTTGGCGTCTCTCTTTTACAGTGTTTACGGTAACAAGCCACTATGGCCCCGCGCAGAGCTGCCTGTGTGCTTCTTTTGAGAAGTATAACAAACATGGCGCAGCACAAGTTCATCGGTGAGACGCTCGTCTTTCATTATAGTCCAGATAAACATGTATATAAATATAATAATACAGAGAGTTGGACCCTCAGTGTCGGTACATCCGGGTGACCAGCCTGGAGCTTTGAGTTGTTCATTGGAAGCTAGTTTGAGTTAGCCTGTCGCGGTTGATGACGTCACAGCAGCGCCAGTGCCTTGCAGCTGTGACGTCGGGCTAAAGCTCCTCGCGACAGCTCGTGTTGATCTGACGTCAGCAACTGTTCGTAATAATAATGCATTTAATTAGTAAAGCACTTTTCATTAAAGAGTCATCTCAATGCGCTACAGGGCTCTACCGCGAAGAGAGTGGCAACGCATTAAGAGTGGGAATCAAACCCTCAACCCTCTGGGAGTGTGAGGCCTGCAGTGATTATTATTAAAAACTCTCCTAGTTTTGCATAGTTTCCGGTAACTGAGATGAAGTGTGACGTTAACACAAACAAACCAACTGTTTGTTCGTTTATGAAGAAACAGCCCCAAATAGGTTATATTTTCTATTTTGTACGTCGGTTATTGGGTATTTTAAAAAGGTTGTGGGGTAATATTAATTTCCGAGAATTGATAACGAAAACATATCTATTTTATATATTATTGAGATTAAGATCTTTAAATATGGTTAAACTTTCCTTTCTGTTCAGATATCGGCGTGAACCTCACAGACCCGATGTTCAGAGGAGTCTACAGGGGCAAGCACCGGCACCAGGGTGAGGCCAGACCACATGAGACCACCTGAGACCACATGAGACCACATGGGACCACATGAGACCACATGAGACCACATGGGACCACCTGAGACCACATGAGACCACATGGGACCACATGAGACCACATGAGACCACATGGGACCACCTGAGACCACCTGAGACCACATGAGACCACATGAGACCACATGAGACCACATGGGACCACATGGGACCACATGAGACCACATGGGACCACCTGAGACCACATGAGACCATATGGGACCACATGAGACCACATGAGACCACCTGAGACCACATGAGACCACATGAGACCACATGAGACCACATGAGACCACATGTGGCCACATGGGACCACATGAGACCACATGAGACCACATGAGACCAGTTCACATGAGACCAGTTCCCCTGAGACCACATGAAACCACCTGAGACCACAGGAGACCAGTTCACCTGAGACCACATGAAACCACCTGAGACCACAGGAGACCAGTTCACATGGGACCACCTGAGACCAGTTGTGTTCTTTGTGCAGATGACCTGGACCTGGTCCTGGACAGAGCTCTGGCAGCCGGAGTACAGAAGGTGATCCCCGTCTCCTGTTGCCGGGCGGATCTCGGTCCCCGGTCCCCAGGGGACGGACCTTGCCGCTCTAAACTCTTGTTCTTCCTCCCAGTTGGTGATCACTGGAGGAAACCTGGAGGACAGCACGGCGGCGCTCGCGCTGGCCGAGACCCGAGGTAGCGGGAGAAAACAACGTTAAAAACAACAACGTGTAGCAAGACATACATGATGTTGTTGTTGTTGTTGTTGTTTGCAGACGAGCTGTACTGCACGGTGGGCTGCCATCCCACCCGCTGCAGTGAGTTTGAGCAGCACGGCGAGGCCCGGTACTCCTCGGGGCTCAGGGAGCTGGCCACGGCGAGGCGGGGGGGGAAGGTGGTGGCCGTCGGAGAGTGTGGGCTGGGTGAGTGGCGCCTTTCAAAATAAAATAAAAACAATTAAAAAAAAATCTTTAAGTTCTTATATAGTATTTTTGCCTCGTTACAGATTTCGACCGGTTGGAGTTTTGCCCAAAAGAGACTCAACTCAAGTAGGTTCATTAGTCTCTATTGTGTATTGTGAAAAAACTTTTATTTTGACGGCCTTGTGACCCAATAGCAACCTGTTAATCAGCTGGTAGCCCCACCCCTAAAGCGCCCCCTTATGGTCTGTTTGACTCTAAATGACCATGAAGTACTAAATGATGACATCATGCTGTATAGAAGAAGACTTTAACACATGAAGCATAGACTTCTATACAACCAGAGGAGTCGCCCCCTAGTGGTCAGGAGAGAGAATGCAGCTTTAACACGTGAAGCATTGTTTTGATAAATGACATCATTGTTATACTCATTGTGTGTTCCTCTCTCAGATACTTTGAGAAGCAGTTTGACCTGGCGGAGGAGACCAAGCTGCCCATGTTCCTCCACTGCAGGAACTCCCACCAGGACTTCATTGGTAGGTCTGGTTCCCCCAGGACCCGGTCTGGTTCCCCCAGGACCCAGTCTGGTTCCCCCAGGACCCGGTCTGGTTCCCCCAGGACCCAGTCTGGTTCCCCCAGGACCCAGTTTGGTTCCCCCAGGACCTGGTCTGGTGTTTGTGCGTATGCAGCGTCTGACTATTTCTTCTTGTCTCTCTTTGTCCAGACATCATGAGGAGAAACCGAGACCGATGTGTTGGAGGAGTGGTTCGTCTTATTCTTCACACTATTACTTCAGACTCAACTGATTGAAAAAAAATAGTTTTAACTAGCTGTTGAAGTGCAATGCATTGTGGGTCTCTGTGGTTTACATGAAGTGATCTCAAACATTATATTTTAAAGAATATCTAATTTTAAAATAATGTTTGTGTAATTCACCTGAATGGTAGGTTTGCCACAAATGTAATTACATGGTAAAGAAATAAGATATTAATTCACTAAAGTTTGAGATAATAATAATAATAATAAAAATAATAATAATAATAATAATAATAATAATAATAATAATAATAATAATAATAATAATCCTGGTTTCCTCTCAGGTCCACTCATTCGACGGCACAGCGCAGGAAGCCGCCGCCCTCATAGACCTCGACCTCTTCATCGGAATAAACGGATGGTGAGAGGATTTTTATTTTCCCCCTGAAAGACATTTTTAAAGTAGGTTATTTTTATTTTATCATCATTGAATGATAACATTCTTTGATTGCCGTTTGCAAAATCTGTTTTGTGTTTATCTTTTTTTGCTAAATATCTTTTAATGTGGTGATTATTCTGGCTAAATAAATGTATAGTTAAAATAAAACTGTTGTCTTGAAGCTTGTAAATGTGTTCGACTGTCGTTCTCTTAAAATATACAAAAAACAGACAAAAACTTTGATAATATTATAATTATAATTCAATTTATTTTGTCTTTAAACCAACATGAATAATTATGATTACTGGTGTCATTTTAACAATTTTACTCTAAGAAATTCTAAAATTATGATGTGAAAAATACAAGCCTGATATATAATATTATAAAATATTATATCAGACATTATTATTTAGTATTATTATATATGATATGATATACTATACTATAACATTTAATATTTTATAATATAGTATGATATGTTATATATTATATTATAAAATATAATATTTTATAATATATTATATTATTATATATCATATTATAATATAATATTATTATATTTTATAATATTATATTACATTATTATATAATATTATATACTACATTATATTATGCTATGTTATATTATTTATTATTTTATATTATATTTATTTATACAAATCTGTTTAGCTCAACAAAAAAAATCTCATTTATTGATTAAATATATTATTATTTTTGTTTGGTAGTTCCTTGAAGACAGAAGCCAACATTGAAGCCATGAAGTCCGTCCCCACTGAGAGGCTCATGATAGAAACCGGTGAGCTGCCTTCAGTTTAGTGTCATAATAAATGTAAAGAAGATATTAAAGAAGTTATATAACAAATGTTGTATTATTATAAGTTATATATCACATTGCTACCTTCTCGCTGCTCCCTAGACGCCCCGTGGTGCGGCGTGAAGAACACGCACGCGGGCGCCAAATACCTAAAAACTACATTTCCCACAAAGAAAAAATGGGAGGCGGGGCACTGCCTGAAGGACCGGAACGAGCCGTGTCATATCATGTGAGTCCTGTGTGTGTGTGTGTGTATGTGTGTGTGTGTACCATTCCTTTTTCATATTTTAAAGCATCACTATTTCTCTCTTGCAGACACGTCCTGGAGGTGATGGCGGCGGCGAGGGGCGAGGACCCGATAGAGCTTGCCGATGCCATCTACAACAACACCATCAAGGTCTTCTTCAGCTCCAGATGAGGACGAAGAACCGGCTGATAGGACCTGAATGAATGTTTGTGTGTGTGTGTGTGTGTGTGTGTGAAAAAGCTTCTGATGTGTCTTCTTCTGAAATAAAATAAAAAAACGTTGTCATGGTTTTTTAGTTAATTAGTTATTTTCTGTCCATTATTTACTGGGTTTATTTTTACAGTTTTGATTTTAATTAACTTAAATTAAATTAGATCAAAATATGGTAGTGATAAACAACAAAAATGAAAATCATAAAAAAATGAAATAAAAATAACAAAATAATAGCTTAAAAATATTTTAATAAAATGGGACAATTTTTTAAAATAAGAATAGTGGCAAACAACATTTATTGAAAGTATTAAAAACAAAATAAACATAAAAAAGTATTAAAAATAGGAATATATATAACTAATAAGAGGTTTGATTCAAACTGCTTTCCTTATATTTATTTATGTAAATAGTCTCTTTTTTTTAGAGTTGAACTAAAAATGTTATATGAATAGTGAAGAACAATGAAAATACGAAATATAAATGAATATAACTAAATAATAGCAGGTTTTATTCAAACTGCTTTTTTTATATTTACTTATGTAAACAGTCTTCTTTTATTGTTTTTTTTAATATTATTGAACCGTTGGAACTCAACTGTCACGTCGGTGGCCACGCCCTCTGACGTCGACGTCACGCCACGTCACGTCGGAACTACCGAGCCCTGGCAACTTCTTCGGTGAGTCCCCGAAGCGACCGAGGAACCCCCCAAAAACAAGGGGGTCTGGGGGAATGGACAGTTAGAAACACACCCGGGGACTCAGTTGGGGATCCCGGACCGAGACTGGGACGTCCAACGGGCCGCTGGCGACCCGGACCCGGACGTTAAGGCGGAAGAGAGAGAGGGAAAGCGGCAACAGGAGGGGTCGAGCTGCGCGGACATGGCGGACAGATAAGGCGAACCCGAGGAGGAGAGGCGGCTGCGGGGTTCTTCCAGCGTTCGTGTTGATGTAAGGCCCCCCGCAGGACCGTAAAGACCCCCGGGTCCCCCCGCCCCCTGCGGCCGGCATGGCGTCCACTCACGCCCGGCTCGGCCAGCAGGCCTTAGCGGTGCTCGATGTGGCCCTGCGAGTCCCCTGCGTCTTTATTATCGACGCCATTTTCAACTCGTACTACGACCCGGGTTCGGGATGGGCCGGGACGACGGGCAAGGTGCTGGTCAGGGTCACGGGTGAGTCATTTCTACTCATTTAAATGTGTTAATTGTGTTTATTAAGTTGTTTAAAAAACAAACGGCAGGAGCCCTGCTCCCCGAAGTTCGGCCGACGCCGAGTTCGCCGTGACGTCAGCGGTGTCACCTGAAGCCGAGTTGAGCCGAATGAAGCCGAATAAAGCCGATTTAAAAGACCGGCAGTCACGTCAAAACACGTCCTGGTCACCTGACACGGCGCCCACAAGATCATCAATCTGATTAATTATGCGTTCCTCTAGCTAACCGCGAAACTCAGGTACATTCTTCATCCGCAGGTGTTGCGCTGAATTGTGTTCCCCGGTCTTCTTTTTTTAAAGTAACTTTTAGGCAGCCCGACACTTGCCTGTACACAATATACTCATTTAATCCTCTGTAGACGGATGAAAATAAATATGTCGCCACAGCAGCATTTATACACACGGCTAAAGCAATATTACATATAAATGCACAAAATACACAACAAAATATAAAAATATAATTTAAATTGTATTAGTTGAGGATTCATAAACATGTAGGCAGCCTGACACACTGCCTGTCAAATGTCCTTAGCTGTAGATACTTTATTTATTGCATTTGTACATACTAGTACAATATTACATATTAATGCACAATATATACAAAACATAGATTAGAATAATATATAATTCATGAACAAAACAATAGTTTAAATATGTTAAAGAAAAGCTGTAATCTACATTATGGTGTGAACTCTGTGAGTGTATTAATGTTGCAGTAATAAGCTGCAATACACGACTACATTTATTTATTTCTCAACTTACTGTGAATGTTTATTTTGTTCTCACTAGTCGTGCAAAACGTAAGTCATCATATTAATGTATTAGCAGACACGTCTTCTATTGGTTGAGGATTCATAAGCTTGTGGTAGAAACCATCATGTCGAATTAAAACGCCTCGTTTGCATTGTTTAAAGTCCGACTTGCAATTTCAGTTTTTCTTTTACGTAACTCATAACAAAACAATTGCGTCACATGACTCGGGACAAACTTCGTGACCTTGAAGCTCGTCCACTTTGACCACAGCTGCTGCTTATTCTCCACTAACAGAAACGCCGTGGTCAAAGCTTCATGAGCAGGGGACGGTGTGTACGCACACACAAGCACACAACCTTACACACAAACAACTTTACACACACATACAACCTTGCACACACAACCTTACACACACAACCTTACACACACAACCTTACACAACTCTTTTTACTCTTCGGAGACCTTTGAACGGCTCCATGAATCCTCTTGGTTGCCCAAGAGCTCCAGGGCACACATCCACAAACGGCGTGTTGAGTTCAGGGTCCTGAGTATCAATGACCGTGATGTGCACAAACGAGAGTATTTAAGTACACACTATTATCACGTGTGTCATTTACAGCGTTCGCTTTAACACAACGGACTTTAGTGTTCATTTAATGGGTTTTAGATTTGTGTGTTTTTCTGTTTTTATCGTGTGTGTGTGTGTGTGTGTGTGTGTGTTTGTGTGTGTGTGTGTGTGTGTGTGTGTGTGTGTGTGTGTGTGTGTGTGTGTGTGTGTGTGTGTGTGTGTGTGTGTGTGTGTGTGTGTGTGCTGTGTGTGTGTGTGTGTGTGTGTGTGTGTGTGTGTGTGTGTGTGTGTGTGTGTGTGTGTGTGTGTGTGTGTGTGTGTGTGTGTGTGTGTGTGTGTGTGTGTGTGTGTGTGTGTGTGTGTGTGTGTGTGTGTCCCGTGTGTCTGTTAACCTCCTGTCCCGTCCCGCTCTCTTAACCTCCGTGTCCCGTCCCCGTCCTCTGTTAACCTCCCTGTCCCGGTCCCCGTCCCTCTGTTAACCTCCGTGTCCCGGTCCCCGTCCCTCTGTTAACCTCCGTGTCCCGGTCCCCGTCCCTCTCTTAACCTCCGTGTCCCGGTCCCCGTCCCTCTGTTAACCTCCGTGTCCCGGTCCCCGTCCCTCTGTTAACCTCCGTGTCCCGGTCCCCGTCCCTCTCTTAACCTCCGTGTCCCGGTCCCCGTCCCTCTGTTAACCTCCGTGTCCCGGTCCCCGTCCCTCTGTTAACCTCCGTGTCCCAGTCCCCGTCCCTCTGTTAACCTCCGTGTCCCAGTCCCCGTCCCTCTGTTAACCTCCGTGTCCCGGTCCCCTAGGTGTCCTGGTGTCCAGCTTGGTGCTGCTCCTCTCCCAGAAGGCTCTGTTCAAGTTCTACACGCTGCTGGCCGCCGTCCTCCTCGGCGTGACGGCGGCGCTCATCAACTACTACGCCACCTCCCACATGGACTTCTACGGCGCCTACTACAAGGCGGCGCTGGGCTTCCGGCTGCTGCCGCGCAACGGGCCCACGCTGTGGCTGGGCGTGGCGGCGGTGCAGCTGGCGTTCGGCGTGGGCTACGTGTTCCTGCTCAACCTGCAGTCGGTGTTCGCCGCGCTGGTGGTGCTGGACATCATGATCCCCCTGTGGGGGCTGATGATCGAGCTGCCGGCCGACGTGCGCCACACGGTGGCCGTGTTCTCGGGCGCGGCACTGGCACTCAACACGGCCGTGTGCCTGGCGCTGCGCCTCAAGTGGTTCTACTACTCGTGCCGCTACGTGTACCTGCTGGTGCGCCACATGTACCGCATCTACGGGCTGCAGCTGCTGCTGGAGGACACGTGGAAGAGGATCCGCTTCCCCGACGTGCTGCGCGTGTTCTGGCTGACCCGGGTCACCGCGCAGGCGCTGATCCTGGTGTACGTGGTGCGTGCCGTGCGGCGGGAGAGCGGAGGCGGCGCGGACGGCGGCGCGGACTCGCAGGTGAGATCATAACCGGCCGTCCGCGTTTTTGTTTAATGAGCCCTGGGAGGCGTACTGACGGGTCCTGGTTTCCGTGGCGATCCAGGACTTCCTGCTCAGCTGGGACGTGTTCTGGGACCTCGCCAGTAACCTCGTCATCTCCGGCTGCGACTCCACGCTCACCGTGCTCGGGATGAGCGCCGTCATCTCCTCGGTGGCGCACTACCTCGGCCTCAGCATCCTGGCCTTCATCGGTGTGTGTGTGTGTGTGTGTGTGTGT
>CM070106.1:15993768-15996268 GCA_036178185.1 Liparis tanakae
TTTCTGATTACATTTGATGTATTTTTAAATGATTGAATATAACATAAAACAGTACGTTTTTAGTAGTATAAGTTGTTATGTACAAAGTATATATATGTATATATATGTTCTAAATAAATATATACATATGTATGTACATATGTTCTAAATAAATATATACATATGTATGTACATATGTTTTGAATAAATATATATATATATATATATATATATATATATATACATATATATATATATATATATATACATACATACATACATATATATATATATATATTTGTTCTAAATAAAAATATATACATATATTCTCAATAAATATATATGTATATGTTCTAAATAAATAAATATATATTTTATTTGTCCCCAGAATATAAAATATGAAAAGGTGTGACCGGAAGCGCCGATTCTTATTTTGAAAAGCCACCACCGGAAGCTCTGGTGTTTTAGTCGTTTCTCAAATTCCGTCTGACTTGACGCTGCTGGCTTTTTTTAAAATTGTACTTCTTGTTGGTCTTCAGCTCGAACTTCACGCGCCCAACTTCTCCCGCCATGCGACGGAAAAGACCCGTTAAATAAACATTAAAGTTATTTATTTACCGCGGGACTTCTTCGCGGTGTTCGCTCCGACACAATGCTGAAGCTGTGCCTCCGGAGAGTCCTCCGACCGGTCGGGCAGAAGTCACCCAGCCGCCGGTTCGGGACCCGCGAGCCGCGCGAGCCGCTCACCTCCGCCACCAGAGCCAAGGACTTCATCTACCGGCTGCAGCCGGCGGAGAGGACGTGTCTGCTGCGGCAGCTGCAGAGCTTCGAGTCCGTCGCCCTCACTCAAGGTGAGACACGCAACCCGTGTGTATTCATTTATTATTTTATTTATTTTATTTTATTTATTTTTATGAGGCAAAGGGGCTGTCCCTGTCCCACGTGAATGGCCTCTGTCGTCACTATCTGAATGAAGACCGTTGGCCCATGGAGGTCACGTGACTGGCCACACCTGAAGAGTGGACACGGTGTCATAATGTATCCAAACACGTGGCTGTTGTTGGTGACGTCAGTCGGCTGTAAAATACTATGACACAGGTGTGTCATGCTTCACCTGTTAAAGCTGCATTCTCTCTCCTGACCACCAGGGGGCGACTCCTCTGGTTGTATAGAAGTCTATGCTTCATGTGTTAAAGCTTTTCTTCTTCTTTTGTCATTCTTCTTTTTTGTTCTTCCTCTTCCTCTTTTTGAAAACACTGGAAATTATGTAATATTCCTACAGTCGGCGTCACCAACCCGTGATGGAGGCTTCGTCTCGAGGAGCAAAACATCTTCTTATCTGCATGTCTACAAAACAACTTTAAAAATATATACTTGCATTTAGTTCCAGTTTCAGAGTTTCTTTTCAAGAAAATGCAAAAAAAACAGTCATTGGCAGGATTTAGTAATTCCATTTATTTGAGCTTGAATCCTCAAGTTGCTCCATCAATGAGAAAAGGGAACTTTCATTGATTATTAAAATGCTTTTATTTTGAGGCTTGTCATCACACAGCTCAGTACGTGAAGAAATATATTAAAAAGTATATATTTATATTTAGAGATATATATATATATATATATATATATATATATATATATATATATATATATATATTAATTTGTATTGATAAATATATATTTATTTTATAACCGCCTCCTCCAATGAAGCCGGACCTGTTCCTAGAGTCCTGGATGACCTCACAGCTCAGAGGGTCTTTAACCCTGATGAAGACGAAGATGAAGGTTTACATTATTAATGCTGCAGTGTCTCCTAGAAGCACCGGACGAGGCATCCGGACTGAAGGTGTTGCACAGGATGACTTAGTGCTCGGAGGGAGGGAGGGAGGAGAGAGAGAGAGAGAGAGAGAGGAGGAGGGAGGGAGAGAAATATTCTGTTTATCTCCATCAGAGATTCATAATTCATCTTATTTGTTGTGCAATATGAGCTAGACAATGTTTTCTGGGAGAGACTCAACCAGCAGGATCCTCCAGCAACGACTTTAATAAACAAACAGCAATAAGTGGATAAGTGGACAGATGTGGAACAGATGTGGATTAGGTTATACCTAATACATATATAAGAAGAAGAGTTATTTTGTGGGTGATTCCAACATCACGAAGCAAAGTGTTGATTGCTACGTTGTATTTGTTTGTTATCAACGCACACCAGCTGCTGACTGGTGTGTGTTGAGCAGCTCTTAAAGGAACAGTACATATTTATCGTGTTATATAAACCTGCAGCTTTCAGATATACTTGTTAAAAGTTTCTGGCTCAGACTGAATTTCATTTCTATAAGTGGATCCACCCACAGACCACGAGAACAAAGAGGGCCCAAATACTCCTGTCCCAAAAGTGTGTGTGTATCAGTGTGTGTGTGTGTCAGGTGATCAATAAAAAGCAAGAGACATTATGAGTTGCATATATTTAATTATGGGAGGAGCTACAGACTGAAATAACCTCCTGACCTTTCCTCTAGAGTGC
>CM070106.1:16001268-16013768 GCA_036178185.1 Liparis tanakae
TAATTTATTAAGAGAAAATTAAATGTATTCAACACATTTAATTGTATTAATTATAAGAAGAAATAAAATGAATAACTTTTGTATATTGTTTTAAGAGAAAAAAAATTCTAAACACATTTTCATTTGATTAATTTTAGAGGAAATACAAATGTATTGCAACACTTATTTACTAATCCTTATCTCGCCATCAAACAAACATGTTCCTCTATCTTTTGAAGTGTAATTTAAAATGTCTTTGGCCTTTAAATCCAACGAGTGTCTCGTCGTGAGAAAAGAGAAACAAGCGTCTGCTACAGTTTTATTATTCAGATAAAAACAGCCGTGTACATATCAAATATGACATAATGCAGGAATAAAGAAATACAGCAAACAAAACACGTTGCCACAACAGGACTGTGTGTGTGATGTACTGATGCATTCTGGGTAAAGAAGTCTTTCAGTATCCAAAAGCTTAAAAATAATAAAATGTAACAACCTGCTGGATGGATCAGAGACATTTCATCATCAGATACATTGTTGTTGAAATGAGATTTGAACCTTCGCGATGCGTTCAAGGCTTGTGGGAAATTTGGTATGTTACATTCATGTGCCGTTTTGATCAGATGAAGCAAAACAATAGAAACTTTATTTCTTGTCAAGATGACAACAAAAAACACACATTTATCATTATTAATACAGTCGAGTTGTGATTATTAATCAATTTAAAATGTTTACATTGTCTGAATTATGACAAAAAAATAAATTATGCTTAAAATGAACGGACTTCAGCAATCCCCCCCCCCCACACACACACACACACAGATTTGATTGTTTTAAACATAAGCATCTATGTTTCTTATATATATTTTTATAAATATCTAAAAGCAATTATGGAAGAAAATTAATGAAAGTAAACATTCATGTTTTTCTTTATTTTGAATGTTCCAACTTGTTTTTAATCAAATTTAATAATAAGTCCTTCTTACGTCGCCGAGTGACTGAAATGTCAGATGTTCCATAAAAGGTCAATTTCTTAATATAATCTTAATTTAATTTTGGCAATAAAAAATATTAAAAACGTTTACACACAT
This sequence comes from Liparis tanakae, assembly GCA_036178185.1. NCBI lineage: Eukaryota > Metazoa > Chordata > Actinopteri > Perciformes > Liparidae > Liparis > Liparis tanakae. The sequence continues at coordinate 16,002,339 of CM070106.1, forward strand.
TTTTAAATCATTTTTGTATTTTTTGTGAGTTTTATCAAAGCAAAGTTTCACCCAGAATCAGTAAATAACAAACATTTAAAGAAATCCTTGAACAAAGAATGGAGACGATTAAAGGCTGAATGTTAAAGGGCAGCAACACTTTGACATGAGGCGCACACACACACACACACACACACACACACACACACACACACACACACACATATACACACACACACACACACAGGCTTCCAACATTCAGCTTCATATGCTTGTCGTTGCATCAGCTGCTCGATTGTATTCGGTCACCTGAAGTGAAAAAAACATTAAAAAAACGGATTTCAAAATAAAAGACTTCAGTCGTCATTCTGGGCGTCAAACTGCCGTCGCACAACAATATGAAACGTTATTGATCCTCATGGACGGCATCGAAAAAAAGTATTCTGCTCCTGAAGAGGCAGAACAAACAAATAGTTCCAGTAGAAAAAGAAATAAAAGAGATTATTTCATCTGAAAGCCAGAAACAAAAAGACAACATGCATATTAAATGTATTCGTTAATATGCTTTATATGCTCAACGGGACGTTTGGGAGTTTAGAAACGTGTAAAGCTACAAATAAAATATCTGAAAACATTTAAAAAGGATAAATAATGAGACCTTTTGATGCCACTGTTATTATTAGCGGTTATTATTTAGAAAGTTTCGTCTATTTCGGCTAATTACCCACAAACCACCAGCTCGCCGGGCTATTGGACATTTAGTGACTACAAGCTAACACGGGGCGATGGATCAGTGGCGGTTGTCGGTGTTACGTGTGCGCGGCGCTTGTCACAGTCCGTTCTACCGCAAGCTAACGGAACTTTCACACTAAAAGTCTTGGCGCCATCGTGGAGGTCAACGGAGGTCAGATTTGGGAGCAACTCATTCTCGTGCGACGGCGCTAGCTTCTGCCAAAATATTAAATTGTACGATAATGTTTAGCTAACGGAAAAAAAACCCCAGACAAAACCTCCGTGTAATAATACAGGTGCACTTTTAAGTAAGATTTTTAATGCATTACTTTAATTTATAATCCAGTGACATTTTATAATTACAGATCATTTGTTAGTTAATAATTAATAATTTGTATTTTTAAATAAACTCGTAACTAAAGCTGTCGGATACAATTATAATTCTACAAATACTTATTGATTTAATCTACTGGTTAAATTGACATTTAGCTAATAATTTGGTAGCAAAACATTTGAGATGTTGCGATGACACGTTTTCCTTCCCAATACAGGTTCCGTTAGCTTTAGCGTCGCTCCGTTAGCCGTAAGTTGTGATTCCCTCTATTACCTCCAATAAATACAATAGTTTGGAATATGCACGTCTACGTGAACGTTTCTCTACGGAAGCTACATAGAGAAACAACCTAATGTTTTTCTATTTTTCAGAATAGAGCTTGAACGCATCGCAATGCAACGCGACCTCCGCACGTTAGTGGTTAGCTTAGTTATTTAGCCAAGCGGGACTCATAGCGTAATCAGTGACAGAGATTGGGCGTTCCTACGGGATCGGGCAGCGAGCGACGAGACTTCCATTTACGGCGTTTCCAACGCCGTAAATCGTCAAACTTTAAAAAAAAAAACATTAAATTGCACATTCTAAGGAGTCGAGTTAACCTCCGACGAGGAGTTTAAAACCGTGAACCGACATCCTCGGATCGTCACTCGAGAGGCGTGGACTTCAAATGTTCACGATATCGGGTCCAGAAAATATACGTAGATTTTTACGTACGTTTTTTAATCCGTTAAAATTGAACAATCCGGCGCCGACGCCTCGGACTCGCCCGCAACCCGCCTCCGTCCGGCCGACTAAACCCGGCTCGCCACCGGCGTCACGACAAAACACTGGAGCCACATCCGATCACTAATGCTACGCGGTAACGCCGTTAGCCTGCCGTTAGCCTGCCGTTAGCCTGCCGTTAGCCTGCCGTTAGCCTGCGGAGACGACCGCTAACCAACACGGCCGGGGAATTTTCATTTCAGTTCCGGATTGAAGTTGCAGAAGTAAAAAGGTAAATAAGTCCTGACAGTTTATTTGATTTGACAGCAGATTTAATCCTTTAATCCTTTAATCTCCGGGATGTTAATCGACTTTGATGTAAATCTACTTTTAAAAAGCCAAAATGTTCCTTTATACCCAAAATCACATGCAGGTTAATCTACGGTGTTAATAATCTTTAATATTCTAACCTGTACAAATACTCTTTGTTATCTCCGTCCGACGCCTCATTTATGTTTTTATTTTATTTTATTTTTTTACAGGAAAAAATATTATGAATCCAGAATAATTTGGATTAAATAGAGAATATTATCGTTAAATTCAGCCTTTTCAGGGCTTTTGGCACCTTTTTTAGTGGAAATGGGAGAAAAACAAACGCGTGACGAACAAAACAAACAAACACGTCAAAAGATGTTTGATAAAGGATCCTTCAGGATTTCATCTCCTCCTTAAACGTCACAGGAAGATTCCCACAAACGAGACATTTGAGACGTCGCCGTGACAACCTTCTCTAAACAATCAACGTCCTTCAGGGCGACAGATCTGGGACCAGAACCAGAACCAGAACCAGCAGAAGCCTGGACCCGGTCCCCCGCGAGACTCTTTCCCCGGTTCCCCTTCTTATTACTTTTTTAAAGAACCAGATCTTCAGATTCCCAGACGAGTCGACGGAGTCTGAATGTTTGTTCAGTGTTTGAGTCTCGGGTCTGAAAAGAGATTTTAAAACTTCGTCATTTAAACTTTTCCTCTTTGGACCAAAAGAAAAAAAAAGTAAAAGTGTGAAAAAGTTCTTTTGTATATTTTGCGTAATGAAGTCGTGACGTCTGAACTGACCCCCGACCAGCGCCGGCTTGAACCCCATTTAGCATCCCCTTTCCAGAGCCTGGCTGGGGATGCCAAATGGCTGGAGTGGGACCGCCCCCCTGCCGGTCTCAGTAGATGCACGGCGCCGACCGGTCATTGGTCGACGCCCTCTTGAGCCGGACGCCGCGCCGGATGGCCACCAGAAAATCCTCCACCTCGCCGTACTCCGTCTCCTCCAGGAGCTCCGGGAGGGGCCGGCGCTCCCGCTCCGAGGGCCGGGCGGCGGCGCCGGGCGGCTGCGGCGGGGCGGGGGGGTCCGAGGTCTCCCACGGGGACGGGGGGGCGGTCCCGGGGCTCAGCGGGCTCCGGGTCGCCTCGCCGCCGCCGGGGAAACCCGGGTGGTCCGGCACGGTGGGGGTCTTGACCGGGATCATGGGGGTCCTGATGGGAATGGGCCCCGAGCAGAGCCCCCCGCCAGAGGGCCGCCGCAGGTTGGGTTTGGAGGACGGCGTCCGGCGGATGGTGGCGACCCCCGGGGTCACCGGGGGGGGGCAGGGCAGCCCGGCGGTGGAGGCCGGCCGCTTGGCCTGGAACATGCGGCGGTACGACGTCGTGATGTCGCTGTTCCTCGGGATCGTAGACGACCTGTCGAAGTCCTGATGGGGGTCCGGCTGGGGGTCCGGGTCCAGACCCACAGAGTAGTAGTCACAGTCCGACACTGGAGGGGCAGAGATATAGATACATGTATATAAATACATGTATATATATATATATATATTTATGAATACATTTATATATAAAGTATGTATATAAATTCATATTTATATATATGTATATATATATACAAACCTATATATCAATATAAATATATATATCAATATATATATATCAATATATTTATTTAAAAAAAAATATATATATATATATATATATATATATACAAATATGTAAATATATATACAGGACTGTCTCCGAAAATTAGAATATTGTGATAAAGTTCTTTATTTTCTATAATGCAATTAAAAAAACTAAAATGTCATGCATTCTGGATTCATTACAAATCAACTGAAATATTGCAAGCCTTCTATTGTTTTAATATTGCTGATTATGGCTTACAGCTTAAGAAAACTAAAATATCCTATCTCTAAATATTAGAATATTTCCTCAGACCAAGTAAAAAAAAAGATTTATAACAGCAAAACAATAGCGGCCTTTAGCTCATTTGCATTGTTGGGTCTGGTGTCTTTCAGCTTCCTCTTCACAATACCCCACACATTCTCTCTGGTCTCAGGAAACCCTTGCAGGTGTTTCGAGTAAATTAGACGATTCAAGTGATCAGTTGAATACCCTACTAGTACACTTTTTCATGATATTCTAATATTTAGAGATAGGATATTTCAGTTTTCTTAAGCTGTAAGCCATAATCAGCAATATTAAAAGAATAAAAGGCTTGCAATATTTCAGTTGATTTGTAATGAATCCAGAATGCATGACTTTTTAGTTTTTTTAATTGCATTATAGAAAATAAAGAACTTATCACAATATTCTAATTTTCTGAGACAGTCCTGTATATATAATATTCATATATATATATATATATATATATATATATATATATATATATACATACATATAAATATATGTACATGTGTATATATATATATATATATATATATATATATATGTATATATATATATAAAGGTGTGTGTGTGTACCTTGTGAGGGCAGTGTGTCCTCGGAGCAGCAGGGTGTGTGTGTGTGTGTACCTTGTGAGGGCAGTGTGTCCTCGGAGCAGCAGGGTGTGTGTGTGTGTGTGTGTGTGTGTGTACCTTGTGAGGGCAGTGTGTCCTCGGAGCAGCAGGGGGTGTGTGTGTGTGTGTGTGTGTGTGTACCTTGTGAGGGCAGTGTGTCCTCGGAGCAGCAGGGTGTGTGTGTGTGTGTGTGTGTGTGTGTGTGTGTGTGTGTGTGTGTGTGTGTGTGTGTGTACCTTGTGAGGGCAGTGTGTCCTCGGAGCAGCAGGGGGTGTGTGTGTGTGTGTGTGTGTGTGTGTACCTTGTGAGGGCAGTGTGTCCTCGGAGCAGCAGGGGGTGTGTGTCTGGCTGCTGTAGCCACTGGAGCCCTGCAGCGAGTCCCTGCTGGAGCCCTGGATGTCCAGCCGGAGGCCGCGGGCCAGGACCCGGACCAGCTCCTCGTGGGTCTCCCGGTCCTCCTGCCGGGTCACATCAGCTGTTCGTTGCGTAATCTATTATTTACACCTCACGCCACCAATCACAGACGCCCTCTGACCTTGTGTCCTTTCGTCCCCTGTGGCTCCTCCCCCGTGGCGGGGACGTCGGCGCCGTGGTGGCTGCTGGGATCCGTAGTGTCCCTCCGGTCCCGGCTCCTCTTCAGGGTGTGGACCATCGCCTGGTCGTAGGGACCCGGTTTGGCCCAGTCCTGCAGAGAGAGACACGTCCTTGTTCATCCAAGCTTCACAGGCTTCTTATACATATGTTTTTAAATAAAACAAATACATATATTTTCATATATTCTTATATATATTTTTTTTATAAAAAACATTTCCCAATTTTTATTTAAAGAAAAATAAATAATAAATTAATTGATTTAGATTTCTATCAATTTTATTTGTTATATATATCAATTTGTTTTCATTAATTTATATATATTTCATTTATTTATATAATAATGTAATAATATAATAATAATATTCATATTATATATGTTATATATATATATGTTTTGAATATTACATTTTCATATTTTTATATTTTTATTCAGAAACAAAATTTAGGTTGTTGGATGTAAACTTATGTTTTTAATAATAATATAATTATAATTATATAGTAATGTATAACAAACTTATACCAATATAATAATCACCCATATTTAAATAATAATTTAGCGTTATAATATTATAATATTATAAACCATAAAAAGTTAATTATCATTCAAATAGAGACAAACATTCTGCTTCCAAGGATCAAATCATCATTTCGATGAAATGTTTAAAATATTTTTAAAGTGAACAAATGAAAAAGAATAAATCATAAAATGAAAGAGTGGAAGAAAGGAGGAGGTGAAGAAGGAGGAGAAGGGGAGAAGACATGAGGGGAGGAGCAAACCTTCCATGACGGGACTCTGGTCGCTCCGAGGGGCGGGGCCTCTCCCGATTGGCCGGAGCCCGAACGGGCCCACGCCCACGTGGGGGAAACACACGAGTAGGAGGGCGAGGAGATGGGTGAGGTGGTGGAGGAGGTGGAGGAGGAGGAGGAGGTGAAGTATGGAGGGTGGAGGTGGAGGTGGGAGTCCTGGGCCTGCAGTACCGCTCCGTGCAGACAGAGGGCGCCGTGTGGCCACTGAGAGGTGAGGGGATGAGGGGAGAGGAAACAAGGCGAGTTGAGGAGGTGGAAACGAGTGGAAGGAGAAGGAGGAGTCCCTGTGAACCCGCAGCACTGCATTACCCAGCATGCACCTCTTTGTTGCTCAATGACGAGACATTAATGACCGAAAGCAGCTCCACAAATACCTCAAGGAACCTTTAGTTATTGAGAAATGTGTGTGTGTGTCCGTGTGTGTGTTTGTGTGTGTTTGTGTGTGTGTGTGTTTCTGTGTGTTTGTGTGTGTGTGTATGTGTCCGTGTGTGTGTTTCTGTGTGTGTTTGTGTGTGTGTGTGTGTATGTGTCTGTGTGTGTGTGTGTTTGTCTCTGCGTGTGTTTCTGTGTGTGTGTTCTCTCATAGAAGTTCACCTGTTGCTCGTTGTGTGAGGGTGAGGAAGAGGAGGAAGAAGAGGAAGGCTCCTCAGATAATAGGGAGACACACGACTGCAGCGGAGCCATGCAAAGCACACACACATACACACACACACACAGACAGACGCAGACGCACACACGCACACACACACACACACACACACACACACACACACACACACACACACACACACACACACACACACACACACAGAGGGAGCCAGCAGAGGAGCGAACACGTTAGTCAAGAAAAAACTGTGAAATTAAAGCGACAGAACAAACGAAGAAGAAGAAGAAGAAGAAGAAGAAGAAGAAGAAGAAGAAGAAGAAGAAGAAGAAGAAGAAGAAGAAGAAGAAGAAGCATGAAGCTGAAGCTCACAACATACATCATAAATAATATACAGGGAAAATATCAGTCAGTACACACATCGTTTTAATTGGCAATTAAGCATTTTTATAATTGGTTAATTGGTTTCAATACTTTCTTTAATTGGGTCGTTAGAAAGTGTCCCAATGAATGCTGGGAAACTTTTGTTATAATAATACTAATATAATAATAATAATAATAATAATGATAATATTCTTAATAATAATAATAATAAATAATAATAATAATAATAATAATAATACAAATAATAGCAATAATACAAATAACTGATATTTTCTACAACCTGTGTTTCATGCCCATGAAACACAGGTGGGCGATAAGTGAACACACACACACACACACACACACACACACACACACTCACACACACACACCCACACACTCACCTGGGGGCCTTCGGGGGGCATGGGAGACGGGGACTTGGATTGGTAGGCGTCCTGGGAGGTGAAGCCTGAGTCGTGGGAGGAGATGGAGGAGAGGCGGGCCGGCGGCGGCTGGGGGAGCAGCGAGGAGGACGAGGAGGAGGAGGCGCGGTACCGGAAGTGGGAGGTGGGGGAGTGACAGTGAGAACCGCTGGAGCGAGAGTCGCTGCTGTTCACGCTGTTCAGGCTGCTGTAGGGGGGGGGGGGGGGGGGGGGCATTATTTAACAGAATATGACAATGCTACTTTTTTTTAAAGAAGCCCATGCGTCTTGAAGAAGGACGAGCAGCAGTTCCACCAGGTGACCACCGGGGGCAGCAGAGCAGGAGGAACCAACCTGCACATGCTGGACTTCCTGGATACGGTGGCGCTCGGCGACGAGGGCGGAGTCTGGTAGGACCAGGTGCTCTCGGAGCCCTTCAGGTCCACGATGACCTGCAGGAGGAGGAGGAGAGCTCAGAGGGAGGAGCTAAACCATGGGAGGAGGAGGAGGAGGAGGAGGAGGAGGAGGAGGGGGGTGGTACCTGCTCGCTGGAGGCCGGCAGCTTGTGGGGGTCCATGGTGAGGGTCTTCAGGTCGTCGGTCAGCGTCTGGAGGTGAGTGATCTCCCCCAGCATGGACATCTCCTCCTCCTGAGGACACAGGGAGCGGGTCAGACCCCGGTCCAGGTCCAACACCGAACTCTGGTGATGGGCGGGGGGGGGGGGGGGGTACTGACCACGACGGGCTTCAGCATGGAGGCGAAGCAGCAGAAGCGACTCCTCTCCTCCACCAGCGCCTTCCTCACCGCCTGCTTCTCCGTCTCCTCCAGCAGGAGAAACTTGTCACTGACCTCCTGCAAGGCGGAGTCCAGCTGGGGCTGCAGGTCCCCACGGCCTGCAGAGGACAGGCACACACACACACACACAGACACGCACACACACACACACACACATTATTTAAATTTGTAAAAAATAAAATGCCTAAAGTTATTAAATGTCTCCGGTGTGAAAGGAGAAGACTCACCGAACACATCCGCTGGACGGAGCAGTGCATGATGGGACGGAGCAGTGCATGATGGGACGGAGCAGTGCATGATGGGACGGAGCAGTGCATGATGGGACGGAGCGGTGCATGATGGGACGGAGCGGTGCATGATGGGACGGAGCGGTGCATGATGGGACGGAGCGGTGCATGATGGGACGGAGCAGTGCATGATGGGACGGAGCGGTGCATGATGGGACGGAGCGGTGCATGATGGGACGGAGCAGTGCATGATGGGACGGAGCAGTGCATGATGGGACATCACAGGAGCAGAAGAAGGCACAAAAGAAAGAAAGCATTTCATTAACTTTAAGATGTAAAAAGCAGAAATACTATTAAAACAATACTCAATATCCGGGATGGAGCCGGTGGAGGCGGAGCTTAATCTATAATCAATATAATCATCATGATCAGATTTATTGATAGACTAGGACGTTTCCCTTGATCGATATAAGATATCACACACATTAAAAAAACATCCATCTTGTTCAAGGACCAATCAGGCAGCGAGGGGGCGCGGCTTAGCACAGGGGGCATGGCTTAGCGGAGGGGGCGTGGCCTATATTTGTGCCCAAGCCGGGCGACTACATCCACACACATGTGGTGAACATCGGTGATGTGTTCATGAAAAGCTCTTTAACATGAGATCGTCACGACAAGCTCGTTGTCATGACGATCTCAAGTTGCTCAAACCTTTCTTCGCCTTCTTCTGCAGCTTCAGAGAGTCAGAGGACCTCTTCTTGATCTCCTGACGGGCCTTCTTGTACTCTGCAGACACACACACACACACACACACACACACACACACACACACACACACACACACACACACACACAGACAGACACACAGACACACACACACATACACACAGACAGACACACAGACACACACACACACACATACACACACACACAGACAGACACACACACACACATACACACAGACAGACAGACACACAGACACACACACATACACACACACAGACACACACGCAAACACACACGCACACACACATTGAGATAGATGAACACACAGTTTGAGGCGTGCAAAGAAAACTGTAAAGACGTGTTTTTTGGTTAGTTATGCATCTATGATGTAATGACGTGAGTGTGAGTGTGTGTGTGTGAGTGTGTGTGTGTGTGTGTGTGAGAGTGTGCGTTCACCAGGTTGTGTACCTTTGGCGTGGTCTTTGTCCAGAGTGTTGGCGACTCTCTTCCAGTCCTCCGTCTGCTCCTGTAGTGGGTTGATCAGACAGTCCAGGAACACCCTGCCAACACACACACACACACACACACACACACACACACACACACACACACACACACACACACACACACACACACACACACACAAACAGTCTAAAAACACAGGTCCACAAAGTCCGCTACGTAATGCAAACTGTGTCAAGGCGATGAGGAAGAGGAGATGAAGGTGACGAAGAGGAGGAGCATTGAAGAGCGGTGAATGAGGAAGAGGAGATGAAGATGACGAACACACACACACACACTTACGCACACACACAGACACACACTCACATGGAGAACTGGCGCAGCTTGGCCTCGATGCTGCGGTGCCTCATGCACATCCTGGTGAGGGCTGAGCCGATGTCTCTGGTTCCTCCTGCAGAGGAGGAGGAGGAGGAGGAGGAGGGGGAGGAGGAGGAGATGTTAACCACTGGACCAGAAACATGACATGAACAGTGGGACAGGGTTCAGACCTGGAGGGACAGTCCTCTCCTCTTGAGAGAATAAACAACAACAACAACAACAACAAGAACAACAATTCAGTTTTTCAATTCAATTCAGTTTATTTGTATAGCCTAATTTCACAAATTTAAAATTTGTCTCGGAGTGCTTTACAATCTGTACACATAGACCAGACTATGTACCAAAACCTCACATCGGACCAGGAGAAACTCCCAAATAACCCTTCAGGGGGGGAAAAGGGAAGAAACCTTCAGGAGAGAACAGAGGAGGATCCCTCTCCAGGATGGACAGAACAATAGATGTCATGTGTACAGAAGGAATCATTACAGAGTTAAAACACATTCAATGAATATGTATATGAGTGGATGAATAGTTGGTAGTCGGCATATTCCACGATGGAGACCTCCACCATCCATCAAGCAGATGGAGGCAGAGAGGAGGAGGGGGCGGAGTCTCAACAACCTGGGACCAATAAGACGAAATGTAACATCAAAAAAGAAAAAAGTTAAATAAATTGTGACTCTCTCTCTCCCCCTCTCTCTCTCTCTCTTCCCCCCCTCTCTCTCCCCCTCTCCCCCTCTCCCCCCCTCTCTCTCTCTCTAAAAAGAGCACATGTCTTCATGAGTGTGTTTTTAACGATGTCTCTGCCGGTCCCCTGTGAGTGTCGTAGACAAGTGGCTGTGTGTGTCAGGATGGGGTGGTGAGCACTGCATTGCACCACTGACACCTCTTCCTCTCCTCTCCTCTTCCTCTCCTCTTCCCTCTCTCCACATGTCCTCCTCCTGTCTCCCTCACATCTTCCCCTCTCTCTTCTCTTCAGCATCATTTTATATATTATCTAGTTAAATTATCTTTGATGAAAACGTGTAAACTAATAAAAGATGAAAACGTTTCCTCGCTTCATGAACTCATGACGTGCCTTTGATGTTTCGCGTCCTTGGCGTTCCGGTCTGTGACCTCTGCATCAGAACATCTGTCCACAGGTGAACACATCCAAGTGAAGGTAGTAAAAGCCTCTAACTGTTTTGAGAAGTCATTCTCATGATTTAATGTCTGAACACAAATGCCTGTCTCTTTAAGAGCCACGCCCCCTTTTCCAAGAAGCCTGCAAGTGAGTAAGAAGGGGAGCCCTGTGATTGGCTGGTTGAGTCACATGTGACCTCCAGACACGTACTTCAGGAAATAAAGACTTTTATTGACTAAAACTAACAAAGTGGTTTCCTCAAAGGACGAAGTTCATTTAGAACAGATCGTATTTGTTAAAAGAAATAAAAAATATAGAAAATATAGAGTTACAATATGTAACTGACA
>CM070106.1:16016268-16044755 GCA_036178185.1 Liparis tanakae
CTAGAAACACTTTGATCCTCCCATCATGAACACACACACACACACACACACACACACACACACACACACACACACACACACACACAAGTTCATTACTCTAATTATCACTCTAATAACAAGTTATTATACTAAACACTCCAAACAGCACAAATACATTAACTTCTCTCTTCTCTCTGTATATATATATATATATATATATATATATATATATATAGAGAGAGAGAGAGAGAGAGAGAGAGATAGATATAGATATATATATATTTATATATTTATATATATATATGTAAAAATATTACATTTTACCATTTTAAAATATGTTTTACTTCGTATTTTAGAAAAATATAAAGCAAAAAAGTTTAATTTTAATATTGATCTGGCAGACAGAAAGTCTCCATGAGGAAATATAGTTTTAGTATATTTTGTAGCTTTTTAGTTAAAAAAATTAAAAAAATCCAGGAAACACGTTAATCATTATAATAACTTTTATTGAATGCACTTAATTATCTACACACACTACTACACACTAATACACAACTGCTGTAAACATTGGTTTGACTGAACAGACTCCAGATCGCTCTGTGTGAACTGAACAATGAACACTTAAAGAACAACATTTAAAAAAACTATACATATATAAAACTATATTTAAAAAACTACATTTAAAAAAAATATATTTAAAATATATACATTTAAAAAACCCTACATTTTAATAAACAACAACATTTATTGCTAAACTCATCAAGTAGATTAATAAAAAGATAAAATCATCATCATTTCAGGACCGGCTGGTTCTGGTTCTAGAGCGTCTCCATCGTCTGCACTGATTGGAGGTTCAGCCTCTCTGAAAGGAGGAGGGGTGTGTGTGTGTGTGTGTGTGTGTGTGTGTGTGTGTGTGTGTATGTATGTGTGTGTGTGTGTGTGTGTGTGTGGGGGGGGGGGGGGGTCTCTGTGACGTCAAGCCAGGCAGCTGCTGTTGCCGTTGCCGTGGCGACGCCAGACCATAATGAGGCGCCGTCAGCTCAGCTCCCTCACCAGGAAGCTCCGGTGGTGCATGTTCTTATAAAACAGGAGCTTCCTTGTCCGGGTCTCCGGTTCCAGGTGGATGTGGATCTGGTTGATCAAGTGGACCACGAGGACCAGGTGGACCATGAAGACCATGAAGACCGCCAGGCCAAAGAGGTACCAGTTCATCCTGCAGGGATCCGGTGGTCCAGGGGGTCCAGGGGGTTCAGAGGGTTCAGAGGGTTCAGAGGGTCCAGAGGGTCCAGGGGGTTCAGAGGGTTCAGAGGGTTCAGAGGGTCCAGAGGGTCCAGGGGGTTCAGAGGGTTCAGAGGGTCCAGAGGGTCCAGGGGGTTCAGAGGGTCCAGGGGGTTCAGAGGGTTCAGAGGGTTCAGAGGGTCCAGAGGGTCCAGAGGGTTCAGAGGGTCCAGAGGGTTCAGAGGGTCCAGGGGGTCCAGGGGGTTCAGAGGGTCCAGAGGGTCCAGGGGGTTCAGAGGGTCCAGGGGGTTCAGAGGGTTCAGAGGGTCCAGAGGGTCCAGGGGTTCAGAGGGTCCAGGGGGTTCAGAGGGTTCAGAGGGTCCAGGGGGTCCAGAGGATCCAGGGGTTCAGAGGGTTCAGAGGATCTAGAGGGTCCAGGGGGTTCAGAGGGTTTAGAGGGTCCAGGGGGTTCAGAGGGATCCGGTGGTCCAGGGGGTCCAGAGGGTCCAGGGGGTCCAGGGGGTCCAGGGGGTCCATTGGGTCCAGAGGGTCCAGAGGGTCCAGGGGGTCCAGGGGGTCCAGAGGGTCCAGGGGGTCCAGGGGGTCCAGGGGGTCTCTGCATCTTCGGTTTAATGTCGGAGAAGATTTCGCTTCTTTTTTTTTTTTCTTTGTAAAATTCTGCACAAATATTTAAAGTTTAATAATATTATTATCTTTAGATGCAACGTTATGTTTTCATTTAGTTGTATAAATACATTTTAACAAATTATTTAACATTTAGACGAGTAAAAATATACGAAACTACATATTATAGAAGAAACGTCGACCAATCAGAGCAGCTCGTCTTTCTCTTAAAGAGACAGGTGCCGACCGGAGTCAACTCAACGGCTTGTTGATCAACACGCGGCAACAAAGTAGAACCCCGAGTCACGGAGGAGCTTCACTCCCGAAACGGTTCGGACTCGTCCGGAATCCCATCGGTGCTCCATGAGAGGGCGGAGCCTTAGGGGGAGGAGCGGAGAGGGCGGAGTGGAGAGGGCGAAGCCTAGAGGGCGGAGCGGAGAGGGCGTAGCGGAGAGGGCGGAGCGGAGAGGGCGGAGCCTTAGGGGGCGGAGCCTAGAGGGCGGAGCGGAGAGGGCATAGCCGATAGGGCGGAGAGAGAGGGCGGAGCCGAGAGGGCGGAGCGAGAGGGCGTAGCCTAGAGGGCGGAGCGGAGGCGTGAGCCGGAGGGCGGAGGCGAGAGGCGTGGCCTAGGGAGGCGGAGGCGGAGAGGGCGAAGCTGGGAGGGCGGAGCGGAGGGGCGGAGCCTAGAGGCGAGCGAGAGGGCGGAGCCGGAGCGAGAGGGCGGAGCCTAGAGGGCGGAGCGGAGAGGGCGTAGCCGAGAGGGCGGAGCGAGAGGGCGTAGCCTAGAGGGCGGAGCGGAGAGGGCGTAGGGGCGGAGAGCCGAGAGGGCGGAGCGAGAGGGCGGAGCCTAGAGGGCGGAGCGGAGAGGGCGTGGCGGAGCGGAGCGAGGCGGAGGCGGAGCGGAGAGGGCGTAGCCGAGAGGGCGGAGCGAGAGGGCGTAGCCTAGAGGGCGGAGCGGAGAGGGCGGAGCTGAGAGGGCGGAGCGAGAGGGCGGAGCCTAGAGGGCGGAGTGGAGAGGGCAGAGCCTAGGGGGCGGAGCGGAGAGGGCGGAGCGAGAGGGCGGAGCCTAGAGGGCGGAGGCTCAGAATGCGTGCGGTCGGTATGCGGTCGGCACACGACAGAATAAGTTGTATGACTAAAACTTTAAGAATCTATTGATCAGGTTTAGGAGAAGATTCATTTCACAGCTGAACGTGTGAATAAATAAATAAATAAATACATAAATGAATAAATACATAAATAAATGAATAAATAAATAAATGCATTGTATGTTTGGGCCTCTGATCTCGAGGAAAACCCTGTGTGGACATTAACGATATGGCATCACCCACTGAGATAATATCAATAAACGACACACACACACATACACACACACACAGTACATGTGGCGTTTTATGAGGTAAACAGTTGAGCTGCAGCCGCTGAGGGTCATGGGTAGTCCCAACCATCAGACCACATGGGACAAGATACCGTCAAAGTGTTTACTAATAGCACCTGAATGCACCACGAAGGCAACTGTATTTTCTTGTGCCACTACAAAGGTTTCACCTCCAATCCCCTCTTCACTTCTCTTCTCTTCTCTTCCTCTTCCCTCTCTCACCTTCTCTCCTCTCTCCTTCACGGTCGACCACTCAGAAGCTTTCGGGTCGTTTGCCTCTGTGACCTTCCTCCTCCTCCTCCTCCTCCTCCTCCTCCTCCTCCTCCTCCTCCTCCTCCTCCTCCTCCTCCCTCTTCTCCATTCAGATAAGATGAGATGAGATACGCCGAGTCCTGCAGTGATTTCCATCTCGTTGCCATGACCACCAGCAGCAGCTGACAGCCGACAGCCCCTCACCCCCTCCCCTCCCTCTCCCCCTCCATCTTTTTTCACCATCTCTCTTTCTCCCCATTACCATCTGCCCTCCATCTCTTTCTCTCTACCTTCTCTTCCTCCCATCACGTCTCTTTACAATCTAACATTTCATCTGTTTTGGCCTCAATTTTCACACAATTTCCCTCAGATTCAACATCTTTTTGTCACTCTTCGTCTTCTTCCAAAATATACATACATACATATATATATAATATATATATATATATATATATATATACATTTATCTCTCTCTCTCTATATATATATATGTATGTATAATTGTATATATGTATATATATTTACATTTATATACATTGTGGCAGACCAGGGGGAAAAGCCGAGCAAACAGCGCATCGGAGGCGGATCCCAAAGCTCAGGTTGGGGGAAGTGATCCACGGGACGTACTTCCCAGTACAGGTGCTACAGCCAATTGGCACCTGGGAGTGGTCACACCTGCAGCCCGTCAGCTAACGAGGGAACGGAGAGTATATCTTCCCTCCACTGGAAGCCATCGGGGGAGAGCTGCCTGAATAGGAAAGGAGAAGGAGCGTGGAACCTCAGGAGAGGAGTCGCGACAGACCAGAGGTAACTGGACCCTCTCACCTCTCTCCTCTGCTCTGCCCATCCAGGAGATACCAACCGTCTCACAGAAGGTGTGAGACTGACGACCAAAGACCCCGACCGGGAAGAATCCTTTGTTTCCATTAGATGCCCATTCCCCCTTTTCCTACACGTTTTATTAAAAGACCCTTTATTTTTGCACTGCGTCTCTGAGTCTCCTGATTTTATTCCGAATCTCACCTCCACATCCCCCGGGTTGCCACAACATATATAAATATATACATTTATATATATACACATATACATATGTATATATATATATATATATATTTATAGATATATAAATATATACATATATATATATATTTATAGATATATATACATATATATATGTATATATATATACATATATATGTGTATATATATATATATATACCTGACACCTGACACTGAATAGAGAGACTCCACAGAGCTTCCTGCTTCCTCTAATCCATCCAGGAAGTGAACTCCATTGATGTTTCCAGGCTGTAAGACGGCCTCCGATCAATGAAAACCTGCACGACTGATCAGCAGCGGAGGAAGAGTCTCCGGCATCGAACATCCAGGACGGTGGATTTGAAGTCTGCCGGTATAACATCTGACTGATGTCTTTACTTAATGAGATAACATTAAATTAAAACAAATATCCAAACTGAGCCTTTGGGCTTCATCACTAACGGTTTAGATTTCGGATCAGGAAACGGCTTAAAGAGAAACCAAAACACACACACACACGCACACACACGCACACACACACACGCACGCACACACACACGCACCTCGGCTGTTGTTGGCCAGGTCGGCGACCTTCTGAAAGGCGTCCAGGAAGACTGCTACCGCGACGACCGTCGTCCTGGAGACACGGCAGAGGAACGGTTTGGATGGATGAGGAAGAAGCAGTTAACCTCAGAGTGTGTGTGTGTGTGTGTGTGTGTGGGTGTGTGTGTTTGTGTGTCATGAGGAAGGGGATGCAAGTTTGTAATCAGCTGTGACCTCTGGTGACCTCTGGAGGCGGCTGATCCATTGCACTGATCACGACTTTATGGCCTCATTAGTCGCTGCCAGCCACACACAAGGATCATTGAGTTGTGTAAGTGTTGTGTGTGTGTCTGTGTGTGTGTGTGTGTGTGTGTGTGTTTAGGTGAATGCAAGTGTGTGGTTAATGGCCGGTCGGGCCGAGCGTATATGTGCGTTATTGTTTATGATGAATAATGTGTACGCGTGCACATTTGTGTTGTAGTGTGTGTGTGTGTGTGTGTTTGTGTGTTTGTCTGTGTGTGTGTCTTCTGATGTAAATAATCACTAGGTTCATATTTTTTGGGGCGGGGTTAAAAGAATTGTAGACATTTCTCACCACCTTTTGTAAGTTTTAAACAGTTTTCTCGGTGAAAATTTGAAATTTCTTTAATGAGTTTTACACTCAATAAAAATACATTGCATTGAATTAAAAAAAGGGAAAACACATTTATTTTGTCTGATTTTCTGATCTATTTTTTATCTGATTAATTCATGAATTAAAGCAACAATCTGAACCTTAACGTGTCGGTTGATGTTGTTGTTGTTGTTGTTGTTGTTGTTGTTGTTGTTGTTGTTGTTTACCTGAGCTGTGACTGCAGCTTGCTGGCCTTGTTGATGAAGTCGTCCCAGACAGGATAACTACCCTGAGGGGAGAGAAGAACCAGTTACACCCAACACCTCCTCCCTCAGAGCCGCCGGGCCGTCCCCTCTGGGCCTGGACCTCCTGCTCGCAGCTATTAGTTATTTAAACTCAAATCCCCCATAAGACCTTCATGAGGTCATGAGGTCATGAGGTCACGCATCGGGTCAGCGAGATACTTCGGAGCTACGGAAACACAACACCGCTCGTATCAGACTTTATCTGGATTTTTTTCTCCCTAATTTTATTAATTAAATTATTGTTCATTAATTTCCAATTTTTTCTTTTCTTTTTCCATAATTGTATTAATTAAATTATTGTTCAATAACTGCATACCATTTTTATTTATCCTTAATTGTATTAATTAAATAATGTCCAATAATCGCACAACATGTTTTTTCTCTCCATAATGTTATTAATTAGATTATTCTAATTTTACACAATAATTATTTTTATTATTCCATAATTTTATTAATTCAATTATTGTCCAAAAGAAATGTTTTTGTTTTTCCATAACTTTATTTTTGTGAATAAGGACTCTCGTGTAACGAGGAGCGGAGGTCGTCGTCTGGATGTTTACTTTCCCTTCCAGCAGCTGACCTTTGAGTTGTGGTGTTTTGCAGAGTCGGCATCCTAAAGTCGACTTAAAGCATTTCCAGCTCGTCGTACGAAGTCTTTGAGCGTTACCGGGCGGAATAACCCGGTTAAATAAAAGAGACTGAATATAAAGACTAAATATAAACGACGGTGCACCGCTTTATATCAGGAACGGCCTCATCAGGAACGGTGACGAGTCTGCGTACAGACGGGAGGTTGAACAGCTGGTCCTCTGGTGTGGTGAGAACCACCTGGAGCTGAACAAGCTCAAGACTGTGGAGATGACAGTGGACTTCAGGAGGAGCCCCCCAACACTACCCCCCTCACCATACACAATAGCACTGTGTCCGCAGTGGAGACCTTCAGGTTTCTGGGATCCACAATCTCCCAGGACCTGAAGTGGGCCTCCAACATCAACACCATCCAGAAAAAGGCCCAGCAGAGGCTGTACTTCCTGCGCCAGCTCAGGAAGTACAGCCTGCCTCAGGAGCTGCTGATCCTCTTCTACACCGCCATCATCCAGTCTGTCCTCTGCTCCTCCATCACTGTGTGGTTTGGATCGGCCACCAAACAGGACAGAGGCAGACTACAGCGGATCGTCAGGTCGGCAGAGAGAATTATTGGTTCCAGCCTGCCCTCCATCCTGGACTTGTACACCTCCAGAGTCAGGAAGCGGGCTGGAAAGATCACTACAGACCCGTCACACCCTGGACACAAGCTGTTCCAACTCCTCCCCTCTGGGAGGCGCTACAGAGCTCTGTACGCCAAAACTACCAGACACAGAAACAGCTTCTTCCCTCTGGCTGTCACCCTGATGAACAGTTGATCAGACTCTCCATCTGCACTATCTGCACTTTTTTAACTACTGCCTTTAATGTCTTTTTGAATCTTTTTTATATTTATCTACTTTAATGTATATTGTGTATGTATGAGAGAGCAAAGTGGAACCGGAGACAAATTCCATGTATGTGAAAACTTTCATGGCCATTAAAGCTGATTCTGATTTATGTTCAGGGACAACAGGGAGGGAGACGTGGTGCCTTCAGGAACTCAACCGAATGACACGTGTTCACGTTATTCTGGAAACAGACTTCCTGTAGAAAGCTGTGGGCGTCGCCCATTGTCATTGTCATCGTCACAGGAGGAAGGGGGGAGGAGGAAGAGAGGGAGAAAGAGGAGGGAGACGAGACGAGGAGGCGAAAGAGGAGGACGAAGAGAGGAAGAAGAGCTGGAAGAGGAAGAAGAGGAGGAGAACAAAGGAAGAGGAGAGGAGGGGAAAGAAGAGGAAGAGAAAAAGGGAGAAGAGGAGGAGGGAGAAGAGAAAGAAGAGGAGGAAGAGGAGTAAGAGGCGAGGTGGGTGTGTTCAGCCTTGATCCGTTTGAGAGGACGATGCCCGGCATCATCGCTGGGCTACCGTTGCTATGGTTACGCTGCTGCAGCAAGGGGCGTCAGACAGAGAGGGGGCATTGTGGGAGGGGGGGAGGGGGGAGGGGGGAGGGGGGGGCATGTGCACGAGTCATCCTTACCCAAAACACACACACACACACACTTCAGCTTCCTTTGTTTCTAATTCAACACAAATATATAAAATATATATTTGTTCTGTTGCACACAGATGCACACATGCACACACACATGCACACACACACAAACACACACACACACACACACACACACACACACACACACACACATACGCTGCATCAGTCACTGAGGACATAGATTGTCACCGTGGCAACCCCCCGGAGGCAGCAGCCAGCCGGTCCTCCCCGTTACGTTTGTCCTCCATCGTTGGTCCTGTGAGGCGTCCCCTGACCCCTGACCTCTGACCTCTGACCCCTGACCTCTGACCTCAGCCTGTGTTTCCGTCGCCTTACAAGACAAGAAAAAGGGCCGCAGCTCATTTCCTCCCGAGCCTCCTCTGGGGAGGAGCTGGAGGCTCGTTTCAGAAGACAGACCCAGCAGCCCTAGCAGTTCCCCCCCGTCTCCAGTCACTGTTCTAAGCTAAGCTAACGCTAATGCTAACGCTAACAGGCAGGAGAGCGGCGTCCTGACGTTATTGATCGAGCAGCGAGGCGCTCCGAGGTATTGATCCTCCCGAGCGTTTGGACTGTTTCACTGAGGCCGATGATCGGGGAAAGTTGTTCCATCAACAACGAGTCGATGTCCAATAATCACAACAACAACAACAACAACAACAACAACAACGTGACCCATTTGGCCAAAAAACAATGAGGCAGAGAGAGAGAGAGAGACACACACAGAGAGAGAGAGAGCAAGAGAGAGACACCAGGAAGATTAAGGCGGCGGCTCAGTCTGAGATAAACGTTGATCAGCCTCCAGCTAAAGCGCTCACGAGGCGCTCTGAAAGCCCACCGTCTCAGCGGCTCTTGAACTCAGCAACACGGAGAAACGACAGGAACTGAAGTCGCTTCAATATTCAGACGTTTAGTTTCTGAACGATGAAAAACTTCTTCAGACACGGAGCGGCGACACGAGGAGCGAGCTCATCGAGCCGCTGACAGAGACACGGGGTCTAGAGGTCTAGAGGTTCAGAGGTCTAGAGGTCTAGAGGTCTAGAGGTCCAGAGGTCCAGAGGTCTAGAGGTCTATAGGTCTAGAGGTCTAGAGGTTCAGAGGTCTAGAGGTTCAGAGGTCTAGAGGTCTAGAGGTCCAGAGGTCCAGAGGTCTAGAGGTCTATAGGTCTAGAGGTCTAGAGGTTCAGAGGTCTAGAGGTCTAGAGGTCTAGAGGTCCAGAGGTCCAGAGGTCTAGAGGTCTATAGGTCTAGAGGTTCAGAGGTCTAGAGGTCTATAGGTCTAGAGGTTCAGAGGTTCAGAGGTCCAGAGGTCTAGGGGTCCAGAGGTCCAGAGGTCCAGATGTCTAGAGGTCCAGAGGTCTAGACTAGAGGTCTAGAGGTTCAGAGGTCTAGAGGTCTAGAGATCCAGAGGTCTAGAGGTCCAGAGGTCTAGAGGTTCAGAGGTCTAGAGGTCTATAGGTCTAGAGGTTCAGAGGTCTAGAGGTCTATAGGTCTAGAGGTCCAGAGGTCTAGGGGTCCAGAGGTCCAGATGTCTAGAGGTCCAGAGGTCTAGACTAGAGGTCTAGAGGTTCAGAGGTCTAGAGGTCTAGAGGTCTAGAGGTCCAGAGGTCTAGAGGTCCAGAGGTACATAGGTCTAGACGTGCAGAGGTCCAGAGGTCACACACACACACACACACACACACACACACAAACACACACACTAAAGGAGTGAGGACACAAAGGAGGAGGAAGGAGAGGAGGGAGGAGGAGGAGAAAAGGGAGCCAACTGAAGGAAAAGGAAAATGCAGAGAAGGGAACCCGAAAGAAGAGTGTGTGAAAGAGCTGTGAAGAAGAAAGGAAATGAGGGAGGAAAGGGAAGGAGGACACGAGGAAGAAGAGGAGGAGGAAGAGAGGAGGAGACGTAATGGAAGAATCGGAGGAAAGGAGAAAGAAGAGGGCGCGACACCCCAGGCCACTCTTTGAGAAGCAAAACCACCTGAGTGATGACATCACCACAGGAACAGGTGTGCTTTGGGGGCGGGGCTTACGGTGATTGACCGGTCGCTGCTCCGCGTTCCTATTGGCTCACATCTGTTCACCGGGAAACAAGATGGCGACGGACGGGAACGATATTCAATGTTATCGGTGAAACTGACCAATGAACACGCAGGAAATAACTAAGGACCGCCCACTTCACGCCGAGGAGAAACACTGCAGTTTATAGTAAATGGTTAGTTTACACATATATATATATATATATATATATATATATATATATATATATATATATATATACAGGCACGTGCACAGACATTTTGGGGGGCAGGTGCTCAATCCCCAAAAAAGGGCACATGCCAAAAAAAGATTCTGACAGAGTTAAAGCATAAGCAGCAATATGACCTGTGTCTCCTCAGGGCAGCATCAGACAGCCATCTTACACTTCCTTTATTAATAAAGATTAATTATTATATAGCAACAACAGTACAAGCGTTCTGATTGGCTAATGGGTCGTCGCGCTAGCCACGTATCGCCCTCCTCGCCGTCTGATTCTGATCCATATTGTCCTCTTACGTCATTTTCAAAATGAGCGATATTGATAGACATCAACAGCCAAGAGCAGTGGTCCTCAAACTAAGGCCGGCACATGTGGCCCTCTGAACCAGGGGCGGTTCTTCCTACAGGCGGCATAGGCGGCCGGCTAGGGCGTCATTCAGAGGGGGGCGCAAAAAAATGCGCTCCCTTCTGAAAAGAATTACATAATTTTTCACGTTCTTTTCTGCCGCTGCTGGGGCTAGAACCGAGGACCTTGTGTCCACCGAACACACGCTTCTATCCACTAAGCCACAGCACCTAATTACATTTTTTTTACACTGTATTAGATTCTCTTCTGTACCAAAAATACAAAACCGGGGGCTTGTGAGCGGCGTTGAGCACGTCGGGGCGATAGTCTCACAAAAACTAAAATAAATGCCCCGTCGGATATCAAAACACATTTGGGGGGACTTGATGACAGAGAGAGTAACTTTTATTCTTAAATACTGATGAATGAAAAAAAAAAAGTGCCTCCTGAAAAAAGGGCATCTGTGCACGTGTCTATATATATATATATATATATATATATATATATATATATATATATATATATATATAGGTATACATACAGGACTGTCTCAGAAAATTAGAATATTGTGATAAAGTTCTTTATTTTCTGTAAGGCAATTAAAAAAACTAAAATGTCATGCATTTTGGATTCATTACAAATCAATTGAAATATTGCAAGCCTTCTATTGTTTTAATATTGCTGATTATGGCTTACAGCTTAAGAAAACTCAAATATCCTATCTCTAAATATTAGAACATTTCCTCAGACCAAGTAAAAAAAAAAAGATTTATAACAGCAAAGCAATATCAAACATTTGAAAATGTCCATTAATTCACTCAGTACTTGGTTGGGAATCCTTTTGCACGGATTTCTGCATCAATGCGGCGTGGCATGGAGGCAATCAGCCTGTGGCATTGCTGAGGTGTTATGGATGCCCAGGATGCTTCAATAGCGGCCTTTAGCTCATTTGCATTGTTGGGTCTGGTGTCTTTCAGCTTCCTCTTCACAATACCCCACACATTCTCTCTGGGGTTCAGGTCAGGGGAATTGGCAGGCCAATGGAGGACAGTAATGCCATGGTCAGTACACCAGTTACTGCTGGTTCTGGCACTGTGGGCAGGTGCCAGATCATGCTGGAAAATGAAATCCTCATCTCCATAGAGCTTTTCAGCAGACAGAAGTATGTAGTGCTCTAAAATCTCTTGGTACACAGCTGCATTTACTCTTGACCTGATGAAACACAGTGGACCAACACCAGCAGCTGACATGGCTCCCCAAACCATCACTGACTGGGAACTTCACACTGGATTTCAAGCAACTTGGATGTTGCTCCTCTCCAGCCTTTCTCCAGACTCTGGCGCCTTGACTTCCAAATGAAATACAACACTTGCTTTCGTCTGAAAAGAGGACTTTGGACCACTCTGTAACTGTCCGGTGCTTCTTTTCCCCTTGCAGGTGTTTCGAGTAAATTAGACGAATCAAGTGATTAGTTGAATACCCTACTAGTATACTTTTTGAAGATTTCTAATATTTAGAGTTTGAGTTTTCTTAAGCTGTAAGCCATAATCAGCAATATTAAAAGAATAAAAGGCTTGCAATATTTCAGTTGATTTGTAATGATTCCAGAATGCATGACATTTTTTTTTTGTTGCATTACAGAAAATAAAGAACTTTATAACAATATTAAAATTGTCTGAGAAAGTCCTGTATATAAATATGCATAAATATATATGCATAAATATATATATATATATATATATATATATATATATATATATATATATATATATAAATATGTGTGTATATGCTTTGATCTGTAGTATGAAGTCATTTCTCAGTCTCTTACATTTGTTGAAAGTATAGAAAAACAATATTACAACATTTTAGACATTTCTTACATTGCTACTATTTTATTGATATATGACTTGTGAACCCAGTGTTTTCGTAAACTAATTTCCAAAACACCAGATCAGTTCGTCCACGTGAGTAAAGTAAAGTTTTCACAAGAGATTTGAAGAGTTTTAATAAATCGGGCGTCAACTTTTCAGCTTTGGGCCAAACAAGCTCTTCACACTGAGGAAGACCTTGGAGGTTATTCATGTTATTTATTCATGTTGCTCATTCGTTGCGCTCAGGGCGCTCTGCCGTCTCCATGAGGAACACTCAGAGTCAAATAATGCAAGAGAGTTGGAAAGGTGCATTTAAGAAAAAATTTAAATCCAGAAGCAGGCCGTAGACGCTGAGCGGTTCATGTTGTTCACGTTTATGTTCAGGAGAAGTTTATTCATGACTGAGTTCTGTTCACCCACTCGTATTTCATTGTGTATAGGTGAGCGTGTCTTACACTCATCTCTCAGATCATCCTCTCATTTTTAACATCCTTTTTTTTTAAACCGCCTTTTTGACACTAAACGTTTCTTTCTCAAAGCGCCTCAAAACAAACGGAATGATGATGAAGGTGAGCTGGTCGCCAGGATGAAGATGGAGGTTGTGTTTTTATGGGGGGGGGGGGGGGGGCTGCAGGCGTTCACATCCTGAAAATGAAGGCAGTGGAGCCTGAATACACCCACTTTACTCCCCCTGCTCTTCCTCCTCCCTCTTCCTCCTCTCCCCTCCCTCTTGGATGATTAGCAAATTAATGATAAAACACCTGGAAATCTGAGATGAAAAGAAAGGAAGAAAAGTCCACTGCCTTTGTTTTGATGGAACAGGATGAACAGAGAGAACATTATATATATATATATATATATATATATATATAGATAAAATACAAATAATATATATAAATAAATAAATACATGCATATTTTAATAAACATATAAATAAATACATGAATAAATAAAACATATATAAATAAATACATATTTAAAATAAATATATAAATAAATATATTTAAATAAATACATGAATAAATAAAACCCATACATAAGTAAATGAATATTTAAATGTATATATTAAATAAATAGATGAATGAATAAATGCAATAATAAGGCTCCTACCTTCATGTCGCCGATGACGGTCTGGAACAGCCCCCCCAGCGCGCTGCACTCCCTCTCCATCATCGTCTCCATCTCAGCTCCGTCGACGGAAATATCTCTAAAAACTCTCACGCGCAGCTTCTGTGGTCCATTAATGAAACAAATGAATTAACGAGGGGAGGAGGAGGAGGAGGGGGAGGAGGAAGAGGGGCGGCTAGGTGTCGATGGAAAAAGGAGCCGCGCTGCAGGGTTTCCCGGCTGAAGGAGAGCCGGCGGTCAGAGCCCGGGTCGGGCCGACGAGTCCCACCAGGTCCGGGGGAGGGGACGCATGTCGGGGCCAGGAGGAGGCTGCAGGAGACGGCTACGACCACGACGACCACACGCACCACCACACTGCCGGAGAGGATCAACCACACACCAGCTGCTCCACTGGCTCTGGCTGTCGGGGACGCGCTGCGTGGAGATACGTGGACGCGCGTCCGCTCGGCCCCGCCTTCAGCTGAGAAAGCTTTTTCAATAATGGGAAAAGAGAGGGTGTCATAAAATATTATAATAATAAGAGAAAGATAAAACATATATACATATATCTTTAAAAGATAGATTCAATTAAAGACATTATGAAATAGTTTTCTAATTGAATCATTTCTGAGACAGTTCTATATATATATATATATATATATATATATATATATATATATATATATATATGTGTGTGTATAGGTATACATACAGGACTGTCTCAGAAAATTAGAATATTGTGATAAAGTTCTTTATTATTTTCTATAATGCAATTAAAAAAACAAAAATGTCATTACTGGATTCATTACAAATCAACTGAAATATTGCAAGCCTTTTATTCTTTTAATATTGCTGATTATGGCTTACAGCTTAAGAAAACTCAAATATTACTGCATCAATGTGGCGCGGCATGGAGGCAATCAGCCTGTGGCATTGCTGAGGTGTTATGGATGCCCAGGATGCTTCAATAGCGGCCTTTAGCTCATTTGCATTGTTGGGTCTGGTGTCTTTCAGCTTCCTCTTCACAATACCCCACAAATTCTCTCTGGGGTTCAGGTCAGGGGAAATGGCAGGCCAATGGAGGACAGTAATGCCATGGTCAGTACACCAGTTACTGGTGGTTCTGGCACTGTGGGCAGGTGCCAGATCATGCTGGAAAATGAAATCCTCATCTCCATAGAGCTTTTCAGCAGACGGAAGCATGTAGTGCTCTAAAATCTCTTGGTACACAGCTGCATTTACTCTGGACTTGATGAAACACAGTGGACCAACACCAGCAGCTGACATGGCTCCCCAAACCATCACTGACTGTGGGAACTTCACACTGGATTTCATCAACTTGGATTGTGCTAATGCGCGATTAATCGGGGACATCATGCGATTAATCGCGATGAAAAAATGTAATCGTTGGCCAGCCTTAATATATATATATATATATATATATATATATATATATATATATATATATATATATACATACACATATATGAATGTCTCTCTCTCTCTCTCTCTCTATATATATATATATAATAGATTAAAACATATATAAATATATATTTAAAAATAATTCTCTAAATATATCCATATATATCCATATATATTGTTATTTTTCAATGATATACATACAATGTACATATAAATATATATATATATATATATATATATATATATATATATATATATATATATATATATGTGAATGTCTCTATATACACATTCTTATATATATATACACATATATGTGATTCGTTTTTTCAACGATATATATTGTATTTTTAGTGATCTTTAAAATTGTATTTCTTTTATAATAAAAGGGGGAATGAATGCTGAACTGCCTTGTTGAAACTCAACAACACTTTTTAAAAGTACTGCATTACAAACTGTAATATTTATTAATGTTTTTATTCAGAGCTTTAGAGATCTAGAAAAGGTATTTCATACGGTCATAGGGTTGTAGAAGCGTGACGTCACCATCACACGATGGGGTGACGATCAATTATTATTTCCGCCTGTGAAGGTTTTGTTTCCCAGCGTGGGAGCCAGGGCAGGACCCAGAAGGCCTCTAAACAGAGACCGGTATCACTGCGTGACATGGAGTCCTGACTGATATGTGAACCTGCAGCGCCACCTAGCGACCGTTCACTGAACTGTTCGCGAGACATCGGCGTCAAGCTGAAGATCACAGAGGAACCTGAACATGAGATAAAACTCTGGCGTCCCTCAACTTTTATTTATTATATAGAGCTGGAGAGATGTGGCACATATAAAGGGCCTCTACCCGGCAACAAGACAACAAGACAAAAACACAACAAAACTCAAAAGACCCCATTTTTTTAGTTGTGTCTTTTTGGTACGTTTTGTATCTCTTTGTAGATGTTTTGTGTTTTTTAGTTGTATATCTCTTTGTAGTTGTGTTGTGTGTCTTTGTAGTTGTCTTGTGTGTTTTTGTAGTTGTTTTGTATCTCTTTGTCGTTTGTGTCTCTTTGTAACTTCCGACAGAGGCTCAGACCCGAGGGCCCCTCACCCTCTACCTCCACGTGTGTCTCCTTCTGGAGAGATTCTCATGGCTGACCTTCATGCCAGTTGGAGGACACCTAGTGGTGAAAGTTTGTCAGTGATTACTTTCACCACAAAGACCTTTCTAGTGCGTCTCATTCACCCACGAGTACTCGTTGGGTTATATATATTAGGGTGACCAGACGTCCGGTTTTCCCTGGACATGTCCTCTTTTTGAGACCCAAAAAAAGCGTCCGGCAGGGTTTCCAAATACGTCCGGGATTTTGCTTCCTTGGATATTTGCGTTACTCTGGGTCAGGGGTGCTCAATACGTCGATAGTGATCGACCGGCGACCTGCCAGTCGATCGCAGCGTAGTATTGGTAGATCGCATGACATAAAAAAAATGTTGTCCCGCCCCCCTTTAACTTTCTCTATAGCGCCAGATTATAGCCTCGCTCTCAACTGTGACGTGCGCACACACAGTCTTGCACACACTATATATATATATATATATATATATATATATATATATATATATATATATATATATATATATATATAAAAAATGGATCAGATGGTGAACCTGTGTCATTTCAAATGACACTGACTCTGCTTAATGACAGAGGGCAACCACACACACACACCTCTGTCATTATCCCCCTACCAACAGGAGAGGACTAAACTAATAACAGCTATCAGAAAGAGAGAGAGGGGGGGGGATAACGATGTGCAAGGGAAGAGAGAAGACGAGATAATTCACGAGCCTCATCACAAGGATTAAGAACATACATTCCTAGCAGCAGTTAGCAAGGATGAGAGAGATGAGATAATTTTAAGGGGGGGGGATTACTTTTTTAATCAATGTAGACAGGCTTTAATTATATTTTCATTTAAAATTAATATTTACTGTACTTACATATGTTCAAGATGCTGGTTTATCATTGCGAGTTTGTTCAGCATCTAAGAATCTGAAGAAATATGGGTTGGTGGGTTCAGAGCCATCTGAAGCTGACAGAACAAGTTTGACTAGAAAAAGGCAGGAGAAAGAACGGGAAAAGAAAATAAAGCTTTCCTTGTATGTCTAACATAGTTGGCAATAAATAAGAGCAAAGAGATTGTATTAAAGTACCCAATTAAGCCAGTGCTTTGCCTTGACTAATAATCTGGCATCTAAAGCAAGTAATCCCAAGAGTTTTTTCCAGGTGAATATTGAAGTGTAATCATGGTTGTAAAAAGTACTACAATATAGATCTGAACAGTTATTCTAGTCCACTAAACCAACCGTCGGGGCGTATTCCTAGGTACTAAAACCTATCCTTGGACCTCAAGAGCCAACAGAGCAAAGACATTAACTGACAGTTAGCCTCCTGGTTTAGTATAGATCTATGGAGCCATTGAATAGCAAGTTGATTATATAGTCCTGAGCCAACAGACTTATATAAAACATTCATAAAAAGCTCAACATATTTAAATCAGAGAGCCACAAACACTCAATGAGTAGACAGGACTAAACCACCCTGGACTTGCAGCAGCACACCGCGAAGTCGGAGTGCTGAGCTCGGGCCTCTGAAGTACTTAAGATTGAAATTGGAGTACAACTTGTTTTTGGATGATCAAAAAAAAAAAAAAGCAAAAATAATCTCAATGAACCAGTAACTCATCTCAATAAAAAGAAAAGACAAAGAACAAGTGTATTGTTGGAGATTTCAAATGACACTCATGACAAGAGTGTCATGCCAAGTATTTTATTGAATTTCACAAAACAGTTAAGACCAGGAAACAGAATATGTTCAGGAACCTGAGAACAGAACCATCATTAGAAAGTGTACAATGCACTACAATTGTAATACGTTAAAGACATTAAAACACTAATACTTACAGCGAGTGGCAAAAATGTCCCAAATGACAGCTTAGTCTTGAATCCCCACCTGATGGGGCTTGAACACGTAGTCTCGCTGCGGGTAGCTGGGCCGTGGGAAACTGGGCTGCAGTGGCTTTGTCGGGTAGGCGGGCTGAAGGGGCTTGGTCGGGAAAGCGGGCTGCAGGGGCTTGGTCGGGTAGGCGGGCTGCAGGGGCTTGGTCGGGTAGGCGGGCCGCGGGAAACTGGATTGCAGGGGCTTGAACACGTAGTCTTGCTCCGGAAAACCGGGCTGCAGGGCCTTGGACGGGTAGCTTGGCCGTTGGAAACTGGGCTGCAGGGGCTTGGACGGGTAGGCGGGCTGCGGGAAACTGGGTTGCAGACGCTTGAACACGTAGTCTGGCTCGTGGTAGACGGGCTGCAGGGGCTTGGTCGGGTAGACGGGCTGCAGGGGCTTGGTCGGGTAGCGGGGCTGCAGGGGCTTGGTCGGGTAGCGGGGCTGCAGGGGCTTGGTCGGGTAGCGGGGCTGCAGGGGCTTGGTCGGGTAGCGGGGCTGCAGGGGCTTGGTCGGGTAGGTGGGCCGTGGGAAACTGGAGTGCAGGGGCTTGAACACGTAGTCTTGCTCCGGAAATCCGGGCTGCAGGGGCTTTGTCGGGTAGGCGGGCTGCAGGGGCTTGGTCGGGTAGGCGGGCCGTGGGAAACTGGGCTGCAGGGGCTTGGTTGGGTAGCGGGGCTGCAGGGGCTTGGTCGGGTAGGCGGGCCGTGGGAAACTGGGCTGCAGGGGCTTGGTCGGGTAGGCGGGCTGCAGGGGCTTGGTCGGGTAGGCGGGCCGTGGGAAACTGGGCTGCAGGGGCTTGGTCGGGTAGGCGGGCTGCAGGGGCTTGGTCGGGTAGGCGGGCCGTGGGAAACTGGGCTGCAGGGGCTTGGTTGGATAGCGGGGCTGCAGGGGCTTGGTCAGGTAGCTTGGTCAGGTAGGTGGGCCGTGGGGAACTGGAGTGCAGGGGCTTGAACACGTAGTCTTGCTCCGGAAATCTGGGCTGCAGGGGCTTTGTCGGGTAGCCGGAATGCTGTGGACCAGCTTGCATAACAACACCCTTGTTGGAAGCAATACCAGACTCAAATGTTTTTCCTTTCTGGGGCGAGTCCAAATCCCAAATGCCAGCTTCGGTCTGGAAGACACGATCTTGATTGGTGTTGGCTTGACGAGGCTGCTGGGAGTTTTGTGTGCGTTTGTTCTGGGAGCTAGAGCCGTAACTAGAGACACTTCCTTCTGGACTGTACCCATCTACTGGCCCACCTGCACTGTGACTGGATCCAGTACTACCAAGAAGCATTCCAGACTCTCCAGAGCCCTCAAAATCAGAGTCTAAAGGAAGTTTTTGGTTTGTGTAATCAAAGTGAGGCTGAACATAATTGGAGGCTCCACTTAGTGCTAGAAAAAAGTAAAGAAAAGTAAAGAAAGTCAAAAGATCAGTTCAATAAACAGGTTGATAAATTGAACTGCAGCTAGCTTAGCATTCATTCTTACCATTTGCATGCTGCCCAAAAGTCAGCAGTGAGAGAACGAGCACTCTGAAAAAAGGCAGACGACGTGAACAAAACAAAACACATGAAAGAATTAAACATCTGCTAGAAACAAGAAGAGTAACTGTACCTGACACAAAACCCAAAATACATTTTTGGTTCTCAAGCTGAACAGCTTGCAAATTGTGTAGCTGCTAAAAGGAACCTCAACAGAATGATAAACTAGTGTTTCAGTTTCATGACTGTTGCACAGACAGCTACTCTTTTGAAGTGTTGCTGCCGACCAATCACTTCTCATGCTGATGAAGTCATTGGAATCAGGTTGCGACGTCCCCTCTCACAACCTGGGCAGGTGTTTCACATTTAACTAATTTGTTTCAGTTCGCCCAAATTGGTCCAATCACAACGTCCCTCCTCAGGACACAACCCCCAAATGCTCCTGGACTTGTAAGCCGTTAAATGGTTGAGTGTGAGACTGTAAGTGCTTGCAGTGGTGTAAAGAATTGGACAGCACTGTGCTGAAAAATATAACATTGCTATAACATGCAAAAACATTGCATACATATATCTACCTTTTATTCACAGATTTGAACATCTTCCACCCATTTGCCCACCACTTTGTTTCCCTTTTTACATTTCCATGCTTCCACTGGTAATTGCATTTTCACATTGTTGGTCTTAAGATTTTTTTTACCAATGGTATGCCCCACCCACCAAGACACTTTCCATGGTCGTTTCTCAATTCAAAGTACACAACTGCAGACTTGTATTCTTTTGGAGTCTGGTCTTGGGAGTCTGGTCTTAGGAGTCCAGACTCTGGAGGACGGGAGAACGGGAAGACGGTCTTTCTGCGATTGGAACAGCAGCTGACTTGATGACATCACCACATCAGCTGTTCTTTCTCCTGAGTTTACTCTAATTATTCACTGTAAAACATTTTTTACAGTCAAATAAACAAAACATCCTAAAATGACATTCCGTGACTGAACAACAGTAGTATTTATAAAAACTCAACTTTCAGTAGTTTATTTTCTCCTCCGCTACTGTTTCCGGTTGCTGGTGAAAGGCATTCTGGGATATATGCTGGCCAGAGTACACAAAAGTCTCCTCTGATGCATCCTCCGGAGAGTGGGAGGATCAAGTCACATCCGGGCATTTTGACCGTGCTTTGCGAGAAGCAAACTTTAAATTGGAACATGAACCCGGGCTGAGACTGATGACGTTTCACGAGTCCACAAGTAGAGGAAAGGACGCACAAGTACGCTGATTGAAGAACGGCCCTTGTATGTCTAACATACTTGGCAATAAATAATTGAAATTCATACATTGCTATGCATTTTGGCTGATTAAATTGGGTAATGTAGAGTTGAGATCCCAGAAGATCCATCCGAAGTAAAATTCAGGACTGGACTAAAACAGAGCAAAGAGAGATCGTATTAAAGTACCCAATTGAGCCAGTGCTTTGCCCTGACTAATAACCTGGCATCTAAAGCAAGTAGTCCCGAGAGTTTTTCCAGAGGAGAATATTGAAGTTTAATCATGGTTGTAAAAACTACTATATAGTTCTGAACAGTTATTCTAGTCAACTAAACCAACCGTTGGGGCGTATTCCTAGGTACTAAAACCTATCCTTGGACCTCAAGAGCCAACAGAGCAAAGACATTAACTGACAGTTAGCCTCCTGGTTTAGTATAGATCTATGGAGCCATTGAATAGCGAGTTGATTATATAGTCCTGAGCCAACAGACTTATATAAAACATTCATAAAAAGCTCAACATATTTAATCAGAGAGCCACAAACACTCAATGAGTAGACAGGACTAAACCACCCTGGACTTGCAGCAGCACACCGCGAAGTCGGAGTGCTGAGCTCGGGCCTCTGAAGTACTTAAGATTGAAATTGGAGTACAACTTGTTTTTGGATGATAAAAAAAAAAAAAAGCAAAAATAATCTCAATGAACCAGTAACTCATCTCAATAAAAAGAAAAGACAAAGAACAACAAGTGTATTGTTGGAGATTTCAAATGACACTCATGACAAGAGTGTCATGCCAAGTATTTTATTGAATTTCACAAAACAGTTAAGACCAGGAAACAGAATATGTTCAGGAACCTGAGAACAGAACTATCATTAGAAAGTGTACAATGCACTACAATTGTAATACGTTAAAGACATTAAAACACTAATACTTACAGCGA
The DNA here is from genome assembly GCA_036178185.1 of Liparis tanakae. NCBI lineage: Eukaryota > Metazoa > Chordata > Actinopteri > Perciformes > Liparidae > Liparis > Liparis tanakae. The sequence continues at coordinate 16,037,989 of CM070106.1, forward strand.
GTGGCAAAAATGTCCCAAATGACAGCTTAGTCTTGAATCCCCACCTGATGGGGCTTGGACACGTAGAAGGAATGCAGGGGCTTGAACACGTAGTCTCGCTGCGGGTAGCTGGGCCGTGGGAAACTGGGCTGCAGTGGCTTTGTCGGGTAGGCGGGCTGAAGGGACTTGGTCGGGTAGGTGGGCTGCAGGGGCTTGGTCGGGAAAGCAGGCTGCAGGGCCTTGGTCGGGTAGCGGGGCTGCAGGGGCTTGGTTGGGAAAGCGGGCTGCAGGGGCTTGGTCGGGTAGGCGGGGCTGCAGGGGTTTGGTCGGGTAGCGGGGCTGCAGGGGCTTGGTCGGGTAGCGGGGCTGCAGGGGCTTGGTCGGGTAGGGGGGCTGCAGGGGCTTGGTCGGGTAGCGGGGCTGCAGGGGCTTGGTCGGGTAGGCGGGCTGCAGGGGCTTGGTCGGGTAGCGGGGCTGCAGGGGCTTGGTCGGGTAGCGGGCTGCAGGGGCTTGGTCGGGTAGCGGGGCTGCGGGGGCTTGGTCGGGTAGCGGGGCTGCGGGGGCTTGGTCGGGTAGCGGGGCTGCGGGGGCTTGGTCGGGTAGCGGGGCTGCGGGGGCTTGGTCGGGAAAGCGGGCTCATAAAAAGCTCAAAATGTTTATCAGAGAGCTGCATAAACTCAACGAGTAGACAGGACTAAACCTTTCTGGACTTCAGCAGCACACCTCGAAGTCATAGTGCATAAGTGCAGAGATCTGGTGTCTGTAGTACTTAAGATTAAAATTGGAGTAGAACTTGTTCTTGGATGATCAAGACAATGCAGAACTATCTCAATGAACCAGCAACTCTTCTCATTTAAAAAAAGACTCCGAAAAACAAGTGTATTGTTGGAGATTTCAAATGACACTCATGGCAGAGTGTGTCATTTCAAGTACTTTATTGAATTTCACAAGACGGTTAAGAACAGGAAACAGTCCTTTCAGAATGTGTTCAGGAACCTGAGAACAGAAAAATAATTTAGACAGTTTATAATGCACTAAATCTGTTAAACATTTAAGTCAATACTTACATCGAGCAGATAAAGTATCCCAAATGCCAGCTTCGTCTTGAATCCCCACCTGATAGGGCTTGGACGTGAAGTCGTCCTGCTGCAAACTGGGATGCATTGCCCGGTAGCCGGTTTGCAGGGGCTTGGACGGGTCACCGAGCTGCCGTGGCTTTGACCGCAAGATTTGCTGCCGGAAACTGGGCTCCTGGGTCATAGACGGGTTACCGGGCTTCAGGCGCTTGGACTGGTAGGCGAGCTTCTGGAAACTGGGCTGCCGGGGCTTGGACAAGTAGCCCTGCTGCTGGAATCTGGCCTTCTGGGGCATTGACGGTTTGTCGGGCTGTGCGGGCTTGGACGGGTAGGCGGGTTGCAGGGGCTTGGATGGGTAGGCGGGCTGCGGGGGCTTGGACGGGTAGGCGGGCTTCAGGAAACTGGGCCGCAGGATCACAGACGGTTTGGCGGGCTGCTGGGGCCGGGAAGAGAGTTGGTAGCGGAGTTGCTCTGGTATGGAAGGGGGCTGAGCACTAGCTTGCATAACACTCTTACTTGAACCAGTAACAAACTCAAATGTTTTTCCGTTCTGGGTTGAGCCCAAATCCCACTTGCCAGGTTTGATCTGGAAGACACCATCTACATTGGGGTTGGGTTGGCGAGGCGGTTTGGAGTTTTGTGTGGGTCTCCGCATGTTCAGCGAGCTAGAGCCGTAACTAGAGACACTTCCCTTTGGACTGTACCCATCTACTGGCCCACCTGCACCATGATCGGATCTAGAACTACCGAGAAACCTTCCAGATTGTGTAGAACTCTCTAAAGGAAGTTTCTGGTTTGTGTAATCAAAGTAAGGCCGAACATAAATGGAGGCTCCACTTCTGTAACTCCTTGCTAGAAAAAGAAGAAAAAAAAAATGCAAAAGAACAGGTCCATTAACAAGTTGAACTGCAGCTAGCTTAGCATTCGTTCTTACCATCCGCATGCTGGCCGAGAGTCAGCAGTGAGAGAACGAGCACTCTGAAAAAAATAAGACAAAGTGAATAAAACAAAACATGAAAGAATTAAACATCTGCTAGAAACAGGAAGAGTAACTATACCTCACACAAAACCCCAAATGCATTTTGTGTTTTCAAGTTGAAGCTAAACAGCTCATTAATGTGGTCGCTGCTAACCAGAAACCCAACAGAATGAGGGACTAGTGATTCAGTTTCAAGACTGGTGCACAGACAGCTGCCCTTTTTAAGTGTTGCTGCCGACCAATCACGTCTCTCGCTGATGACCTAATTGGAATCAGGTTGTGACGTCCACTCTCACAACCTGGGCAGGTGTTTCTCATTTAGCTCATTTGTTCAGTTCAGTTTGTAAATTTTTAGGTAAATTCACACAAATTATGAACGTTAACTAGCATCGAGACAAATGTCCTCAGTTTGTGGACGGTTGGTTTTGTTTGAGGTTTTCAGATTCTCCACTCTGAGGTTGTAGCCTCAACTCAAACATACAAGTATTAAAATTAACATTATATACACGTTGAGAAAAATTAAATGTCTTTAGTGTTGAGGCATTGAGCACTGTCTAACATTTAGTGACGTCTCACTGACGGACAAAAGCAAATATGCCAATAGTTTAAAAACTAGGTTTGCTTTTACAGCCCGTTAAATAACCTCACTTAAAGTTATATGAATTTGTTTGCACTTTAATACATTAAGTTGGTTACACAATCTCATGCACTCTTATTACATCATGTCATTCATTGAAACGGACACATTTGTAATCCATATTTTCAGCATGAGGCAAATACTGGGCTTTTAAGGTTCATACCATATCCAAAGACATTAGCTTCCAAAGTAAGCCATGAGAGAAGAAGCACGTTTAACTTTTACCAGATAAGATAATGGAGGTCAGACCACAATTTGTATAGATGGAAAAGACCGCCTGATATTGTCAATCCTACATGAGTTTGATATAGATGGTCAAGTATGTAACTGTAGTGATAGATATTTCCCCATCAGGTCCTTTCCAAATTCATCAAGCCTCTCGGATACGACGCTGCTCAATTATTCCATTTTGAGTGAGCTTAAAAAAAAGAAAAAAAAAGGAATTTCTCATGACCAAAAGCCAGGAGAAGACACTGCATAAACATTGTATTAACAAATAAAGAGAGTCATGAAAACAAGTTAAATACAGAAGAATCTCGAACCAGTAACCAGACCCGTCACAACGACTGAGAAAATAAAGACCCTCATTCATGGCAGAGTGCAGTCCAAGTACTTTATTGATGTCACAAAAGGTTGATCCAGGACAGACTGCTTTCAGGATGAGGTCAGAAACCTGAGGACGGAAATATCATTTAGAAGGTTTGCAATGTCAACTTAAAACATAAGATTGGAACGTTCACACACACACACTTATTGTAGCACAAGTTTGAAACATTAAAGTTAAGACTTACAGCAGCGATCCTTCAAATCAAGGTTGATGTGTCACACCAGTGGTCGCTGCCACCTGGGACGTTGTGGGGATGCCAATGGAACTTCTCTTGTTCTTGGAGGACCTGTCATTTGTACGTTTAGGTTGGTAGAACCAGATATTCTATCGGGAGGAAATAACTCCCACATGGCAGGTTGTATTTGAATCCCCACTTGCTGGTGCTTGGATGGGGAGCCGGTCTGCACACGAGTACCAGAAATCTCGCCATCGGCAGAAAAGAACTCCCATATGGCAGGTTTCATGTCAATCCCCACAAACTGGGGCTGGTACACTGATGGCTGAGAAACAGCTTGCATGAGTTCCCTACTTGAAGAAACGGACTCAATTTTGTCATTCATGGGCGAGACAAAATCCCACATCCCAGCTTTGGTCTGGAAGGAATCTTTTGCAATGGGGTTGGATTGAGGCGGTTGAGAGTTTTGCTTGGGTCTCCGAAGTTGCTGCTGGGGCTGGTAGACCGACGTGAATGAGAAGCTGGGTTGGTGGACTGATGGCTGGGGCTCTACAAGTGGCTGAGGACCAGATTGCATAACAATTCCTTGACTTGAAGCAATACCAGACTCAAACCTTTTTCCATTCTCGGGTGAGACGAAATCCCACATGCCAGTTTTGGTCTGGAAAGAATCTTTTGCATTGGATTGAGGAGGCTTCTGGGAGTTTTGCTCAAGTTTACGGATTTGCGCCTGGGGCTTGTAGACCGACGGCTGCTGGGTCTGGTAGATGGACGTGGACGAGTAGCCGGGCTGGTAGACTGATGGCTGGGGCTCTGCAGGGGGCTGAGGACCAGCTTGCATAACAATTCCTTGACTTGAAGTAATACCAGACTCAAACCTTTTTGCCTTCTCGGGTGAGACGAAATCCCACATGCCAGTTTTGGTCTGGAAAGAAGCTTTTGCCTTGGGGTTGGGTTGACGAGGCTGCTGGGAGTTTTGCATTTGATCCTGGGGCTTGTAGACAGATGGCTGGTAGCTGGGCCTCTGGGTCTGGTAGACCGACGACTGCTGGGGCTTGTAGACCGATGGCTGGTGGCCTGGTGGCTGAGGACCAGCTTGCATAACAATTCCCCGACTTGAAGTAATACCAGACTCAAATCTTTTTCCATTCTTGGGTGAGATGAAATCCCACATGCCAGTTTTGGTCTGGAATGAATCCTTTACATTAGGGTCGACTTGACGAGACTGCTGGGAGTTTTGCTTGGGTTTCTGGATTTGCGCATGGGGCTTGTAGACCACCGGCTGCTGGGGCTGGTAGACTGATAGCTGAGGCTCTTCAGGGCGCTGAGGACCAGCTTGCAAAACAATTCCCCGACTTGAAGCAATACCAGACTCAAATCTTTTTCCATTCACGGGTGAGACGAAATCCCACATGCCAGTTTTGGTCTGGAAAGAATCTTTTGCATTGGATTGAGGAGGCTTCTGGGAGTTTTGCTTGAGTTTACGGATTTGCGCCTGGGGCTTGTAGACCGACGGCTGCTGGGTCTGGTAGATGGACGTGGATGAGTAGCCGGGCTGGTAGACTGATGGCTGGGGCTCTGCAGGGGGCTGAGGACCAGCTTGCATTACAATTCCCTGACTTGAAGCAATACCAGACTCAAATCTTTTTCCATTCACGGGTGAGACGAAATCCCACATGCCAGTTTTGGTCTGGAAAGAATCTTTTGCATTGGATTGAGGAGGCTTCTGGGAGTTTTGCTTGAGTTTACGGATTTGCGCCTGGGGCTTGTAGACCGACGGCTGCTGGGTCTGGTAGATGGACGTGGATGAGTAGCCGGGCTGGTAGACTGATGGCTGGGGCTCTGCAGGGGGCTGAGGACCAGCTTGCATTACAATTCCCTGACTTGAAGCAATACCAGACTCAAATCTTTTTCCATTCACGGGTGAGACGAAATCCCACATGCCAGTTTTGGTCTGGAAAGAAGCTTTTGCATTGGGGTTGGGTTGACGAGGCTGCTGGGAGTTTTGCTTGGGTTTTTGGATTTGCTCCTGGGGCTTGTAGACAGATGGCTGGTAGCTGGGCCTCTGGGTCTGGTAGACCGACGACTGCTGGGGCTTGTAGACCGACGGCTGATAGCTCGGCCTCTGGGGCTGGTAGACTGATGGCTGAGGACCAGCTTGCATAACAATTCCCTGACTTGAAGCGATACCAGACTCAAACCTTTTCCCATTCTGGGCAGAGACAAAATCCCACTTGTCAGCTTTGGTCTGGATGACACCTCTTGCTTTGGGGTTGGTTTGACGAGGCTGCTGGGAGTTCTGAGTGGGTCGCCGCATGTTCAGCGAGCCGTAGCTAGAGACACTTCCCTCTGGACTGTACCTATCTACTGGCCCACCTGCACCGTGACCGGATCTAGAACTGCCCAGAAACCCTCCAGCCTGTTTAGACCTCAAAGCTAGTTCCTGGTTCCTTGTGTAACCACTGGAGGCTCCGCTTCGGTCTCCAAATGCTGGAAAGAGAACATTTTAAAAACATCAGTTCTGTTAACAAGTTGATACATTTGAACAGAGCTAGCTTAGCATTCATTCTTACCATCTGCATGCTGGCCGAGAGTCAGCAGTGAGAGGACGAGCACTCTGAAAAAAAAGACGACAAAGTGAATAAAACAAAACATGAAAGAATTAAACATCTGCTAGAACCAGGAAGAGTAACTGTACCTCACACAAAACCCAAAACACATGTTTGGTTTTCAAGTTGAAGCTAAACAGTTTACAAATGTTGTCACTGCTAACCGGAAACCCAACAGAATGAGGAACTAGTGATTCAGTTTCATGACTGGTGCACAGACAGCTGCTCTCTTTAAGTGTTGCTGCCGACCAATCACGTCTCACGCTGATGACGTAATTGGAATCAGGTTGTGACGTCCACTCTCACAACCTGGGCAGGTGTTTCTCCTTTAGCTCATTTTCTCAGTTCAGTTTGTAGATCTGCTCTATGGGTCAATTTACACAAATTATGATAATGAACTGGATGAAAAACTAATATTCCCCATAGTCTTAAGAAGGCCCTCCGTGATGCCAGAGCATTACTCATCAGGACCAGAGGAAGAACCAGACCAGGTTTCTCTTTGGCTCTGCAGCTGACAGTCTCAGCTCTGTGGAGCCGTGTATTCCTCCAGACCTCAGTGGTGATGACTTTGTGAACTTCTTTAATGAAAAGATTCTATTGGAGAGATTAATAATCTCCTGTCCTCAACCAGTGATCTGTCCTCGAGTGGAGTGGCTTTGGAAACCGCTGTATGCCCTGGTGTATAGACCCCGTCTACCTGTCTCT
>CM070106.1:16045255-16065255 GCA_036178185.1 Liparis tanakae
GTGAGTTTTAATATAATATAAACTATAAGGGCATTGAAGCTATCTGTTGCTTTCATAAACAAGTTTTTTGACGGTGACAGGTACGGCTCTTATTACATCTCAAGTCTACGACTGAGCGTTCAGGGTGAGGTCAGAGCCAGGGGTTGTGCATAGTTTTGTGTCTAGTGCTCCCTGTGTGGATGTGTCATCTTCTGGCCAAGGTCCCAAAGGGGAATGTGTAATTGGTGAGACTGGTTTATACAAATAAATGTAATTGAATGGTTGAGATTTGCCTATATTTCCTACATTTAAATATATTTGTCTAACTATAGATTACTATGGATTGTAAGAGGATGAGGTGGATGGATTTGAGAAGGTCCTGATGGAGCTGGGTAAGATGAAAAAGAGGTCATCTATCACTCACATGTTACCTTCCATAAGCAGAGCTCAGTGTCCTGTATGGAAATGGACAATTTCAAGAGACAGGTAGTCGGGGTCCTAGAGACAGGTAGACGGGGTCTATACACCAGGGCATACAGCGGTTTCCAAAGCCACTCCACTCGAGGACAGATCACTGGTTGAGGACAGGAGATTATTAATCTCTCCAATAGAATCTTTTCATTAAAGAAGTTCACAAAGTCATCACCACTGAGGTCTGGAGGAATACACGGCTCCACAGAGCTGAGACTGTCAGCTGCAGAGCCAAAGAGAAACCTGGTCTGGTTCTTCCTCTGGTCCTGATGAGTAATGCTCTGGCATCACGGAGGGCCTTCTTAAGACTATGGGGAATATTAGTTTTTCATCCAGTTCATTATCATAATTTGTGTAAATTGACCCATAGAGCAGATCTACAAACTGAACTGAGAAAATGAGCTAAAGGAGAAACACCTGCCCAGGTTGTGAGAGTGGACGTCACAACCTGATTCCAATTACGTCATCAGCGTGAGACGTGATTGGTCGATAAAACACTTAAAATGAGCAGCTGTCTGTGCACCAGTCATGAAACTGAAGCACTCGTTCCTCATTCTGTTGGGTTTCTGGTTAGCAGTGACAACATTTGCAAACTGTTTAGCTTCAACTTGAAAACCAAACATGTGTTTTGGGTTTTGTGTGAGGTACAGTTACTCTTCCTGGTTCTAGCAGATGTTTAATTCTTTCATGTTTTGTTTTATTCACTTTGTCGTCTTTTTTTTCAGAGTGCTCGTCCTCTCACTGCTGACTCTCGGCCAGCATGCAGATGGTAAGAATGAATGCTAAGCTAGCTCTGTTCAAATGTATCAACTTGTTAACAGAACTGATGTTTTTAAAATGTTCTCTTTCCAGCATTTGGAGACCGAAGCGGAGCCTCCAGTGGTTACACAAGGAACCAGGAACTAGCTTTGAGGTCTAAACAGGCTGGAGGGTTTCTGGGCAGTTCTAGATCCGGTCACGGTGCAGGTGGGCCAGTAGATAGGTACAGTCCAGAGGGAAGTGTCTCTAGCTACGGCTCGCTGAACATGCGGCGACCCACTCAGAACTCCCAGCAGCCTCGTCAAACCAACCCCAAAGCAAGAGGTGTCATCCAGACCAAAGCTGACAAGTGGGATTTTGTCTCTGCCCAGAATGGGAAAAGGTTTGAGTCTGGTATCGCTTCAAGTGGGCAAATTGTTATGCAAGCTGGTCCTCAGCCCCCTGCAGAGCCCCAGCCAGCAGTCTACCAGCCCCAGAGGCCCAGCTACCAGCCGTCGGTCTACCAGCCATCGGTCTACTCTCCCAGGCCCCAGCAAACCGGCTACCAATCCAAGCCCCAGCAAGTGGGGCTTCAAATACAACCTGCCGTGTGGGATTGGTATTCTCCCGATGGAGGGGTGTCTAGAAGTAATATGCCGCCTACCAACTTCAACGTACAAATGAGGGGTCCTCCAAGAACAAGAGAAGTTCCATCGGCGTCCCCACAACGTCCCAGGTGGCAGCGACCACTGGTGTGACACATCAACCTTGACTTGAAGGATCGATGCTGTAAGTCTTAACTTTAATGTTTCAAACTTGTGCTACAATAAGTGTGTGGAGAACATTCCAGTCTTGTGTTTTAAGTTGACATTGCAAACCTTCTAAATGATATTTCCGTCCTCAGGTTTCTGACCTCATCCTGAAAGCAGTCTGTCCTGAATCAACCTTTTGTGACATCAATAAATTACTTGGACTGCACTCTGCCATGAATGAGGGTCTTATTTTCTCCGTCGTTGTGACGGGTCTGGTTACTGGTTTGAGATTCTTCTGCATTAAACTGATAGCTTTGTAAAGATCCTGCTGGAGGTTGAAAAAAGCTAATCTATCACTGCAGTTGCATATCTAAATTTGAGATATATATATATATATATATAGTATGTGATCTACCTGGCCAGGTGGTTGCAGTTGACAACCAACCTGATTCCAATTTGGTTGCTCGGCAGCAACACTTAAAAGGCCACACTGCAACAGTCATGAAGCTGAAATGCTAGTTACTTCAGCTTGAGAACCCAAAATGAAGCAGTTATTGGTTTTGCGTTGCGTGTCCTGCCGCAAACACCTGAACAGTCCAAGAAAGCCCTGATGGGTCACTGCAACATTAACAGAGACGGAAAGATCCAGAAGTCCTCATACTCGACATCAGGACCCTCATAGCTTTGGTGTTTCCTTTCTTATCACTACTCCATACATCCATTGTTTTCCCTGTAACTCTTCTGGAAATTAGGATAAGAGGAATATTTTCTCCAACTGCTTTCAGTTTGTTTAAAAGGCAATTTGTTGCTGTAATAAAGGCACGGTACATGTCAATTTATATTTGTATGGAATTTAAGTATTTAAGGACCAATTTTTGTCAAACGTGGAAAAAAGTTGATGGGATATTTTTTTTTTTTTTTTTTTTTCAAACTGCTAAGGATCTCATAGTGGCACTCAAAAATGCTTCAAAATACATCAACACATGAGTAGGGATGGGTATCGTTTGTTTTTTGTCCGATACCGGTGCTAAACCAGTACTTAAAAAAAAAAGGCACGAGGACATTCAAATTCTCTTTGGCCATATTCCCTGTAGAAGCCGTTATCATGGAGCACTGACAAACAACGTATATCAGACTGTTAACATACACAATACATGTTCTCCATTATATGATGTGATATGTCATGTGCAGACCTTATAGGGTTAAACCTGTCACAGTGTTGATGGACAAAGAGAACAACCAATCAGAGGTCCTGAAGATGACGTGACGCATACAGTGTTGCTTCTGACAGCAAGAGCTCCACTGAAACCAAGTGATGTCTTTATTCCTCCGTTATTATATTCCCGGTAACACCGGGTATACAGCCGGGACCGCTGTACACCAACACATCTGCTAGCAGAGAGTCACGCACGTAGCTCGTAGCCCACGCTAGCTATGAGCTAGCGCGAACTACGAGCTAGCTTGGTTATAATGGCTAATTTATTATTTCTTGGCCTACTTTTATGAATGCAAGACTTGCAATCAACGTTCAGGTACTAATCTGACTTCAGGCTGCTCTTTTATTCACCGGTCTCCCCGTGTTCAGGGGGTCCGGTGACGTCTCCCCATCGCGTCCAGCCTGACGCTGGTGTACTCCGCACGGGTTCACGCAGTCACACACGGCGCATGCCTCCGCTCACAAAGTTTCGATCCGGGTAATACCGGATGTCTTGGAACCGGTGCCACATTAGCACCAGTTTCCGGTACCCAACCTTAATGAGGACTGATCAGGATCGGTCAAAAATGTCTTTACCAAGAGATCAGAGCTGCGCTTAACTCCCCAAAACGCCAAAAACAAGAGAGAAATTGTCCCATTCATTTGAATGGGGTTCCGGAAGAGAAAACACTAACCAACGTTCACCTTTGTTGCCACAGTGACTGGCCAAACGTTACGGTAAGAAATGATTTGAGGTTCAAAACGTTAACAACAGGATGGAGTTTATTTGATCAATTGGACATTTTGTCATAGCTAGCACAGTTTCCCTGGAATATTTGTTTGTGTTTCGGAAGATCTCGGGGCTGTTTCAGAATTTATAATGGGTGTGTAGGGTGTGGAATTTTCAGATATAGAGGGACGGCGCCAACTGCCAGAGTGAGAGGCAGCAACTGAAATTCATAGAAAAATAAAACATATTTCGCTAGTCACAGAGTTTGTCTAAAACTCAGAAGCAATTTACAAGCTCATTTTTCTTTTCACACCGTTATAAACAATGCCTTGGAATGGTTTTTCTAACACACTTTTACCACTATAAATTATTTTTTTTAGTTTTAACACACTACAATGACTATGACATTTTACTCACGCATCCTCTGGTCAAATTTCTTTTTTTACTATAACTACAATATGCAGAATTCAATTAAATAGGTTTCTGCGTACCTTTTTATTTGTTCAGGATCCTGAGACCAGTTAAGGATGGGAGTGTAATCTGCCGATGGACTTCTCTCAGGTTTCTCGGATCTCCTGGTCCTGGACCCTAGGCACGGGTCGGGGGACTCGCATCTCTTCGTCCAAAAATTGTCATCTTTTCACGGTTAAATCACTTCGGGGTCACCAATTTGTCGAAGGTTGGGAAAAGATGACCAGGATGGCAAAGTCAAATTCATAACAAAGTGGATTTTTCATGCGTTTTGGCCTTTCATTTACACCAAAACAAAGGTTTTATCACGGAAAACGATCATTTCTAAAAACTCCGGCCAAAGTGGAGATTTCTGAAAACTCAGTTTTTGTGTTTGCGTGTGAACGAGCTCAAACGAGATTTAGGTTGTCAAACTTCACAATATGCGACTAAAGATGCTTCGCGTCATGTGAGCATTCTATGAGGACGCATGCGGACGGCGTATTTATGCAGATTCATATAAACAGAAACTTTTTTGAAAACGACCTTGTGTGTACAACGCTATTTAAAAAAACGGAGGGGCAGGAATATAGTTTCTGTAAATACTATGTGTAGATGTGGCCTGAGTCTCTCCTCTCACTCTGCACTCTCTGGGTCCCCCCCCCTCTCTGGGTCCCCCCCCCCCACACCACCACCACCACACTCTATCTATATGCCCCTCCCGGTGCTCTCTGTATCTCCCCCCGCTCTCTCTATATGTATATAATATACATGTATATAAAAACCTCTCAGTAGAAGCCACACCATCTAAATTTGATGCGAAATGTTCTAGTTAACTTTATAATTTGCCTTTTGTGATACACAGACTGAAGAAATGAGCTAAGTGAGAAACACCTGCCAGGTTGTGAGAGTGGACGTCACAACCTGATTCCAATTACGTCATCAGCGAGAGACGTGATTGGTCGGCAGCAACACTTGAAAAGAGCTGTCTGTGCACCAGTCGTGAAACTAAACCTCTAGTTTCTTCTTCCGGTGGGGTCCTGAAAGCAGCTACACATGTTGCGAGCTGATTAGCTTCAGCTTGAGATCCCAAAATGTATTTTGGATTATGTGTGAGGTACAGTCACTCTTCTTGGTTTGATCGCATGGTTAATTCTTCTATCAGGTTTTGTTCACGTTGTCGTCTGTTTTTCAGAGTGCTTCTGTCCTCACTGCTGACTTTCGTGCAGCATGAAAATGGTAAGAATACATGCTAAGCTAGCTGCAATTTCAATTTAGCTACTTTTTTTATAAAGAACTAATCTCTTAATGTTTTCTTTTTCAAGTACTCGGCGACAGACCTGGAGGCTTTGATCTTCCCAAGAATCACAAACAAGCTTTTGTATCCACTTTTGAGAGCTCTGCACAGCCTGCAGGGTTTCGAGGTAGTTCTGCATCCAGTGCAGGTGGGCGAGTAGCTAGGTACAGTCCAGAGGGAAGTGTCTCTAGTTATGGCTCTAGCTCGCTGAACATTGAGAAACTCTCTCAAAACTCCCAGCAGCTCCCTCAAACCAACCCCAATGCAGATGGTGTCTTCCAGACCAAAGCCGGCATGTGGGAAGTTTTTTCTCCCCGTGGCGGAGTTTCTAGTCCCAATGTTCAACCCGGCTCCCCTTTCCATCCCTGGCAGCAGGGCTACACAGCCCCAGTTGGCGACCCATCCAAGCCCCACATCCCGCTCAAGCCCCAGCCTCAACAAGGAGTGATTCAAACCAAAGCTGGCATGTGGGATATTTTTACCCCGGATGGTGGCAGATCTGAGCTTAATGTGCAACCCGGGTTCCCAACCCAGCCGCCGCAGATCGTCTACAAGCCCAAGAAGTCGGGCTATCAGCCGTCGGTCTATGAGCTGAAGCCAAAGCAGGCTGGCTACCAGCTTAATCTAAAGCCCCTGACATGGGTAGCCACTTCATCTGGCTACCCGCCCCAGCAGGGAGTGCTACCTGGAACCCCACTCAAGCCCCAGCAACCAAGATACCTGACCAAACCCCAGCTGGGGGTGCTTCAAACCAAAGCTGACATGTGGGATATCTTTGCCCCGGATGGCGGTGCCGGTCCTAATGAGCAACCCGGGTTGCCACCCAAGCCCCAGAAACCCAACTTGCGACCAGAGCTCCAGAAACCCAGGTTCCCGCCCCAGCAGGGAGTGCTTCAGACCAAAGCTGGCATGTGGGACATTTTTCCCCCCAATGGTGGCAGTTCTGGTCCTAATAAGCAACCCGGGTCCCAGCTTCCGAAGATCGTCTACAAGCCCCTGAAGTCCGGCTACCGGCCGTCAGTCTACCAGTTGAGGCCAAAGCCCAAGCAGCCCGGCTACCAGCCATCCATCTACCAGCTAAAGCCCCTGACTGGCTACCTGCCCAAGCCCCAGCTGGGGGTGCTTCAAACCAAAGCTGGCATGTGGGACATTTTTTCCAATGATGATGGAGGTTCTGGTCCTAATGTGCAACTCAGGTCCCCGTCCCCAGCCGAGCCCCAAAAACCCAGTTTCCAGCTCGAGAAAGAGGTGCTTCAAATCCCAGATAAAGTGCAGCCCAGGTCCCTGACCCAGCAGGGGGTGCTTCACACCAAACCTGGCATGTGGGACATTGTTTCTTCTGTTGGCATTTCTAGTCCTAATGGAAAGCCTCGCTTCCCATACCAGCCATCTCTCTCGGTGCCCCAGTCTGGCCACCAGTCTGGCTACCAGCCCATCCACCAGCGCCAGGAGCCTATCCACCAGCCTATCCACCAGTCTGGCTACGAGCCCATTCACCATCACCGGGAGCCCAGCTACCAGCCCATCCACCAGTCCGGCCAGGAGCCCATCCACGAGATCCACCAGCGCCAGGTGCCCACCCAGGAGCCCATCCACCAGCGCCAGGTGCCCATCCACCAGCACCAGGTGCCCATCCGCCAGCGCCAGGAGCCCACCCAGGAGCCCATCCGCCAGCGCCAGCTCATCGGATTTCAAAGCGAAGACGGCATTTGGGAATTCTTTTCTCAGGATGGAAGGGTTCCTGATATGGAGCCTGCCAACCTAAATGTATAACTGACTGTTCCTCCAAGAACAAGACACATTAATGTTGGCCTCACACCGGCCCAGGTGGCGTTGTGCACCGCTTCCTGTGTAAGACGACACCCATCGACCTAGCTATCGTTGCTGTAAGTCTTAACTTTAAATAATCAAATGTATTATACTGTGTGTGTGTGTGTGTGTGTGTGTGTGTGTGTGTGTGTGTGTGTGTGTGTGTGTGTGTGTGTGTGTGTGTGTGTGTGTGTGTGTGTGTGTGTGTGTGTGTTTGATGTTCCAATCCAAATATATTTTAATTTGTCTAATTGATGCTTCTGACCTATCCTGAAAGCAGTCTGTTCTGGATCGACCTTTTGTGAACTTCAATAAAGTACGTGGACCTGCGCTCATGTATACGGTTCTTTATTTTCCTTAAACTTGTTCTTAGTCTTTCAACCAACCTGGAAAACATTACAGACACTTCTATTTTCAGCACCAGCTCCATATTTAGAAACTAGAGGAAGAAGTCTGTGCCTGTTTGGCTGTCTATCTGTGCGAGTTTAGTTTGAGGAAAAGCTTCTGATTCTCAAAGCATTAAATAAAACACTTTTCATCTGTATTGAGGAAACAAAATGATAAACTAAAGACAGTTTTACTGACACTTAACACTCAATAATAAAACTGGTTTCACGAGAGTCAACACTTCATCTCTTACCACAGCGACAAACATCACGTAGTCATGAAAACTACTCACTGGGAATCCATCTTTAAATCATGTCATCTATAACCTTAAGATGACCTTTATGGATCCATAAAACATGAAGTGAGTACTGGAGGAAAGGATGGATGAAGTGAGTAGTGAAGGGGGGGATGAAGTGATGAGGAAAGGACTTAAGGAGGCAGTGCCCGTCAGCTAAGCTTGAGGCCGAGGCAGAGCCAGCTCGATCTTCTGGATCTTTCCATCTCCGTTGAGGTCGCAGTGACCCATCAGGGCCTTTTTGAACTGGTCCGGGTCGGAGCCGCTGATGCTGGGCTGGTGGTCAGAGGTCAACAGAGGTCAACTGATGGGCATGAAATGTATACAGAAAATACAATCTAACTGATCAAAACCTTTCACCTTCACCAGCTCCATCATGTCCTTCACAAAGCCGTCCACCTCAGGGCCCTCCAGAGCCCCGGTCTGACTCTCTCTCTCTCTCTCTATATATATATATATATATATATATATATATATATATATATATATATATATATATATATATATATATATACACACACGTTTCAAAGTCTGTTCTTATTAACGGAGGGAAACAAACATATATCATAAATATATAAATACGGATGAGTACAAACTTACGTCATAGTGAGTGAATATCTTGTGGAAGTCTCTCCTCCGGTCCTCCTGACTGCTCGCCTGGCAGCACATACACAACAACCAGGTAACCACGACGATAAACAACTCATATCTAGAAACTATTCATTCTACCAAAAGTATCATCATTCCAAACAAATCAATAAACTCTTCAAACTTGTGTCCATCTTGAACTTCAGGAGGAAGTTTTCTTTCAGGTCCAAGATTCTTTAGTAAAAACAAGGAACACATTTTATTTTATTTATCTGGAGGATTGAGAAACGACCTTTGACTTCAACACATGAAGCAAAGACTTCTATATAAACAGAGGAGTCGCCCCCTGGTGGTCAGGAGAAAGAATGCAGCTTTAACACATGAAGCAGAGACGTCTATACAACCAGAGGAGTCCCCCCTATAACAGTTCTGAATATGATATTCATAACTATGAATATCATATTACATTAAATGTGCCACGCTGATAATTCAGAAGCTCTGAAACGTCTTGATGTCATGGATCACATCCTGGGATCTGAGGACGAACGCCTCCTGACGGAAATCCAGAGGCGTCAAGATAATAATAATAATAATAATAATAATAATAATAATAATAATAATAAATGTATCTTTATTTTCATCCCTGTAGTTTATTCACTTTGGAGGAATAAATTATCTTTTGGTCAAATGTTATTTATTCTGCCTATAACCGCCCCCCATCTCCTCCGCGTTGAGCCTCCTTTAGTCTCTCCTTCCCTTAGCCGCCTTGAACGCCTCCTCACCGTCCACGTCCACGCGCCGCCACATCTGGAGGAAGCCGGCGGCGTCCAGGCGGCTCAGGGCTCGGTCCATGCTGCCGGAGACCGGTCCAGAGGTCAAGGGTCAACGCCACCACACAGACCCAGAGCTGATATCCACAGGAATGAAACAGGTCCTGAACGCAGCGCAATGAGACTAAAGAGGGATTCACCCTCTGGTATATGAGGGAGGGAGGGAGGGGGGAGGGAAGAGGGAGGAAGGGAGGTGAGAGGAGAGGGAGAGAGAGAGAGGAAGAGAGAGGGAAAGAGGAAGGGAGGGAGGAGAGAGGAAGAGAGAGAGAGAGGGGAAAGGGAGGGAAGGAGGAGGGAGAGAGAGAGAGGGTAAGGGAGAGAGAGAGAGGAAGAGAGAGAGGAGAGGGGAAGAGAGAGAATGAAAGGGAGACAGAGAGGGGAAGAGAGAGGGAGGGGAAGAGATGGAGGGGGAAGGGAGAGAGATAATTGAAGCGAGTGGACAGTCAAACATTTATTGGTGTAAACAACAACAACCCTACACATACAGACGTTTCCCGGTGCGTACATGTTGACGTCACAAACAACACAACATCGGGTTTACTTTGGAAATCTTTATAAAAAAAAAGAAAAGATTTATATTCAAAGATAATCCCAAAGAGATGAACCCCCCACCGAGCCCCGACATGTCGAGGTCACTCGTCGTCTTGGTTACACGACGTAAACCAAAGAGTCGTCTCCAGACGGGATGAACCTCCTGGGACACGAGGTCCATGGCCACGCGGCCGCGGCACAATGAACAAAAGAAAAGGCACGAGTTTGGAGGTATTGTGAGATACGGCGAGTCCGACGGGACCTGAACGCACCGTCACAACTGACAACAGACAACAGACAGCAGACAGCAGCCTGTTGGAGGACGCCACAACGCCACAACGCCTGATATTTATAACGTCTCTCCTGGCTAATATGCATTAAAATATATATATATATATATATATATATATATATATATATATTTATTTATTTATTTTCTTCACACTTTCTTGTTGCTCATCTGTTCCAGCTGCTTTGGGGTAATTTGTGGACTTGGTGTGAATGCAGGATAAAAAATATATATGTTGAGACACGTCTTGGCGGGAAAGCGTCTCGGCGGCGTCAGACGGCGTCCGACTCGTCGTCTGACTTGAGGTCGGCAGCCGGAGAAGGAATCTCCTCCTCAGCTGGTCTGAGGTCTGTGTCCGTCAGAGACGGAGGCCTCACTGGAGGGAGGGAGGGAGGGAGAGGGAGAGGGAGAGAGAGAGAGGGAGAGAGAGAGAGAATGGATGAGCAAACAGAATGACAGGAAGCAGGTGCACTGGAACACGTCAGAGAAGCGCCGTAGATCAGCAGAAACCTTTTCTGCATTAATTCCATGTTCTACGTTGTCTCACTCGACTGATGTGGAAACGGAGACGTTCTAAAAGCACAACTTCAAGAAAGCAGAGGAAGACGAAGACGGGAGACGGACCGTAGGCGGGGAGCGACTTGGCCCGCTGCCCCGGGTCGTGGTCCTGGCCGGCGGCAGGAGGACCGGCGGCGCTCTTCAGGGAAGACGACCGCCGGCCACCGGCATCAAGCGACGGGCCGGGCGGCTCGAAGGCGTCGCCGTCCGCAGGAAACCCGCCTGAAGGGAGAGAAGAAGAGACGATGAGTTACATCGTGAACGATGATGTCACTGAACAGAGTTCAGACCACGACTCTGAGGCATCCGGACGACCTCACGGCGGAGCGGCTCCACCGGTCGGTTTGGGTGGATCCAAATTATTCTCTAAACTATAAATCAGGGAAACAAATGCTTCCTTCATATACATAAACATCATATATATATATATATATATATATATATATATATATATATATATATATATATATATATATAAATATATATATATATATATATATATATATACATAAACATATATATATATACACATAAACATATATATATTAATTAATTAATTAATAAATGAAGAATACATATATATATATATAAATATCTATAAATATATGTATAAAATATCTATAAAAATAATATCTCTTTATGAAAAGAAATATATATCCGTATTTACACAAAAACAATATTTCTATATACAAATATATATATATATATATATATATATATATATATATATATATATATACAAATATAAAAAAGAGATAAAACATGAAGCATTGCCAATATGACATCTACCAAAAGGAAGCATGCGTTATGAAAGTCGAGCCATATTATCAGCAGATACCAACCGCCCAGTGGAGAGAGCGGTCCTGCAGAGCTGCTGCTGCTGCTGCCTCTCTCCTGCTCCGACGGCGCCCTCTTCAGGCGGGGAGCAGGAAGTGGTCCTTTGGCAGGGGACGTTGGAGCCTCAGCCGACTCGTCTGAGAAACAACCGAACGAAGAATAGAGAATAGAGAAGAAAAACACATGTTCAATAAGTAAACTCCTGGTTGGTAACAGAAGACGTTTGAACACATCTGTTCCCGTCCCAGTCGTTTCCAGATACTCGGTGTTCTGCATCCCACCCGTTGCTCACCGAAGGTGGCGGC
Source organism: Liparis tanakae (assembly GCA_036178185.1). NCBI lineage: Eukaryota > Metazoa > Chordata > Actinopteri > Perciformes > Liparidae > Liparis > Liparis tanakae. The sequence continues at coordinate 16,057,297 of CM070106.1, forward strand.
GCCGCTCGGCCCGGTCGGACTGGCAGGACTCAGGGGCCCCGAGCCCCGGGGCCCGAGGGGAGGTCTGGGGGTGACGCTGGGCGCTTTGGACCTGGGGGTCGGCTCCGGTCTGGACTCGTCGTCAGCGTCCGCTGGGACCGCGAGACGGACGTCTGACGGTTCAGGAGCCAGAACAGGAAGATGGTCATCTATACATTTAAAATGAAACTTTTAACTTCATAACTATGGATAGAAATTCCCACACAAGAGGTCAAGAGGTCAAGAGGTTACACTCGTACCTTTATCATTGTCCTGTAAGGATGACGACTCAGCCTGGAGAAAGAGAGAAGATATCATTATATATATATACACAATTGTGCAGAAGTTAAAATGTACGTATAACATTTAACAAAAACTAAAATGTATATACATTTGTTGTAGAGAATCAAAACATGTTTGAAATATAATTCCAGAACAACAAATATATATATATATATATATATATATATATATATATATATATATATTTATATGTATAAATAAATTATGTATACATTTTGTATAAATAAAATGTTAAATAAAAGTTTGGTCATTGAGCATGTGAAAATATAAAATGCATTTAATTAATACACACATTATATATTTGTATTTATATATAAATATATATTATATATATATATATATATAAATATAAATAAATAAACATATTTTATTTATTTATCTATATATATTTATTTTATTTTAATGCTATTAGGAGTGTTGACCCTTTAGCTCCACCCACTTTCTTGACAGCCATTCTTTCCTGTCTGGCCTTCATCTCAGCCAGCAGGTCCATGCCCATCACGGGGACCCCGACATGGCGGACAGCGTGGGGGTTCTCCTTCTTCTCCTCCTCCTCCACGGGAGGCTCGGCGGCGCTCGGCGAGCCTCCCGTCTCAGAATCCGCGTGGTCCCAGGACGTGGCCCTGCGGAGCTCCTGGTGGGGCTCCGCCACGGAAACGGGGTTTCCCACTGCAGCAGTGGGGGACGGCGGCGGCGGCGTTTCCTCAGCCACCGGGGCGACGGAGGGAGAGGGTGAAGCGGCGGCGGTGGGTGGGTGGGGCGGCGGCGCGATGGAGGCGGCGCCGTGGCTCTTCTCCGAGCGGGACGCCCGGGACTTGATGAGGTTGAAGAAGCCGCTCTTCCTGGAGTCGCGTTTCTTGTCGGCTGCTTCATGCGCGCCGGAGGCCGGAGCCCTCGCCGAGGGGAGGCTGGAGGGGAAGCCCCCGAGTCGTTAGAGAGGAAACACGCGTCCACCGAACCGCTCAGCCTGGAGCTTCACTCACCGGAAGCTGAGCTTGATGACGCTCTTTGAGAAGAAGTCATCCAGGCCCTCGTCCAGCTTTCCCATGATGCCGTTCTGCTCGGCCTCCGCTCTCCGCTAAAGAGACGAGACTCAGTTCAGGCGCATTCACACGGCGCCGACATCGGAACACGACTCGGTCCGTGCGGGGCGCCGTGTGAATGCGCACGCCGGATGTTAATGATGATGTCACAGCCGTGACGCGAGACGCCGACACTGAGAAGGGAACTTACGGCCGGCCGGCTCGGCCTGCTCCTCTTCCCGGGCTTGGGGCGGAGCTTGGTGTGGTGCTGCAGCAGCCTGCGCTCCGCCGGCGGCAGCTCGCCCAGGCAGAGCGGCCGGGCGTCCGCTGGAGGATTGGGAGGGGGGAGGTCCAACGGCTGCGCCGGCAGAGGGAGAGGAAGAGGAGGAGGAGGAGGAGGAGGAAGGTCCTCCACGTGGAGAGGGACCTCCTCCAGAGCCTTGTCCAGGTCAAACTCCATCTCTGTGGGTCGGCATTGAGTCACGGTCAGTGAAGACAAAGTGGACCCGACCTCAACACGCACAACGGACCTCACACCACATTTAAAAAACTACAAAACAGTGAACCGATTGGTCGCTGACGATCAAGAAGGCGGGACTTATGCAACGCGAGGTTGAGAAAGACCCTTCAGGTCCAACACAACCACTGATGTTCGAGACAATCCGACGTCTCGTGCACAGACTTGTCTTCAGATATCACGACTCGACTGGAACATGTTATCAGACGCCTTATTGAACCCTCCTGTGACCTTTGGGGTCAATGTGACCCCATTCAATGTTTAACGTCTCTAAATAAATGAATGACATTTCTTTTTTGCTTCATATTTCATCACTTTTCCTAATTTATTGGGGAGAGCTGGGAAAACATCAAATACACATGATGACATGTTTCCACTGTCCTGGACAGAGGCTGCTTTTTACTGTGAAAAACATATTTTTAAATGTTTTATTTATTTATTTATTTAAAGGGCTGTTTAGGTCGTCAACAAACAAACATAAAGTGACACTTAAACTTGGGAAACAATATTCATTCTAATAATTCTCAGGAGTTTTTAGTTGCTTGGGTCAAATTGACTCCAAGGGTAAAACTATGTTAGTAAATGTGAAGGTGACAGGAGGGTTAAGACGAATAAAAGCTTTACATTCACAAGAGAGATCTAAACGGACGAACTGTACGTGTAGTTCTGTCACGTTGTGTAACGTTCTGTCACGTTGTGTAACGTTCTGCCGCTCACCGAACGCCACGGAGACAGGTCGCAGCATCCGGACCAGAATACTCCTCCTCTTGGATTTCGGCGTCATCTGGGAGCAAAACACTGATTATTAAGAAGCCGCCGCCTACCCAGTGGTGCACGGAGAGTGTGCGTGTCCTTTTGTGTGTTTCTCACAATGCAGCTGTCCAAGTCCTGCAGCCCGGGCTTCTGGTTCTGGTTCTGGTCCCGGGTCCGGCTCGGCTCCGGCTGCAGGACCGTCTCATCCAGGACCTCCGTCTCCATCGGGGGCTCGTGGTGCAGCGGAGGCCGACTCTTCTGGACCACGTGTTCGCCCTGGAGACGAGGACGGGAGGGGTGGGTGGACAGAAAAACAAGAACAGAGAGAGAGAGAGAGAGGGAAAGAGAGAGAGACTAACCAGTGTGTGCTGAGATTTGGACAGAGACTCCAGGATCTCGTCCACGATGCGATCGGAAAGAAACGACGCCATGCTCAGCTTCACTTCGCTAGAAAGATTAAATTAAATAAAAACGTTTATTTTAGTGAATCAAAGTTTAGTGAAACACTACCACGTTAGTCCACAGGGGGCGCCAGAACCAGCACTACCACTTTAGACCACAGGGGGTGCCAGAACCAACACTACCACTTTAGACCACAGGGGGCGCCAGAACCAGCACTACCACTTTAGACCACAGGGGGCGCCAGAACCAACACTACCACTTTAGACCACAGGGGGCGCCAGAACCAGCACTACCACTTTAGACCACAGGGGGTGCCAGAACCAACACTACCACTTTAGACCACAGGGGGCGCCAGAATCAACACTACCACTTTAGACCACAGGGGTCGCCAGAACCAACACTACCACGTTAGACCACAGGGGGCGCCAGAACCAACACTACCACTTTAGACCACAGGGGGCGCCAGAACCAACACTACCACTTTAGTCCACAGGGGGCGCCACATCACACACCTGATCTTGTTGATGATGTCGACGCCGGACTGCTCCAGCAGTGTCGTGGTGATGAAGCTGCGAGGGACCGTCATCCTCCCGGCGCCGGCCTTCAGCAGCTCCTTGCGAAGGCTGCTCCTCTTCATCACGTTGGGACACAGGCACTCGGCAGCGTCCACCATGGACACCAGCATTGTCTGGGGTGTGGGGGGGTGAAAGGGAAGGAGTTAGCAGAGATTCGAACATCGGTCCGGTGTTGGTGTTCCAGCAGCTCGCCACCTGCAGCTGCTCGTCGATGACCCTCGAGACGTCTCCGGCCATCGACTCCAGCTTGTCCTCGATGGCGCCGACGCACGCGCCGCTGGACCCGGCACTCTTCAGGTAGTGCAGGTTTGGGAGCAGCTGGAGAGAGAGGGGGAGAGAGAGAGAGAGAGAGGGAGATAGAGAGAGAGAGAGTTTTATCCCAGGTATTTTACTTAACATGTTTTGTGCTTACGGTTTAAAATCTATCTTCTTGAGCCAAAACATGTATTTATTTATTTATTTATAGTCAAGTTCAGGATTAAAGTTATTGTGAGGAACTGTTACTTTGTGTGTGTTCTGGTGCCCCCTGTGGACTAAAGTGGTAGTGTTGGTTCTGGTGCCCCCTGTGGATTAAAGTGGTAGTGTTGGTTCTGGCGCCCCCTGTGGACTAAAGTGGTAGTGTTGGTTCTGGCACCCCCTGTGGACTAAAGTGGTAGTGTTGGTTGTGGCGCCCCCTGTGGACTAAAGTGGTAGTGTTGGTTCTGGCGCCTCCTGTGGACTAAAGTGGTTGTAGCGGCGTTCCGTCGTTGATTTTTTCTTCAACCGCTAAGAGCTGTAGACACATTGAGTTTCCTCTCACGTGCATGACAGGAGACCGTTTCTTTCCTTTACTTTCCAATTTTATTTCAAACAGCAAATAACGCTGACAAAGCATACAAATAATAAACGTTCAAAACAATCTCATGGTCTTACGGTAAAAAAAACGATATCTCTCGTGTCTAATGACAGCTCTGCTCTTACACCTGCTGCCGTCATGACGTCATTAAATAGCTCGGCGCGAGCGTCAGTCATTAACATAAACATAATTTAATATATTCAACTATAGTTGGAGGAATTATAGTTCCTCCACAGAGAGTATAATTCTAAATATTAAATTATAAATAATTCTGAAACTTAAATTAACTAAAAACACACTTGTGGCTCTTACAGTGGTAGTTTTGGTTGTGGCGCCTCCTGTGGCCTAAAGTGGTAGTGTTGGTTGTGGCGCCCCCTGTGGACTAAAGTGGTAGTGTTGGTTGTGGCGCCCCCTGTGGACTAAAGTGGTAGTGTTGGTTGTGGCGCCCCCTGCGGTCTAACGTGGTAGTGTTGGTTGTGGCGCCCCCTGTGGTCTAACGTAGTAGTGTTGGTTGTGGCGCCCCCTGTGGTCTAACGTGGTAGTGTTGGTTGTGGCGCCCCCTGTGGTCTAACGTGGTAGTGTCATGTCTTCTTACTTTCTTGGAGTTCCTGGCGTCCTTCATGAAGTCCTCAGCCTCCTTCACGTCCTCCTGGACCGAGCTGGTCTCTGTGAACCTCAGAGAGTTCAGGTGGTCCTGCACCTTGACGCAAATCATGTCCATCATCTGCGCCACAGAGAGGTCAGAGGTCAGCCGGTGGTGTGTGTGTGTGTGTGTGTGTGTGTGTGTGTGTGTGTGTGCTCCTGCCTGCTGCGTGGTGGTGGTGACGATGCCCTGCTGCAGCCGGTACGCCTGCTCCTGGAGGTATTTGCGCGTCTCGTGGTTCCTCAGCAGGAACTGCTCCATCTGCATCACAACACACACAGCGTGACGCGAGACGACCTGAAGGCCCTGAACACAACACGGTGGAGGCTACGCGACCTTGAGCAGGGCATCCTCCGTCTTCTCCGGGCTCGCCTTCAGCGCCTGAGCGGCGTCCATGATGGGAATGGGCATAAAGCGAATGGTGTGGTTCCTGGAAACAGTCCATCACAGCAGAGCGCGGTGAGGGCGGGGCTTAAGGCAACAACCAGTCATGTGACCTCATACTTACTTCTCCATAGCGGAGGCGACGTCCTGTAGGCCCTGAGGACTGACGTTGTTCCTGTCCCACAGGATGGTCCTGAAGACCAGAAGAACAAGAACCAAGCTTTAACTCACGAAGCAGAGACTTCTATACAACCAGAGGACCTGCCCCCTGGTGGTCAGGAGAGAGAATGCAGCTGTAACTCATGAAGCATATACTGTACTTCTATACAACCAGAGGAGTCGCCCCCTGGTGGGCAAGAGAGATAATGCAGCTTTAACATGTGAAACATAGAATTCTATACAACCAGAGGAGTTGCCTCCTGGTAGGTCAGGAGAGAGAATGCAGTGTTAACACATGAAGCATAGACTTCTATACAACCAGAGGAGTCGCCCCCTGGTGGTCAGGAGAGCGCTCCCACCTGAGTTTGGTGTTGATCTGCAGGGCCTTGGCCAGCATCTTGGCCCCCATGTCCCCCATGGAGTTGCCACTGATGTCCAGCCTGGTCAGGGAGGTGTTGCTGCCCAGCGCGTTGAGGACGATGGACAGGTCGGCCTTCAGCTTGGAGTCGGCCAGCGACAGCGAGATCAGCGGCTGCAGCGGAAACGATGAACGCATCGGCACCAAAGGAGGAGGTGACGGGGAACAAGAAGGAGACGCAGAGAAGTTCCACTCACCGACTCCTCCTCCTGGATCATGTGGACCAGGTGGTCCAGGACGTGGGAGACGTTCCTGGGGGGGGGAGTTACTCCACAGTTACAAAACACGGCGCTGAGCGACCCTGACGTCTGTGACTGTGCGTCACCCACTTGGACTTGATGTTGTTGAAGTTCTTGCCCAGCGACAGGTGTCTGATGGAGCGGTTCTTGGCCAGCCAGACCAGCAGGGTGGTCAGATCCAGGTCCAGCCCTGAAAGGGGGAGGAGACACAAGAACGGGAGGAGACACATGAACAGCCGGCCGAGTGTGTGTGTGTGTGTGTGTGTGTGTGTCAAGACGAAGGCTCCGAGTCCGGAACACGCTCTCCACCGTTGTCTGAGACGTCCAGACTGGAGATGTTGGGGATCTCGGCCACGCAGCCCTCCAGGATCTGAGAGCCTCCAGAACGCAGCTGAGGGCAGAAGAGAGAGAGACGGATCTCGAGTGCTGGTCTGGTTCTGGGGGGTCCTGGAGGTCCGCGGGGGGGTCCTACCTCGCAGCAGCTGAGGTCCAGAGACACGTCGTTGAGGTTGGGGTTGCAGCCGAGTCCGAGGAGCAGCGCCCTGCCGACAGAGAGGTCACCGGGTCACCGGGCCGTCACACAGCAGGAGAAGTGAGGGCTCATATTTATCTGCCCAGGCGGGTGGAGGTCTCCTCACTTCAGGGCCTCCGGAGGCAGCCGGGTCCCCGACAGGCCGACCCGGCTCAGGGCCCGAGCCTCGCTGAAGAACTGCTTGAAGGACGGGGAGACTTCTCGACACTTCCTGTGAGGAGACGCATTCAGGGGAGAGGGGTCAACTCCTCGTTACACAGCTAAACTACATCTTAACTACATTTAAACTACATTTAAACGAACATTTAAAGCCCCACTATGTAACTTTTCCACCTTAAAATAACAGCTTGAAAAGAATTGTGCCGCTACAATGACTTTTAATATGTTGATTTGCTCCTCCGCCACTGCCATCGGGGGTCTGGGGGCTGAAAACTGCTGAATGTAAGATGGTTGGTAACGACCCGGTACTTCCGGTTGAGGAACAGGAAGTACTTCAACTTGCTTTCTGGCAGTGATTACGCAACGTCATATCACTGCTCACAGGTGACTTTTTATTTGCTCCGCTACGTGACGCGTACAGACAGAGAGACATGCTGCTGTGGAGAACACCGGGCGCGGCTGATCGATGCGTGCTGCCGAGGCGCGCTGCCGGCAGCACGCATCGATCAGCTGTGAACTCACGAGCCGGAAGAGCCATATATGGCTCGAGAGCCAGAGATTCACGACACTGAAGTAAACGTTAAATACCTGAAGGGGGCGCTACAGGGGAAAAGTTACATAGTGTCGCTTTAAACTACATTTAAACTACATTAAAACTACATTCAAACAACATTTACACTACATCTAAACTACATTAAAAATGTTTTTAACTACATTCAAACTACATTTAAACGAACATTCAAACGAACATTTAAACAACATGTAAACTACATTTAAACTACATCTAAAGTACATTTAAAATAAATTTAAACTATATTCAAACTACATTTAAACTCCATGTGAACTCCATGTGAACTCCATGTGAACTCCAGGTGGTGTCTGGCGGTGGATTTCATGACCGACCTGTGGGAGAAGACCGACTTGGACATGTTGAAGACGGAGAGGTGCTTCAAAGATCCTCTGAGCAGAGACGCACACACCTAAAGAAAAGAGAAACCCA
>CM070106.1:16072755-16267755 GCA_036178185.1 Liparis tanakae
GGAGGGGTCGGTCCGGGCGGCGCGGAACACGGTGCGGCTCCCGGGTCCTCTCGGCTGCTCGGCTGCTCACCTGTCGACTCCCCGTACCTCAACCGACTGGCGCTGCGCCCATTCGCGCGTGCCCGGACACGTCACGCACGCGCGTTGCGTTAACGCGTACGGTACTTCTGCATCGCGCTGACGAGGAGGGGGTTCCGACGCTGCTCTGTGTGCGCGTGTGTGTGAGCGTGCACGTGTGCGTGTGTGTGATTACGCATCAGGGCAGCGTGTTCCTCCCTCCGGTGGTCCCACCCCTCCTTCGCTTGTCCTGGGAAAACAAAACAAAAAGTTAGTTTGCTGCTGAAAGTTGGTGGGCAGTGACCCCTGGTGGCCGGGGCCGTGTACTGCGGTGGTATTATTTTTTGTTTTGTTTTTTGTTTTGTTTTATGTGTTTATATATGAAGTGGCTACGGAAAGTATTCAGACCCTTTTAAAAATGTTTCATGTTTCATGTTTTTTTAGCCATTTTCTAATATCAAAAAAGTTATATTTTATGTATACATGTGTATATATTTTTATTTATATGAATTTCCTTGTTTATATATTTATTCATATCTACATGTATTTATATATATATATGTATTTATTTATATATACACATATATAACATATATGTGTATATATATATTTATTTATTTATTCATATATAATCATATACATATTGCCTATTGCCATGTATAAACATACCTTATTATTGTGCATTCAATACGTAACTATTCCAATACAATACAGGTTCATATATTTTACACACGTTGAAGGTGCAGTGTTGGGTGTCCGTGCTGCTGCCTGTTTAGAAACACATTCATACCCACGTGGTGTGTCAGCTGCCTGATAATCATACATACAAGATATTCAAACTTTTTTATTTAAACACTTACGATAATATAAAGATTCCTGTTGGTTATTTTGTTAACTCTGTTGTCTTGAAGTAAAATTCCAAACTTCAGATAATAATCTGCTTATTTTTCTTTTTTTTAACATTTAACATTTGTGTCAGCAGTGTGGTGAACTGGCTAAACCAGTAGGTGGCGCCATACAGCTGTCAGAGCTTCTGTGAATCACCCACAAAGTCGATCAGCAGTTGGTCTAATCATGGACCTATATTTATCATATGTATTAATATGTATTCCTTATCCTTTTCTTCTATGTGTACATAATACCCACACACACACATATATATATATATATACATATATATACATACACATACATATTCATATATTTTTATATATATAAATTATATATATATATATTATATATAATGTATATATATAAATAAATTAGATATATTTATATTATTTGTGTGTATATATATATTAATTTATATCTATATATACATATATTATTAATATATATAAATGATTTAAATCTGATGTTTCAATAAATCAAATTTAAAAAATTGTGATCTAGAATTTTTTTAATTCTAAGCCAGCTTGGCAAAAAAAGGTTAACTGGCAAGTTAGAACTGTTTAATAAATAATACAGATTCATTTCAGAGTCATACACGTGTGTACAGCTCTGTTGGCTCCACGGTGTTCAACAATACAATGACGTTGTGTAGTTCCTCTCTTCACCAGCAGGACGTGGATCAGGAGTGAAGCCAACAGCTGATTGTGAGTTTTCACCATCAGAGTATTGATCATGAAGATGATCTGATGTATCTATGTGTGTGTGTGTGTGTGTGTGTGTGTGTGTGTGTGTGTGTGTGTGTGTGTGTGTGTGTGACGGCGTGAAGTCAGAAGGTCTCTTGTCTGTTTCGTTTTCTGGGAACTCATTCCCTTCACTTTCGTTCTGACTCGGGACCGTCTTTGGGTTCCTGATCGCTGAGCTGACGACCTTCAGAAGGTCGTCACGGTGCAGAGTGTCGCCAGGCCGGCACGCCGAGTCCAGAGCGGGGGGGGGGGGGAGAGAGAACTCAAGGTTCTGTTGTTATCTAACAGCTGGTGTGGTTTTGGAGTGAAATAACCTTTTAGTGTGAGGTGTTATCGAGGAGATGTCGAAGGAAGGCCGGTGTTCAGACCTAAAACTCTGACACCTCTTCCTCCAAAGGCTCATCCTCTTCCTCTGGGAAGTTCCTGCGTATCAGCAAAAGGCCCCAGAGAGACGGTTTAATACCGCCCTTTGTTCTGGGTTTACGATCAGCTTTCTCTTCAGGAACTTCGGGGATGACGAACACTTTCGGTTTGAAGCGCGACCGGCTTTTGGTTTACTGGAAGGAAGCGGTGGGAACTTCTCAAAGTGGAACCTGAACCTCGAGTGAACCGGAAGAACCGAGTTGTTGACGTTCTTCGACCGATCACTTCACCTAATTTAAACCTCCAGACAAAGATAAATATTAACCAACAAAGACAACTTTGTGACGTTGGAATGTCACCAGCCGAACTGATCGACCGAGATGTCTATAGAGACTCCACAAAGCATCTTACAGTCACAGTACGTTCAAACACCGTAGACGCGGTACAGGGAGCCACTCAGGGCTAACTGTCTTGCTCAAGGACACATCGACTAGGGCAGGGATTGAACCACCAACCCCCTGATTCAAAGATGTACCTGCTGACCTCTGACCCACAGTCCCCACATTACCTGAACCCTCTCGCTCAGATGTCTTCCATCTTTCAGAGTATTTTCTTAACCCACTTTCAGTCATAGACAGCGGGAACATAAATGTTGCGGTATCGATCGAACCTCACGAAGGTCTCAGGGTGGACGAGGATCGCCGATCGCCGCTCCGATGACTGAACACAAACTATCAAAGAGAGAGGGATCAACGCTGTTCTTGACTCCCATTGGCTGGTAGACGAGCTCCTCCGGATCCGCTGTCTCTCCTCCTCTTGGGAAATGATAGAAAAGTGACATATTCTCTTTTCCCAGCTGAGTCGGACCAAAACATCGACTCAAGACCTTTTCGTGATTCTGAACTCCTGATTGGTCCAATTAAAACAAACATTACATTACATTACATGTCATTTAGCAGACGCTCTTATCCAAAGCGACTTACAATAAGTGCATTTCAACCTAGAGTGCAAACTAAGAAAAACAAGAATACAGAAACAAACCGAACAAACCGAACCCTGGATCAGTTTCACCCGGACTGAGCTGCCTCGTTTCTAGACCTCAAGATTTCGGATGTGTGGACTGGTTGCCCGGTTGGGGAAGGGGGGGTGGGGGGGTGGGGGGGGGCTGAAGAGGACCCTGTGGATGGTTGGCCCTCCTCCTTAGGGATTATGAGAAGATGGGCCCATGAGCACAGACTTCTGAAGGGCCACCACAGAAGACCAGGACGTCCAATCTGTGCCTCTTTGTGGAGATTGTGTCTCTTTGTGGTGGTCTTGTGTGTCTTTGTGGAGATGTTGTCTCTTTGTGGTGGTCTTGTGTCTTTTTGTGGTGGTCTTGTGTCTCATTGTGGTTGTCTTGTGTCTCTTTGTGGTTGCCTTGTGTCTCTTTGTGGAGATGTTGTCTCTTTGTGGTGGTCTTGTGTCTCTTTGTGGTGGTCTTGTGTCTCTTTGTGGTTGTATTGTGTCTCTTTGTGGTTGTCTTGTGTCTCTTTGTGGAGATGGTGTCTCTTTGTGGTGGTCGTGTGTCTCTTTGTGGTGGTCTTGTATCTCTTTGTGGTTGTCTTGTGTCTCTTTGTGGAGATGTTGTCTCTTTGTGGTGGTCTTGTGTCTCTTTGTGGTGGTCTTGTGTCTCTTTGTGGTTGTCTTGTGTCTCTTTGTGGTGGTCTTGTGTCTCTTTGTGGAGATGTTGTCTCTTTGTGGTGGTCGTGTGTCTCTTTGTGGTGGTCTTGTGTCTCTTTGTGGTTGTCTTGTATCTCTTTGTGGTTGTCTTGTGTCTCTTTGTGGTGGTCTTGTGTCTCTTTGTGGAGATGTTGTCTCTTTGTGGTGGTCTTGTGTCTCTTTGTGGAGATGTTGTCTCTTTGTGGTGGTCTTGTGTCTCTTTGTGGAGATGTTGTCTCTTTGTGGTGGTCTTGTGTCTCTTTGTGGAGATGTTGTCTCTTTGTGGTGGTCTTGTGTCTCTTTGTGGAGATGTTGTCTCTTTGTGGTGGTCTTGTGTCTCTTTGTGGAGATGTTGTCTCTTTGTGGTGGTCTTGTGTCTCTTTGTGGAGATGTTGTCTCTTTGTGGTGGTCTGTTGTATTCATGGCCTGTGATTGGTTGTTTCCTACATCACGTGATCTTACGGTCTTCTGTTCCCGGGTATCCAGTTGATCTCGTCTCCAAAGCATTGCCACGGTTTCCCGGGCTCATGTTCTGGATTCACATAAACATTCCTCTGGATTTAGGGAAATATATTAGCATGAAGCAAATCCAGTCACCTTCTCTGGAATCGGCCGGCCGCCACACAGCGAGCTCCATTCAGCCGCCCGCTGGGCGTGGTCGAGGTTTACGCTTGTTACCGGGCGGATTATCTCCTGGATTTACCAAACAAATTCTTATCTGTTTGACGTGCGTATATCGAGCGCTTCATTTGCCTTTCCATGAGGTGTATTTCCCCTCCCACGGGCCCTTTGGGTGGGTGTAGCACCTCCCTGGTGCTCAGCGCTGCATGCTGGTGTGTAGTAGTGTGTGGTATCTGTTCCGTCATCTAGCTGAACCTTTTACCCCAAAGACAAACGATGAACCCCTAGTTGTAATTTTCTAATGTTGTGCGTTTCATGATAATTCTTTTAACTCGTTTATTGGGGAATATATCAGAAGTACGTCATGCCAGACAGAATCATCCCCTTATTTCAAAAAAAGAAAATGTTGACTCTTTGGCGAGACAAATATTCAGAGTGACTCAATCAGCGTAAAAACATTTATTTATTGCGCACTTTTCCTCGAACTACCTCTTTCCGTCTTGAAAAGCTTTTTTTAGGATGTCAACCGCAGATTCCAGAGGAAACAGGATGTTGCTTAATGTCATCGTTGCTGCATCACGTGGAGAAACCGCACAGGAAGGTGATCTCTGGCTATCGAGTATTGAGCAATCCACTCCTGAGCAGCTCAGTCTTGACCTCTGTGTCGGTCGGTTGACCTCAGGCGGACCGGCCGACGCTCGCTTCCCACGCCGAGATGCTTCCTCCTTCAGGTCCATCGACGGGGTGACGGGGGAGACGTCTCGGGACACGCCACACCGACTCAGGAGCAGTTCTATTGACCCGTCAACGTTTTTTTTTCTTTGCGTTTATTTTTAATAATGGCAAAATGAAAATAACAATACAAACTTCTCGAATATTATTTATACATAATTTAAAGGTGCAGTGTGTGGGATTATGGGGATTTATTGTATATATATATATATATATATATATATATATATATATATATATATATATATATATATATGTAGAAATATACATACATGTACAGCAAGTTCTCTCCCCGGAGTCCTCCATATTGAGCCTCTGTATTTCTACGGTAGCCCTGAATGGACAAACCAAAGTGGGATCTTTACGTTCCCTAAAGGTGAGCCTAGGATATTTAATTGGAGGCAATTTGCAACCTCACCACTAGATGCCACTAAATCCTACAAACTGCTCTTTTACCTGTTTTAAATAACACAAGAAGTAATGTTGCCAATTCTTATAAATCGCAAAAAGTTTGACCACTTATTAGACAATCATATTATCTTGGATAATAATAATTTAAATCACAAAGAAGAGAAATCAAAGTGCTTTACATCCTGCATCTTACGCTTTAATCAGGCAGCACTGCAAAGGCATTCGACTCATTTCATTGAAATTTAATTTCTATCTCAGGAAAGATAATATTTATCTATTGAGGGAACAGTTCTCTACAAGATGAGCTGATAGCCTCAGATAGTTTGTCTGGTAAAATGTCGTCTGAAATGTATTTAAGTTCTAAATCAGTGAAAGTTTTGTCAAAGAGCAATATTATATATTCAAAACAAATATTTATGTTTAAATTAAGGAATTTCCACCATTACTGATGTGTTCAGGGGACCAGATGGAAACATGAACATGTTAAATGAAAGGGGCCCCAAGACTGAGCCTTGGGGGACTCCATACCCAACGCTCACTGATCTGTTCAGGGGACTTGTTTTGAGATCTGTGTGTCTGCATATTGTGATTTGGGATTTTAATGTATTTGTCAAATTTGAACAGATGGATGTATGAACATGTTAAATAAAGGACTGAGCCTTGAGGGACCCCGTATTCAATGCTTATCCACTCAGATTCACGGTTGCCACATCAAATGTTTCCCCATTTCGTCTGCTTGCTTTTCTTCTTGTCTGCTCCGCTCAGTTTGGATCTTTCACTGTAGGGAATGTCTTCGATGCACCAACGCACTTCATATGTATTATGTATGTACTATTGTATATTTTGTATTGTGATGTTATGTTTTGGCCCTTTTCTCAAATAACTATGTTGTATATGTTTATAGTTGAAATGACAATAAGCTCGACGGATGATCGATGTCTTCCTCGGATGTTTATCTCAAATGTTTTACACCATTCAAAAATAATTAAATAATCTAAAATGACAATGTTATTGGCCAGATTAATAGATAATAGACTTGATTTGTTTGATGTGTGTTTATTGTGATGACATTAATAATATATATATATTTTTTTCAATCAATTACCAATACATTGATTTGAAACAGTTTTTTTTCACAGGCTGCGGCTTCACTTGCAAACAGTTCTACGAATTCTTTATAAATCCCGAAAAGCTAAGACAAGAGCGGGTCTCAGGCCGCAGACCCAGCAGGTTGACCCAGATTCCCCAGACTCCCCTCATTCTGGGAGACCCCGAGGCGTCACAGGCCAGCCTGGAGATGTAATCCCTCCAGCGTGTCCTGGTCTTCCCCGGGGTCTCCTCCCAGTTGGACGTGCCTGGAAAACCTCTAATGGGAGGCGTCCAGGAGGCGTCCATGAGGCGTCCAGAAGGCGTCCGAATCAGATGCCCGGACCACCTCAGCTGACTCCTTTCTATGCGAAGGAGTAGCGGCTCGACTCCGAGCTCCCTCCTGATGTCCGAGCTCCTGACCCTATCTCTAAGGCTGAGCCCGGCCACCCTACGGAGGGAACTCATTTCGGCCGCTTGTATTCGCAAACTCGTTCTTTCGGTCCCGACCCAGAGTTCGTGACCATAGTTGAGGATTGGAACGTAGACCAACCAGTAGATTGAAAGACTTTTCACCAAGACGGACCGGTACAGCGCCTGTTTTACTGCAGCCGCACCGATCCGCCTGTCGATCTCCATCTGACCCTCACTAGTGAACAAGACCCCGAGATACTTGAACTCCCTCGCTTGGGGCGCTCTGTCCCCACCTGGAGGAGCATTCCATCGGTTTACCGGCAGAGCACCATGGCCTCAGATGTGGAGGTGCTGACTCTCATCGCTGCCACGGCTGAATGATAACCGTGTTTCAGCACATTAAAGGGCCAGCGCGCCCCGGCTGCTGATTGGTGTGTTCTGATCTTCTGAACTCAGTCGTTCGATACATCATGACATCATCAGTCCAGATCCCAGAGAGCGGAGCTAGAATCACATCGACACTTCAAACTGAAGATGAGGAAGAACTACTCGAGTTTGGGAGTCACGGTACACTGTAAAATGTAATAGTAAAGTTTACAGTGCAGCATCCTTGTCGATTCTGCATGGCAAACAAGAGCGACAATCAGCAGAAAGAGGTCCAGTCAGGAGCATTTCAACCAAGAACGAAGCAGAATCACGACAGGCAAGTGTCTGAGGTTTTACAGAATCCAAACTTGGTGAAAGAGTATGTGAAACGTCCTTGTGTTTTGACAGAGAAGTTGGAACATTTCCACAGTCAATGGGTTTCCACCAGACATAATGCATGATCTCCTGGAGGGTATAATCCCCATTGAGATGTATTTGTGCGTTAATGATTTGATCTCCAAAAAGCACATCTCCCTCGAGTCCTTAAATGAAGCGATCAAGCTTTTTCCCTACAAATTCACAGACAGAACTGATCAGCCTCAGAACATCTCAGCCACATATGCCTCCAGAAGTACCATTGGTGGCAACGCCCATGAAAACTGGGCACTAATGAGACTTCTCCCACTCTTAATTGGTTTTGATGTCCCAGAAAATGATGAAACATGGGAAATTCTAATGCTTTTGAAGGACATCGTAGAGCTGACTGTGTCGTTCAGAGTAACAGAAGAGACCCTTGATTTTCTTGATGCCAAGATCTCAGAGCACAGAGGTTTACTTCAAACAGTATTTCCTCATTTCAAATTGCGCCCCAAGCACCACTTCATTGAACATTATTCGCAGTTGATGAGGATGTATGGGCCGCTCAGAGATATGTGGACAATGCGCTTTGAGGGAAAGCATAAATTCTTCAAACAAGTCATTCGCAACACAAAAAACTTCAAAAACACCCCACAAACTCTGGCTGTCCGACATCAAAAAATGATGGCGTACCATATGGACTCATCCTCATTTTTTAAGCCAGCCATCCAAATGGACAATGTGACCGTTACTTTGGTTTCATCTTTCCCTGAGAACATTCAGAGCTCTCTGAAGGAGAGATATGCTGCTCAGAACACTGTCCTTGTTGCATCATCTGTGAGCCTTGATAGCATCAAATACAGTCCAGATATGATTGTGTCTATTGGTGCTTGTTCATGTCTCCCTGAATTTAGACAAATCCACAAAATCCTGGTCGTTAATTGTACCGTTTTGTTTCTGTGCAAACCTCTAACATCATGGTATAATCAGCATCTGCGTTCCTATGAGCTCTGCAGTCATGTGACATCACTGTCGGTCAACAAGCTCTCTGATCTGAATGACCCGTTTCCTCTGGCAGCCTATAGAATAAGGGGCAAAACATTTGTTACCCTTCGCCATTATATTTTCTGCTGATTTTAGATGCTAACGATTTGGATGTCCAGTTTCATCAAGTATCTAAACTGCATGTTTTTTGATCTTTTGTAGAGTCACAACAAAGACTGGACATAATGACCACCCTGAGAATAATTGTACAGGACAGTGACATCAGGAAAATTACACTCCATGCAAAACCACAGTCACTGGACTCACTTGTTGAACAGCTGGAGGAGAAGCTGCATATTCCTTACAAGTTCTCCCTTCAATACGAGGATCCTGATTTTAACAATGCCCTTGTTAACCTCACTGAGATTGCTGACCTGCCAGATAAATCCACACAAAAAATTATTGCCATGGTTTCAACACCTACACCAAGTACTGCTGACACAGAGATCATCTCTCATTCCTCCCTGGAAATTCGGACACCTCTTACTCGGTCTCAGTGGCCAGACCTGTTTGAGATCCCTTATTTTCCTGTGGACATTGAATATAGATTATGTCAAGGAAATCTTCACTATATGAGAGATCAGACATATCTAAAGGTGCCCAGGGACATGAAGCATGAGATCCTGGAAAAATTGGCAGAAACAATGTACAGCTTCAAGGCGTATCCAAGGGATGAAGATTTCAATGATGTCGCAACAGCACTGATTCAGAAACACCCATGCCTTACTGAGCCAGGATCCGCCAATGGATGTAACGGCTGGAAAAATAGCCTTAAATTTAAGATGGGCAACTATCGGACCAAACTGCGCCGAGCTGGCTGTACAGATGTGGTTGTAAATGGAGGAAACAGAAAAGGCCAAGCATCTCCGAGAAGTGTAAAAAAATCCAAGCGGTTTGAAATCAATTTTTTACCCAGTTTTCCTGAGGGGGAAGATGAGCACAGTATGGAGTCCAAACGGAAGGAACTTGTCGAGGAGATGAGAAAACGTTGTCCAACTGCTGCTCTGATATCGAAGCATATGGACTCAACGTTTGCCTTGAGGAGAAAGGAGTTGGTGGACTTAGAACCTCCAGTGAAAGACACAGTTGAAAGGTGGCCAGCACTCTTTGTCGGAGGAGAAAATGTGTCAAACTGTTGTCTCTCCCAAAATGCTTAGGTCGTGTAATCTAATCCTATCTGATCCTGTGTGGGGTTATGTGGAAGGTCACAGACAATGGCTTGAGGGAAATGACCATCCTGAAGGGTCACTCAAAGGGTCAACGTGGATGTGGGGGTGCAGATCAACCAGAGCCTTCAAGGTCTCAACTTCCCCTCCAGGAGAAACAGATGGACTTTGGAATGTGGATTGTCTCAGAGATGTATAAAGGCTGCAGTCTTGCACTGAGAAGGCAGCAGTTATTCCTGACGGACTCGAGAGAGGTCTCAGGGATTCTGCTCCATTCAGCTGAATGTTTTCATGACTTGTTTGTATGTAGCGCTTGGTGGATGACTTGTAAACTTGTTGCTAGAATAAAGTGTTATGGGTCTACCTTGCTTAAACTACGTTTGATTTCTCACAAAGGAAAGGAACACTCATTTCCACCACAAATTGGCGACGAGGATGGGATGGACGCGCTTGTCGGGGATTCCGGCTGAACGGCAGATGGCCATATAGATAGATGAATCCTCCCCCGAGGTTGAGAAGCTGCCGTTCAGGCGGAGACCGGCCAGCCGATCCATCCAGTTGAAAAACTACAACACGCGGTGAGAGATCAAATTTATTTTAAAACAAAAAGTCATGAAACAGGAAAGAAATAGGTAAATCTCACAACCCAGTGCGTTGTTGACAGACGTGTTTTGGTAGCTGTTGGGTTCCCTAGAAGGTTGTATGCGCCAGGTTGGTGCACTCGTCTCAGGGAAAACAGAGAGCAGTTATTAGAGATAGCACTAACGGGTCGCTTGCCTGCTTTAATCCATGTGTATTGGTTAGACGCAATACACAAAGGTTTAGAGATGGGTAGGGAACAAAGTAAGAGTGAGGTCGTTGAGAGCCATGTTGTCCCCGTCCTGCCGTCCCTGTGTAAGTTTATGTCAGATCGATATCCTGGCAGTTTAGATCAAATGCAAAAATGGATAGAAGTTGGTTTTCCCTCAGACGGAAGTTTGAGTGAGAATCAATTAAAACAGTTGGAGGTGCGACTGAGGGAGATGGAGATGGGCGCGACGACTCAGCATGCAGCCTTATCAAAGAAAAAGCAGAAGAATGTGATATTTAAGGCAGACTGGGAAGCTTTTGGAATGTGGGAATTTGAGTCAAAAAGAAGGGAGAGACAGGTTTGGAAAGCATTTAATTCGCAAAATTCCAAAAAGCCTACAAAGAATGTTAACAAGTGTCATTGCATTCACCCAAATACTGTGTATCCTTGTCTTTCTGAGGTACTGAGGGAATCAGTGGATCCAGAACTGTACTCCGCCCCCCCCCCTCTGCTCCTCCAGCCTACTTGCAGCAGCCTTCTCAGTCAATTGCAGCACACGCTTCAGCGACCTACTCACCTGCCGTGGACCTCTTACAGTCTCAACAAAGGAGGGCAGGAAGAGAGGGAGGCTACAGCTCTCATGCCAATGAAAGAAGTGGCGGGGGGCAGAGGGCCCGATGAAACAAAACTTGTCCTATATCACCTCTTTGTCACAAGGGCCACAAGAGACATGCAGGTTCTGTCTGTCACGCCTGACGACAGCCTTTGACACTCAAGGCAGCTTCAACGGACACAGTCCAAGAGGGACACAGACTCTGGAACAATGCAAAGACCATCTGGAAGAACGTTTCGTGAGCGGGACGAGACCAAAACTCCAGCAGATGGTGAGAAAATCATATGTTCCACAAACAAATGTCCTAAACCTCGCTGAACATGCTAAGGCGAAGTTGCACAAGAACGAGATGCTTGCAATGAACAACACGCTTGCAAGGCATATACAGAATATTCCCCCATGGCAACTTGGGGGAGGAAGAGGTCATACCAGAAGTCATAAAGGTCAGAGAAGACAAAGAGGGGCCAGGGGCAAACAAAGAAGAAATTATGATCCAGATGTTTGCCATTGCTGCGGGAAGCGTGGACACTGGCAAGCTGATTGTCCAGAGAACAACAAGGCCTGCATTTCACACATCTGACTGAGAGGAGGGGGAGGAGGGGCGGACTCCAGAGACAGACAAACATCTCCAAGGAAAACAAGTAAGGCACACTACATCTAAAGGAAAACAAAAGAATTAAACTTTAACATCGATTTCATAACCATCCTTAAAGAGATTTTGACTCTGGAGCTAAAATCTTATTTGTAAAATTTGAATTCCCATTATTTTAGGCTATAAGAGATAGCTCAATCCGCTCTGTAGTTAAAAGAGTGGCAAAACTAATACTAGACCAGGGAGCTTTAATTGCTCGTGATCTTTTCACATTGCATACAGTACTGCAGCAGAAGGTTACATGACAGTATTACGTTGTCATGTAAGCATAGGAAGTAAACAGAAGGTTATTGGTAAGAGAGGGCTGCTGTTGGGTCTGTCTGTGTATGTCTCCCTCCATCTCAGGAAATTGCTCCTTGGAGCCACCCCTCACGTATCAGGGGCTAAAACATTGCACTGGAAATGGCGGGATCTGGGTCCGTGGCTACAACAACGTATCAACCTCTGGACTTTAGACCGGGTGAAGAAAAACTCAGAACCTAGAGTTTAGCGCTACTGGTAATGTATTCACGAGCAGGTGTGACTTTGAATGAAAATTTCATTAAGACCCCTGTCGAAACTACATTGACCAGCATTGTAAGTGTACACACAATTATATAGACAATGTATTATCTGTTATAATATTATATGTATGTATTGAATTATATGATGAATTACAGCCATCAAAGGAGGCTTGTAAAATTGACACGATAACACTATCTAAACATTTGGCAGATAATGGACATAAAGCTAGTCCACAAAATAAAGGAAAAGAAAACGTCAATGTGCACTAAAACAAATGATTTATCTGGGACATGTGATCACAGGAGAGGACAAATTCCTCTCTCCCAAACTTTGTGGTAGGATAAGTACTACCAAAACTAATTAAGAAGAAACAAATTATGTTTTTGTTTTTTAGAACGACGTCATACTTCAGACAGTGGATCCCAAACGACTTAGAAAGAGAGGCACACCTCTCGTCCATGGTAAAGGCCTCAGCGAACTTGACTGACTGACTTAGACTATAAAAGCAGACGGGGAAGCCTTGTTTGCCACGCGCTCTCTTCCATACTTCTAGATTTTCTCATGGAGGAGACCACGTGGGCAAAGGGGGAATGTGTAATGCTCTAAATGCAAGTTCAAACACCGGAGCATTTTTTCAATCGTCGCATCTGATTTTATTTAGTAGAACATGTGTCATTTGTACAAGCAAATAATGCATCTTCACTAATAGGATACCACAGCAGGGTCACGCCCTTGCAGATACACCTTTTGAACATTTAGTAATGTATTTTAAATCTAAACTGGCGAAATGTTGTGAAGAGACAGGCCTATCTTCAGGTGGAGGCACTTCCGCTAGTGCTCTTTCACATGCGCATGCGAATCAGAAACAAACATGGTCTCAGGCCTTTTGAGATAGTGTTTGGGAGACTTCCCTTGCACTGGGCTGGGTCCACTAAACATGCTTTGACGACTGATTATAACGAAGATAGCATGCTAAGATATTGTGCTAACCTATCATCCTCAATCACAGCATTTCACACACAGAGGTAAGCCACACTTCCCTCACCAGACACTGCGATCCAGCATCACCTGCAAACCAGAAGACTGGGTGTTCATCAAGGATCACAGGAGGAAGCACGGAAAGCAGAGACACTACACGGGTCCTATTTCAAGTACCCCGACAACGGAGACGGGGGTGTGAATGGAAGGAGCCACTGCAACCACATCCCAAATCCGGAAGGAGAAGGAGCAGCTGCTACGCGGTCCAGACTAAGAGGTTGAAGGGTGAGAAAGCGAGCGCCTCCCTCCATCAAGTAGCATGCCGAGCTACCAACAAGCGCACCGGAAGCAGTGAAGTAAACCGAACACCTCACTCATTTTGTGTGGCTGGGGAGAGAGAGGAAGGGAGCATCCCAAGTTTCTCAAACTGCAAAAGCTGTCATACAGAAAATCAGTGCGGTAGGAGGTGAACTCATGTGAAAAGGTGACGCCACCCAGAGAACAGCGATGGAAGAAAGATCTCCATCATCACAACACTCCTTGAAGGAGCATGGGTGCAGCCAGAGCAAAAGCATGCACTCGCTGCTCTCTCGGACCACAACATCAAGAATGCTGTTCCTGATATTTGAATTATAATCACAAAACGTAAATGGCAAAGATTCCAGGCCGGTTCATCTCACGAAGAAATGGCAGGAGTTGCCAACTGGACAATGTGTTTCCCTTTTTCTCACTAGATTTGATTGATACTAACAACTTCATCAAATAGTATGTGAGTGGTGTTAATTGGTCTACCAGCAGGTCAGTAAAGCACAGCCGAACCAGCACCTATTGGAAACATGTACATTCAAGCCCAACACAGTATCTATTTGATTAGAAATAGGTATACAAGGCACACCTTGAGTAAATAGATTCAAGTCACACATTCATCTTGGACCAGAAGCATAATTGTACTAAATCCTTAACTGAGACCAGACCCAGAGGTGGAGTTCACCAAACCAAAACTGTCCAATCTATTATTTCAATGAGTTCAAAGAGTTTAGGTGAGATATTAACAGCATACGCCACCTATAGCAGCCAAGAAGGACTAACAACACTGTCAATGATATCAGAGAGGCACATGAATAAAACTCAATGGCTCTCTGCCATGCAAAATAGATGACATCAAAAACATGGCAAGATCATCGCTTACCGTGGGTATTAGTAGACAAAGACCGTACTATGTACTCAGAGGTTAATGATGTGATATTTTGAAATATTTGTGAATCCACACCACAGATGTATGCTCTAAGAATGTTTAACATGTTACTTTTTCTTCTTCTGTATAAATTGTCAAGGATGACAAAAAGAGTGGAATGTCGGAGGAGAAAATGTGTCAAACTGTTGTCTCTCCCAAAATGCTTAGGTCGGGTAATCTAATCCTATCTGATCCTGTGTGGGGTTATGTGGAAGGTCACAGACCATGGCTTGAGGGAAATGACCATCCTGAAGGGTCACTCAAAGGGTCAACGTGGATGTGGGGGTGCAGATCAACCAGAGCCTTCAAGGTCTCAACTTCCCCTCCAGGAGAAACAGATGGACTTTGGAATGTGGATTGTCTCAGAGATGTATAAAGGCTGCAGTCTTGCACTGAGAAGGCAGCAGTTATTCCTGACGGACTCGAGAGAGGTCTCAGGGATTCTGCTCCATTCAGCTGAATGTTTTCATGACTTGTTTGTATGTAGCGCTTGGTGGATGACTTGTAAACTTGTTGCTAGAATAAAGTGTTATGGGTCTACCTTGCTTAAACTACGTTTGATTTCTCACAAAGGAAAGGAACACTCATTTCCACCACACTCTTTACGGAGGGTCAGGTAAATCCACATTGTTTATTGAATACACTTATCTATTGACTTTTAGCCACCTAGAACTCATTAGCTAAATTTGATACACTAATTGCTGTAACCCATGTTCAATCTGAAAGCCATTGTAACACTATTTTTCTGCCCAGTTTAATGTATTATTTTGTTATTTTACTGTAAATCTTAATTTATCATACTTTTTCCGTTAGTTCTGGCTGAGTTCTGTCGCTTGTCGAGCAGAAATCTGCAAGTGGAGTTTTTCAAGGAACTGGACCGGCACACTCCTCGCTTCCTGGAGATCTTCAAGTCCAAGGGGGGAAGTGTTGGCCAGAGACTTGATTGCTATCTACAACAAGTCACACCTGGGGTAAGTTTCTCAAGCAAAGTAATTTTTCTTCATGTGGTTAAACAAATAGTTTCTCAGCATTGCATGCAGAGCTGTCAATAGATTGTCCTTTAACACTTAGGAATTGTGTATGTTTTTTAGAGTACAGATGTTACTGGGAAGAGAACAGCAGTCCTCCGTGGCCTTCCCGTCATCCTTGGGGATGACAACGGAGACTTCTTCAAGACATGCTTTGTAAGTAGACTGTAGTCAAACTTATTTAATTCCACACCACAGGATGCCCAATCTATCTAATTTGTTCTCTCTTAATCTGTTGGTATTAGTTACTTCTCTTCCAATTAGTGCTTCTCTACTTTTTGATTCACTGATTACTTATCTTGGATTTGGGCCCTTTTAGTGGGATCTCCTGTCTTTTCAGTCAGGTCCAGTTGCAGCTCTCGTGTTGCCTCATTCAAAACCCAAATGCCTTCAAGAATACTTTAAAAAAATCATAACACACCCAAATGGGTAGATATTAATAGAACCCCTCTACCATCAGACAGTTAGGTTGTTGTTGTTCTTTCATTATTGAAGGTCTGAGTTTTGGATGGTGTAAAGCTTCGACTTGATCCTCTGGAAACGCAGCAGATGCCATCAAAGGGTCCTGATCAGGGCTATGACCTGTCATTTCTATTTCACTTAGTGTTGTGATGCAACTGGATCAACATGTTCTCAGGCCCTTCTACATTCTGTTGTGTTTACATTTGTGCTATTATTGTTGTTCCATTCAAAAACAATCCTTGAATGTAAATACCAGCCCTTTTAAGAATCCATATTATTTATTAACTTTTGCAACAGTTTAGTGAATAACATGATTAATCAATCAATCAAAGCACTTATACGTACATAATGTCAGAATACAAACATAACCATTGTGTTTTCTACCATAGAAATGCATAGTGACATTTGACATGTAATTGTGTTGTTATGCTGTTCTTGTTATTAGGACTCTGATGACATTTTGGACATGTCCCACACCTCCATTGGCACCCTGACGATCATTGCTGAAGACAATGTGGCCTCTCCTCACTCGCTGCACATCGAGTCTGCATCTACTGCCATCATTTTGGAAGGACGAGTCGTGATGGGTGACCTTAAAGATCTTCTGCAGTCCATGTCCCTACTATTTGGTCTTATTTAAGCCCTTAATTTGGAGTACCCGCAACAACTGAAGAACACCTTTGAATTTATTCAAAGGGTGCTCCTTTCACTTGGAACGAAAACCCTAAAACCCAAAATTCAATCACTGAAAAATCTCCTGATGCAGTAAGGGATGGTCTTTACAATGTGTGACATGCCGGGTTAGGCCAGAGAACTTTTGTTTGTTTGTTTTTGGGTCATGTAGTCGGTTGAGGATTGAGTTTGTTTCATCATTTGTAATGTTACACACCATGATGGTCAAAAAGGATCTTAACAGAGCAGTTAACCGTTCTTCATCAGAATGATTTCATAAGAGTTTGTAAGAATAACTATGAACATAAGTTTTGTAGAATAAAAGAACAAGACATTATTATTATTAATATATATCATATATCATCATATATATATATATCATTACATTTTGGAAATGCCAAAACTATGTTCATATTTTTCATTGCAAACTTAATGCCCAGTGTTTGAGGACAAATGTGAGGAACAATTTCTGAGAAATAAATGTCTTCCATTTAAACTGTTTTCCATCTTTTGTTTCAACAACTTACAGTTTTTAGTTCAGTTTACTTGATAATTTTAAGGCAATCGGTTTCCTGACTATTTCTAAGTAATGTGAACTCATTGACTAGAAAAGCTTACTTGTTCTCATTAGTACTGCTTACTTAACTATTTTAGTTACGCTTACTTAACTATACATAGTTACCCTAACTAATAATTACTTAACTATTTTAGTTACGCTTACTTAACTATTTATAGTTACCCTAACTAATAATTACTTAACTATTTTAGTAATGCGTACTTAACTATATATAGTTACCCTAACTAATAATTTTTGAGTTAACTATACTAATGTTTACTGCAAGCACATGAGTTGCCTTTACTTAGTTTTGTTTAGCTTTAAGAACTTAAAATTATTGAGCTACTTTACTTAGAAATGTTGAGGCAATCGGTTTCCTGACCTTTTTCAAGTAAAGTCAACTTATTACATTTTACAGTGTATATATTAGATCTGCATTATAATACATTATACATTACGGGGTTATGATACATGTTGACCAGCGGATTTCCAGGACTTTTCCAGGACATTGAACCAAATTTCCATGACCAAACCGAAACCCGGTATATACATGAACGGCTTATATTTTGAGCGTTTCTCTTTAAAAAACATATTAATTATTGTAAACTCGGCGTGAATGAACACGTGATTATAACAACATCTCCATGACTTTTCCAGGCTTGGAAATGACCATTTTAAAATGCCATGACTTTTCCAGGTTTTCCATGGCCGTACGGACCCTGACATTACATCACCACCACCTGGCTGGGGGATGAAGTGGGGCGACAACACGCCGCCTCACCATAGTTCTCTGTAACGTTCATTTATTTTCAGTGGGGGTGAAAAAATGTGCTTCATTTTAAGAAGAAAAAAATCAAATAAAGGTCAATCAGATGGAAGTTAAAGTCTTTCTCTAATGGACCGGTATTCTAAAGTCCTAAAGCCGGTATTGAGTGTGCATCTGCAGTGGGGAACCTTTGGACCTCGTGGTCCTCCGGCCGCCTCCTTCAGGCGGTGGTCTCTGCTCGCCGTGACCCCTCCACCTCGCCCACCTCGTTGCTCGGGTTGCACAGCTCCTTGAGGTTGGAGTCCATCCTCTGCAGCTTGTTGCGTAGCCGATCGCCGGCGCCGTCCGCCCCGGTCCGGGTCAGCACCTCCGGCACCTCCCGGATCTGAGCGGCCGTGGCGGTCTCCGCCCAGGCGTCGATCCGCCCGCGCAGGTCCGACGGGTCGAGGCCCGCCGCTCCCCGCTTGGCGCCGGACGGCGGCAGCTTGTGCAGAATGCGACGCAGACGCCTGGCGTTGATCTTCTGGTGCGCGAAGAAAGACGGGAGGATTTCTCTGAGGTAGTCGCCGCCGTCTGAAGGAAAGCAGAAGGTCAGGAAGTGAGAAGGATTCATGAAGCATTCCACCGAGTGGGAGGAGCTTAAACTTATTATCTGGAACACTTTTCAATTTCAGGCGACTTCCAATGCTTGGATGTCCACCTAAGCCCCGCCTCCTCCTCCCCCTAAGCCCCCCCTGACTCCACCTACTTACCTAATGAGCCCCTCCTCCTCCCCCCCTGACCCCGCCTCACCTCTGGACCTGCAGCTCGTGCACACGCTGTCGTGCCAGCTGCCGCCGCTCAGCAGCGTCCGCTCGCCCGCCGCGCCGCAGGCCGCGTGCGCCGCGCAGCCGGCGTGGGCGGACAAGGCGGCGGAGAACGTCCCGTTGGAGCAGACGCCGCACTCGGTATCTCGGTCTGGCGAGCCTGGAGGAGAGGCGGTGCACGAGGTTTAGAAACGTGCATCCAACACGAGAAAAAACACAAATAACAACCAACGTGCAGGAGGGTGAAGCTGCAGCGGCGTCATACTTCTGTAAACACGTGAGTCATGACGCAGCGCGGAGGATTTGGGGAACCTGACTCAGCATTTTAAATGTGTTTTAAATGTGTTGTCAGGTTACACAAACAGCTGATTGGCTGACGGGTCACATGAGTGTAAATAAAAAGGAAAACCTCTCAGACATTGTTAAAGTTTACATGTACAAATGGAGTTTAAATGAAAATTATTTAGTGGAATTAGACATTTTTATTTGTTATACTTTATGGATCCACCTGTGACTGAAATGAATTACAGTCACGCAATGCATTTTGGGCGCTTATGATATTATTTGGAGAATCAGGAAGCGTAAACACCTTTAAATATTACGGTTCTGATCGGGAGAGGTCCTGATGGAGACCTCCATCTCTCCCACCGCCCGGCCCCCCCGGGGGCGCGCGGCCCTTACCTTTGCTCAGCACCCCTTGCCCGGCCGGACACTCCCGGTGTCGGTGGCACATCCCGTGCTCCCTCTTGAAGTACCCGGGCCTGCACGCGCACCGGCAGTCGCTGTCCGCCGCGCACGGCGTCGTGACCACCTGGTCGTGGCCGCACACGCCGCAGCGGAGGCACTTCCCGATGTAGTTCCACAGCTCCGTGAACGAGCCCGACGGGCACGGCGCGCACACGCTGCCGCGCGTGGCCGTGCAGCTGGAGCGCAGGTAGTTGCCCGGCGCGCAGCGGGCGCACTCCACGGAGTGGCCGGTCACCGGGTCCGTGTCCCGGTAGGTCGGGGGAGGCGGCGGCGCAGCGACGCCGGCGACACGAGCAGCGCGCGCCGCGAAAAGCAGCGCGAGCGGGAGGAGCGACGACCACAGCTGGAAGAGGAGAGGAGACAAGGAAAGGAGGTCAGCGCGGGGGTAGGAGGCGAGGAGACGTGGAGGAATACAGGAAGACAACAACACAGAGTCCGTTTACTGAATTAATGGAACATCTTCTTAATTCGAATATTTCACCAATTTCAAAATAATAAGATGAAAATGTGAATATATTCAATGAGAAGTCTCGTCCTGTGGCTCCGCCCCCCACCCCCACCCCTCTACTTACCATGGCAGGTGCTGGTCTCTGGAGGAGGATGTCGCGCTCTTCACCTCCACCGCCTATTTATCACAACGCGGCTGTGACGTCACATCTTTCCACGTTCATTCATAAAAAAGTGGGACTGTGGGAATGTAGGAAAAGAGTCAGCAGCTCTAACCGTTAGTCGAGTGACAGGTTCATGGAAGGAGGAGGAGGCGTCATTATTATTATTATTATTATTATTATTATTATTATTATTATTATTATTATTATTATTATTTGTACTTAAATACATCCTTATTTGGATAATAACTCCTGGTTCCAATAAGAGTGACAGTTCTCTGACTTATGTCAGCAGTAACTTTGTGTTATTGTATTATAAACTTTGAATCACAATGTTTTTATTTTATTAACTTTACATTGAAATTGTGTCTTGCACTAATATTATATGAAACTGAGACGTGTCAAAGCAAGAATCAGAACCAGCAATGTTTATTATTATTATTATTATTATTATTATTATTATTATTATTGTTATAATTATTATTATTATTATTATTATTATTATTATTATTATTATTATTATTATTATTATGTTCATACGGGAATGTGGCTCTCTGATTGGTGCTTAACAATAAACACAATAGAACATAAAATGTACAATAAAATATGATCAACAAATAAACAATCAAACAACAGAGTACGTGTCTTACGTCTCGTGTCGTGTGTCGGCTCAGAGGCGCTGAGGACGTCTCGCGGCGCTCTGGCGACACCTAGCGGCGGCGCATCGATACCTGAGGTGACCTGTGACTACTGAGCTCACAGCTCAGGTGTTACCACGGCGACAATAACAACAACAACAACAACAACAACAAAAACAAAAACAACACATATTGTGTTTCTACTCATGAGTATGAGTTTGTTCTGCAGGAAATAATTCAAACTAGAACACCAGGACCCGGAGTCTCCGGGTCTCTGGTGGATCTGGGTCCAGCCTGAAGTCTCTGAGATGAAAGAGGTTCTGGGGAACCTGCATGACGTCATCTGGTCTCACCAGAATCCGACCCGGTGGCTCCGATGAGGAGAAGAATAACCCTCCAGAACCAGACCCCGCCCTCTGGTCCAGAACCAGACCCCGTCCTATGGTCCAGAAACAGACCCCGTCCTATGGTCCAGAAACAGACCCCGTCCTATGGTCCAGAAACAGACCCCATGCTCAGGTCTGGTTCTACAGGTCATATATGGGTCTGACTGCCTGTCACCAGTATCACAGACATCCAGTCATGCCCCAAGGAATTCTGGGTATTTACAGACGTCGTTCTGTGTAAACATTCTCTGACGTCGTCCCTAAATACTAATTATATTCTGTAAACACTGCGGGTGAGGCGTTCAGGGAACACGTCCGCCGTGTTTACGGAGACTTTGAGACAGTGTGCGTGCATGGCCATAATGGGGCGTTGCCCCGGCAACAGATGACAACAGATGGACGCACCTCGTGGTTCAAAGGAGGCGGTGACTGATGATCGTACTTGTGTCCAAACAAAGATGAACCGATGGCGTTTGGTCCCTGAAGGCAGCGTGACGATAGCCAGAGGGCTGACACGCCGACACAGCGACCCGCCCTCAGGCGGTGGCTCATTTCCCACAGCGACAGAGTTCCATGGAAGGATAGAAGGATAGGAGGATGGTAAGAAGGTAAGGAGAATAGAGGGATCGAAGGTCATGTGATGCTGGAATCACAAGGTTTCACAATGTGAGTTCAGCATCCTAACACATCAACTGTAAATAGGTTGCCAGAAGGAGATCATCATCATCATCATCATCATCATCATCATCATCATCATCATCATCATCATCATCATCATCATCATCATCATCATCATCATCATCATCATCATCTTCATCATCACACACAGATGGGAGGTGTGTGTTATTCATTTATTTTGGTGAATCGTTCATTCAATGTACAAACAATCAAAAACATTTACACAGAAACACAAAGACGTGTCCATGGATCACGTGAACTCGTCAGATTAAAAGATCGATTCTGATCGGCTTACCGAATAACACGGACGTTATGTTGTTTTGCTGCTCTGCATTGTTACCTTGTTACGTTATTTTGTTATGTTGTTAAGTTCATACAGTGTTATGTTACGGTTGTCTTACGTTGTTACGTTATTAAATTGTTACGATATTAAATTGTTACGTTATTACATTGTTACGTTATTACATTGTTACGTTATTACATTGTTACGTTATTACATTGTTACGTTATTACATTGTTACGTTATTACATTGTTACGTTATTACATTGTTACGTTATTACATTGTTACGTTATTACATTGTTACGCTATTAAATTGTTATGTTATTACATTGTTACGTTATTACATTGTTACGTTATTACATTGTTACGTTATTTTGTTACGTTGTTGCGTTGTTAGGTTATTTTGTTGCGTTGTTACGCTGTATTGTTACATTGTTGTTACATTCTTACGCTTTACGCTGTTACTTAAATACAAATAAATAAATGTCCCTTTGTTGACTGATTAAACATTTATTGTTGACAAAGTGAACTCAGTAACCACGGCGACGCCTCCTCTACGCTGAGGCCTCGGTGGTCGTTTCCCCTCGTCACTGTTCCCGGTGGATGGCGGCTGTGGGGCGGGTCTTCATGCGCAGCAGGTCAGCGATTGGCTGACTGGTGCCCTGGTAGAAATCCAACCCTGTGATCCACTCGACGTCTCTGACCCGTGATTGGTGGAACCACACCAGGTCCTCCACCCAATGAGCTTCGGCTTGAGAACTCTGCAAACACACGGAACAATGTTTACCTTCGGTTCTTCAATCATGTATGGGTTCTTTGGGGTTCAATGGGGTTCTTTTGGTAACTTTTTTTTTTTTGGGGGTGTAATTTTGGTTACTTTTGGGTACTTTTGGTTTCTTTGAGGTTCTGTTGGGTTATTTTGGATTCTTTTGGTTACTTTGGGGTTCTTCTTTTTTTGGGAGGGGGGGTTCTTTCGGGTTATTTTTGTTACTTTTAGGTTCTTTTGGGTTCTGTTGGTAACTTTGGGGTTCTTTGGGGTTCTGTTGATAACTTTGGGATTCTTTGAGGTTCTCTGGGGTTCTGTTGGTAACTTCTGGGTTATGTTGGTAACTTTTGGGTTCTTTTGGGTTCTGTTGGTAACTTTGGGGTTCTTTGGGGTTCTTTTGGGTTATGTTGGTAACTTTGGGGTTCTTTGGGATTCTGTTGGTAACTTTTGGGTTCTTTTGGTAACTTTTGGGCTCTTTTGGGTTCTGTTGGTAACTTCTCCAGCCGAGACCCTGCATTTCCTCCTCAGTCCTCGGTGTGTGGTCCCTGAACCGAGCGGGTCTCACCTCGCAGCTCTCCGAGTTGTCGGGCCGGTGGGGCAACAGGAAGGAGGCGCTCTGCAACTCGCCCACGCAGCCGCCCGCCGGCAGCGCCGCGTCCCGGCAGCTGGTCAGCACCGCGAAGAAGTGGGTCGGCACGGAAACGTTGGTGCCGGGCACGAACCTGAAGTCACCAGACCACACGCAGACATTAGACATCCAGGTGGAGGGATTTCAAAATAAGAGCGTCGTGGAGGTCAAACAATCTGACGATAACACATTTCAGATTCAAGAACAAACTCAATCGTACCTCACAGCTGCAGAGGAACCGATCAAAGGTCAACTTAAGGTCAAACAAGACACAATCTAGAACCTTTCATTGTTGAAGCTCAGGAAGAAATCTTCCTCTGCAATCATATTTTAATAAATGTTTCTTACACTGTGTTTCTTAAAGGTTTTTAAAGGGTTCTTAAAGCTTTTTTAATAAAGCTCCATTTGTAATCAGATTTTAATAAACATTTCACTTTGTTTTTTAAAGGTTTTTAAAAGTTTAAAAACATTTCTTAAAGGTTTATAAAGGTTTCTTAAAGGATTAGAGGTTTTTAAATGAAGCTTCATCTGTAATCCTATTTTAATAATGTATACTTTAATAATGTATATTCGTCGTACTGCTGCAGCTGCTCCGGAGAGTCGGCCCGGCCGTCGAGGTTGAAGTCGAAGGCGGGGCCGGTCACCACGTTCACGCCCTGGAGCCGAGCGGCGTATCTCACCAGCAGGGTGCCGAGGAAGAAGTCCCAGATCTCTGAGGAGAGAGGAGAGAGGAGAGGAGAGTTCAGCGAGGAGGACAGAAACACTGAAGATGTGAACCGGAGACTCACTCTTGAACTCGCGGTACATCGGCACCACGTTGCTCGTCAGCAGGGCGTCGAACCGCTGCTCCGCCGTCTCATTCAGATCTACGATGACATCATGAAGATCATCATTAAGATCATAACAAAGATCATAGTAAAGATCAGAATAAAGATCATCATTAAGATCATCATGAAGATCAGAATAAAGATCATAACAATCATAAGCCTCGTAGAAATAAAATCAATCGTCTATACAGATTATTAATAAACATTTGTTTTCTCATATTTTTATTTTCCGTAGGTTCATAAATGGATTTGTACATTTTACTACGATGAGGCAAGTTTTATTTTGAAAATACGCATTATCTCATTTGACTGGAATTCAAACCCCAAATGTATTCATACGGCCCAACGATGTCGTTGGATAACACGACAATGATCACAGACTTCTAAACAACCAGAGGAGTCGCCCCCTGGTGGTCAGGAGAGGGAGAGGCATGTTCCTGTGGAGACGGCGTGGAGCAGGACGCAGGTCGACCTACTTGGCGGGTACAGGAAGCCGTGCGTCAGCGCCGCCCCGGCGCCGCCGTACTGGTCGCATCGGGGACTCTGGGACGGCCGCAGCCGGACGTCGGGCCGCAGGCAGTCCGCCGCCACCGGGGGCAGCGGCTCCACGCCGCTCTACGGGAACCGGAGACACGAGGTCCAGTCAGAGGAGAAGAAGAGCAGTGGCGGCCATCTTTGAATTGACTTTAGTTTGAAACGCGTCAAGTTTCTGAGACGATGCTTCGATTCCCGACAACGACAAAGTCCCTGAATGCATCATTAATGTGAGAAACAGGAGGAAATAATCAAATTAATTCAATAACAGTTTGACTGGAATATAAAACAATACAGTTTAATTATAACTCGAGAATATTTACTGGATTCATTGGGTAAATATGAAGAGATGAAAAGAAGAAGGAAGGAGGAGGAAGAAGAAAGAAGAAGAAAGAAGAACAAGAACAAGAACAAAGAACAAGAACAAAGAACAAGAACAAGAACAAGAACAAGACAAACAAGAAGAAGAAGAAGAAGAAGAAGAAGAAGAAGAAGAAGAAGAAGAAGAAGAAGAAGAAGAAGAAGAAGAAAAAAGAAAAAGAAAAAGAAAAAGAAGAAGAAGAAGGTGTGAGTCTCACAGGCTCCAGGAGGCTGAAGGAGCTCCAGAGCGGCATCATGGCCTCCGAGCTGTAGCCGGCCACGAAGCCCTCCTGGTGCAGGATGCAGTACCGCCGTCCGGCCAGCAGCAGCCGGGGGCGCCCCAACGGCAGGTGCCTCCTCTCGGAGGCGGAGACTGCAGCACAGAGGGCAGAAGGTGAGCTCCGGCTCGGCCAATCAGAGGGCTCGAAGGTGAGCTCCAGGTCGGCCAATCAGAGGGCCCGAAGGTGAGCTCCAGCTCGGCCAATCAGAGGGCCCGGTTGTTCACCGCAGTGATGTGGAGACATCAAAGACACGTTCCCTAACAGGTCGTTCAGCACGAGAACCCAGAAACATAGAACATCACGAGACTCATGCATCTTTAGAGGTTCTTTGCATCTTTAGAGGTTCTTTACTTCTTTAGAGGTTCTTTACATCTTTAGAAGTTCTTTGTATATTTAGAGGTTCTTTACATCTTTAGAGGTTATTTGCATCTTTAGAGGTTCTTTGCATATTTAGAGGTTCTTTGCATATTTAGAGGTTATTTGCATATTTAGAGGTTCTTTACATCTTTAGAGGTTCTTTGCATATTTAGAGGTTATTTGCATCTTTAGAGGTTCTTTACATCTTTAGAGGTTCTTTGCATATTTAGAGGTTATTTACTTCTTTAGAGATTATTTGCATCTTTAGAGGTTATTTACATCTTTAGAGGTTCTTTGCATATTTAGAGGTTATTTACTTCTTTAGAGATTATTTGCATCTTTAGAGGTTATTTACATATTTAGAGGTTCTTTACATATTTAGAGGTTCTTTACATATTTAGAGGTTCTTTACATATTTAGAGGTTCTTTACTTCTTTAGAGGTTCATTACATCTTTAGAGGTTCTTTAAATCTTTAAAGGTTATTTACATCTTTCAAGGTTCTTTAGATGTTCTTTACATCTTCAGAGGTTCTTTAGACCTTTAGAGGTTGTCTAGATATTTCGATGTTCTTTAGATCTTTCGAGGTTCTTTAGACCTTTAGAGGTTCTTTAGCTCTTTCAAGGTTCTTTAGCTCTTTCAAGGTTCTTGAAGGAACCTCCTCACCTTCCTCCGCTGTCAGGTTCAGGCCGGCGTTGATGGCGTTTCCACTCTGGAAAAAGAGAGAGAAAACAAATCTTCTTAAATCTTAAGACCTCTTGAGCGCCTCACGTGGTCGAAGAGATACATTATCAATACAATGTCGAGAACTGACTTTATTCTGATTCTATAATTTCATAAATATAAAAAACTCTAGTTTTTGTATGTATAGAATACTTCCCCTCCTCCCCCCCACCCCCCCCCCCCCCTCGCGCCTGCAGTACACCACATCACCCACCAGGGCGGGGCAGGAGCACCCCAGGGCGTCTTCAGGCTCGAGGCTGACCAGCGGACACTGGCCCGGCGAGCTCTGCTCCACGGGGGGCGCCGGCGAGTAGAACGGGCGCCGCAGGAGGTGGTTCATGCTGCCGTGGGTCCCGTTGTTGTCGGCCGGAGAGATCTGCATCAAGTCTGGGGGGACGGGCGGAGTTATGGCCGACGCCCACGTAAGACACTACGTTAGCTTCTCCGTTAGCTTCTCCGTTAGCTCGCATCAGTTTGGGTCATCTGACTTTTTGGAGCTACCGACATCTGAATATTCTTTCTAAAAAATTTCTGCAAACTTAGCTCGGCAACCCGAGGTAAACAACAAGTCGACGAACGGCCCTGAACTCACCACACATGAGGTTGTAGAGCTCGATGTTGGAAAAGGGCTCGATCTCCGTTCGGTACCGGAATGCCGGGCCGTAGCTGAGGAACATGGCCTGATCGGGGGGGGGGGGGGGGGGGGGGGGGTTATTACAAAGTGTGAACACTAAAGGATGGAAGAGCAGCGGCGTCATCACCTGCATGCTCTCGACGTCGTTGTCATAGCCGTGAGCGCCACCGGAGCAGAAGGAGAGAGATCCGGGATATCTGTGGAGGACAGAGGAGGTGAGGAGGAGGAGGAGCTGTGGAGAACAGAGGAGGTGAAAATGAGGAGGAGGAGGTGATGAGGAGGTGGTGAGGAGGAGGAGCTGTGGAGAACAGAGGAGGAGAGGAGAGTCGTCTGGACTCATTCGTCTCAGAACGTCGTCCTAAAGTAATAAAGTTATTTAACTTCAACGTCAACTTACGTGTCAAGGGAATTAAGCTAATGACGTGAAGAAGAAGAACAAGAACAAGAAGAACAAGAACAAGAACAAGAAGAAGGAGGAAGACAAAGAAGAAGAAGGAATGAGGATGAGGAAGAGGAGGAAGAATAAATAAGGAGGAGAAGGAGGAAGAAGAAGTAGAAAAGAGAAGGAGGAGAAAGGAGGAGGAAGAAAAAAAAGAAGGAGGAGGAGTAAGAAGAAGAAGAAGAAGGAAGGAGGAGGAGGAAGAACAAATAAGAAGAAGAAGGAGATGGCGGAAGAAGGAGGGAGAAAAAGAAGAGCCACATAGTTATTGTGGGTGTGTCTTATATTATAGATATACCTGCTAAACCGCGGTGGCCATCCCACCCATAGGGGGCGCCACAGCAACAGCCTGACGTTAAATCGCGAGTTGCCATGGTTACCTCTCAAACAGCCACCGGGGCTCCACCAGGACGTTGACGTCCTCGATGCGCCGGCTGTTGGCGAAGTGGAGGCGCTTGGGCAGGTGGGCCTTCAGGTAGGCCTTGACCCTCTGGCCCCGCCTCCTGCACTGAGCACACGCCTCTGTTAGAACAGAGACCCGAAGTCACGGAGAGAGAGAATAGAGCCACAGCAGAGTGCTGCTTCTACTGGAGGAACTCACGGTCATGTTGGCCACCAGGCCGGCTGCGTCCACTGCCAACAGCAAGAACAGCAAGAACAGGAAGAACAGCAAGAACAGGAAGAACAGCAAGAACAGCAAGAACAGGAAGAACAGCAAGAACAGCAAGAACAGCAAGAACAGGAAGAACAGCAAGAACAGGAAGAACAGCAAGAACAGCAAGAACAGGAAGAACAGCAAGAACAGCAAGAACAGGAAGAACAGCAAGAACAGCAAGAACAGGAAGAACAGCAAGAACAGCAAGAACAGCAAGAACAGGAAGAACAGCAAGAACAGCAAGAACAGGAAGAACAGCAAGAACAGGAAGAACAGCAAGAACAGCAAGAACAGCAAGAACAGGAAGAACAGCAAGAACAGCAAGAACAGGAAGAACAGCAAGAACAGCAAGAACAGGAAGAACAGCAAGAACAGCAAGAACAGCAAGAACAGCAAGAACAGGAAGAACAGCAAGAACAGCAAGAACAGCAAGAACAGGAAGAACAGCAAGAACAGGAAGAACAGGAAGAACAGCAAGAACAGCAAGAACAGCAAGAACAGGAAGAACAGCAAGAACAGGAAGAAGAGCAAGAACAGGAAGAACAGGAAGAACAGCAAGAACAGGAAGAACAGCAAGAACAGCAAGAACAGCAAGAACAGCAAGAACAGGAAGAACAGCAAGAACAGCAAGAACAGCAAGAACAGCAAGAACAGGAAGAACAGCAAGAACAGGAAGAACAGCTCATTACAGGATGAACTAGACACACACCTCCATGTCACGACGGGCCTCGACTTATGGACATTTTGGCATTAGTTGCCAATTGGATACACATTGACCGTGCTATGGTAAAAAGAAGATATTGACCTTTTTATGACCTTGACCTTTGACCCGATCAATCCCAAAATCTAATCAAATGGTCCCCGGATAATAACCAACCATCCCACCAAATCTCATGCGATTCGGTTTAATACTTTTTGAGTTATGCGAATAACACGCATACAAATAAATGAATAAATACACGGCAATCAAAACATGTTCAATGTGAAGTACACAAAGTATACAGTGTAGTACATGAATGAGTTCATGTGGTATCTGAGCCCCCGCCCCCCCCCCCCCCCTCCTGTCACATGGCCGCTGACTGAACATAGCGTTGATTCTTATCAGATCTTCACACTTTGGTGGTTCGTCTGCTCGGCCCCAGGTGCATTCTGGGGGCTTTCTGTGAGGGCCGGGCGTTGCGTTCAGGGACACGCCGGCCGGGTCGTGACTCTGGACACTCACAGGCTGCGTTTCTCCGGGCTCGGATGCGTCCGAACGTTCCTTCGCTGACCCAGTAGTCCCTGATGTCACCCACCAGCTCCTGCAGCACCTCCTTCCTGTCGCAGCTCGTGTCCTCCATACCTGCAGGAAGCAGCCTTAAGGACGCTTAGGAGACACGGAGCTCCTCTCTCCTCTCTCCTTAAGGACACTTAGGAGACACGGAGCTCCTCTCTCCTCTCTCCTTAAGGACACTTAGGAGACACTGAGCTCCTCTCTCCTCTCTCTTTAAGGACGCTTAGGAGACACTGATCTCCTCTCTCCTTAAGGACGCTTAGGAAACACTGAGCTCCTCTCTCCTCTCTCCTCTCTCCTCTCTCCTCTCTCCTCTCTCCTCTCTCCTTAAGGACGCTTAGGAGACACTGAGCTCCTCTCTCCTCTCTCCTCTCTCCTCTCTCCTCTCTCCTTAAGGACGCTTAGGAGACACTGAGCTCCTCTCTCCTTAAGGACGCTTAGGAGACACTGAGCTCCTCTCTCCTCTCTCCTCTCTCCTTAAGGACGCTTAGGAGACACTGAGCTCCTCTCTCCTTGAGGACGCTTAGGAGACACTGAGCTCCTCTCTCCTCTCTCCTTAAGGACGCTTAGGATACACTAAGCTCCTCTCTCCTCTCCTCTCTCCTTATGGACGCTTAGGATACACTGAGCTCCTCTCTCCTTATGAACGTTTAGGATACACTGAGCTCCTCTCTCCTCTCCTCTCTCCTTATGGACATTTAGGATACACTGAGCTCCTATCTCCTCTCTCCTCTCCTCTCTCCTTATGGACATTTAGGATACACTGAGCTCCTCTCTTCTCTCCTCTCTCCTTATGAACGTTTAGGATACACTGAGCTCCTATCCTCTCTCCTCTCTCCTTATGGACGTTTAGGATACACTGAGCTCCTCTCCTCTCTCCTCTCTCCTTATGGACGTTTGGGATACACTGAGCTCCTAGCTCCTCTCCTCTCTCCTCTCTCCTTATGAACGTTTAGGATACACTGAGCTCCTCTCCTCTCTCCTCTCTCCTTATGGACGTTTAGGATACACTGAGCTCCTAAATATCAATATTATCTCTGGTGATTAATACAGTTTTAAATAGTGCGGTAGTGTGTGTGATACCGTGGTCGGCCACTATGACGATGTTGAGACAGCGGTGGAGGCCGATCTGCTTGAGGCCGTTCATGAGTTGACCTATGACCTTGTCCACTCCCTGGATCGCTGCAACCAGCTGAAACAAACGAGCAGCGGCTCACAGCGGCTCACAGCGGCTCGGACTCAGGCCAGGCGTAGGGGGAGGGTATGAACGTGTGTACTTATCGTAACAGGCGTAGGGGGAGGGTATGAACGTGTGTACTTATCGTAACAGGCGTAGGGGGAGGGTATGAACGTGTGTACTTATCGTAACAGGCGTAGGGGGAGGGTATGAACGTGTACTTATCGTAACAGGCGTGGGGAGGGTATGAGCGTGTGTACTTTTCGTAACAGGCGTAGGGGGAGGGTATGAACGTGTGTACTTATCGTAACAGGCGTAGGGGGAGGGTATGAACGTGTGTACTTATCGTAACAGGCGTAGGGGGAGGGTATGAACGTGTGTACTTATCGTAACAGGCGTAGGGGGAGGGTATGAACGTGTGTACTTATCGTAACAGGCGTAGGGTGGAAGAGGATCCCATGAGTCCTTCAGCTCTACCGGCTCACTAACCGACATTCACACGTACAGATATTGTTTTATTGCCATATGTTGTGGTTGTTGTACGTTTTAAGATACGTGGTTTCATTACTGTTATTATTACCCTGGTAGGACACACCAGGTCAAGGGAGGATGGGACTCTTTATGAATCTTGATAAACAACCTGACGC
This sequence comes from Liparis tanakae, assembly GCA_036178185.1. NCBI lineage: Eukaryota > Metazoa > Chordata > Actinopteri > Perciformes > Liparidae > Liparis > Liparis tanakae. The sequence goes on from CM070106.1 coordinate 16,104,403, forward strand.
TGCTGATGGTATTCTAATTGTTTTATGATCTGGTTCAATGTGTGGAGATCTTCTATCAGTGGAACGTTTACAGGACTTCAGACTCCTGGAGATAACGCGGCCATGAGGCTCACGTCTCCGGTACGATGACGGGTCCGTTCCAGGTAAATTTGATAGACGTGAGGTGGACGTGATGAACGAGTGACAGACGAGAGGACACAAGGAATGAAAGAAAGCGTCTCTCCTCTCCTGATGGGACTCGTGGACTCACCCCTCCGCTCACAGGACCGTAGCTGTGTCCGGATTTATCTGGTTCCTCCAGGTACAACGTGTAGAAATTTGGTCTGGAGGACAGAAGTTACTTTTTATTAGCACCAGAAAAGAAAACATGTATGGCATTCGCTGAAGGCAAGTGACCAGATTTGAGCACTTCATTGAAACACAGCAACCACTCACCTCTGGTCCTCAGGCAGCTGGAGCCACTTCAGCACAGTCAACACTCTCTCTTCAAACGGCACTTTGCTAAAAGAAAAGAGCGGAAAGAGAGACAATGTTTAAAAAGACTTCACAGCAGAGACAGACTCCGTAAGTCACTGAACCACGAGGCCGACCCAAAGGTCACAGAGGTGACCCCTACACCGTCCACACCAGCAGAGAGGTATGCCTTTCAGACATGTGGATGGATAAGTTATCGGGGTCCACAGGTCCAGGCCCAAGATACCCCCCCCCCCCCCCCCGCAACATTTCCCTCTAAGAGACACGAGGAAGAAGCCCTAAATGATCACAGAGAAACATAAAAAGGCTATAATAAAACATAAAATGACTAAGAAACATAAAAAGGCTAAAATAAAACATGAAATTACTAAGAAACATAAAGAGATTAAAAAGAAACATAAAATGACTAAGAAACATAAAAAAAGACTAAAAAGACACATAAAAGGACTACAAAGAAACACAGAAACATGAAATGACTACAAAAAACATTAAAAAACTACAAAGAAACGCAAAAGGACTACAAGGAAACGTAAAAGGACTACAATGTAACATGAAAAGACTACAAAGAAACATAAAAGGACTACAAAGTCACCCGAGACCCGAACAGAAAGAGGCTCTGCCTCCGTACCTTTTCATAGAGACGTAAGTGCTCACTCCGTCTGTAAAGGGTCGTCCAGCTCACCCCCTGAAGGGAACACATGTTTGTTCTGGAACCGTTTCTGAACGTTCTCCCTAGAACTGAAGGTGAAAGGTTTATACCCCAAATAATCTGTGAACGGTCTTACCAAGAACCCCAATGAGAGGTTTTAGAGAGACCTCTTCTCTGAAGGACCTATCCAGAACCTTTCCACCTTCTAAGGGCGCGAACAAGAACCCATCCAAGAGGTTCAACAGGGAACCATTTAAAGGGTTCCATGTAGAACCCTAAAGGCCCGGGCCGACGTGGGTGCAGCACAATCCTGGTTCTCAATCAGTTTTTGGGGTGTGAGGATCTTTTAATGGCCAGACCTCCAAGAGTCCTTGAAGAACTCCATCCTCCAGGAATGTCTGTCTGGATGGAGAGGGTTCTTCATGGAACCCAAACCTTAGAAAACGGTTCCTCAGAAGCAAATCGTTCTGATAGAACTTCCAGGAGGAACTTTATTTGATCCCTTATTTCTTGCAACATGCTGAATATACGTTTCCCTCTGGATGTAACTGAGGATTCAATGGGAACTTTATTTTGTAGCAGACGGATGAACATCCTGTGGGTTCTAGTCCTTTCCGAGTGGCGCCTTCTCTGCACACACGTGCTGTGTTTGGCTTCTTGGCCGTGGAGACCAGATACCTGACATCTGTTCTCTGGCTGCGGGGATGGGAGAGCCTCTGCACTTGAGTTCAGTCCAGACTGATGACTCACGCTCAAGAGACTTCCCAGGTTCCTCACTGCTCTCGTGTCGATGACATGGAGTAAATAAACTCTGGCATGTGAACGCGATATAAAAGTCCATTAACCAGTCCGAGCTGAAACTCGTCTTAATGGAGCAGTTGAGTCCACAGTGGGTTTATGAACACATCTGGTCTCCAAACAACGTCCAGTGCAATGCAACACGGCGCTCCAGAAGCAGTCCGCTCTCATCAGACGAGACGCAGCTGCTGCTTCACGGCGTCTGATGGTTTGATACGCCTTCAAACCATCAGCAGCCAATCACACGGCTGTATAGCAACGAGCTGAACTTCATTGATACTGCTTCATCTCAACAATTTGGATTAAAGATTAAACCAACATGTGTGACCTGTGACGTGTGACATGTGACGTGTGACATGTGACCTGAGACCTGTGACATGTGACATGTGACCTGAGACCTGAGACCTGTGACATGTGACCTGAGACCTGTGACATGTGACCTGAGACCTGTGACATGTGACCTGAGACATGTGACATTTGACATGTGACCTGAGACCTGTGACCTGTGACATGTGACATGTGACCTGAGACCTGAGACCTGAGACCTGAGACATGTGACATTTGACATGTGACCTGAGACCTGAGACATGTGACATGTGACATGTGACATGTGACATGTGACCTGAGACCTGTGACATGTGACATGTGACCTGAGACCTGAGACCTGTGACAGGTGACATGTGACCTGAGACCTGAGACCTGTGACAGGTGACCTGAGACCTGAGACCTGAGACCTGAGACCTGAGACCTGAGACCTGTGACATGTGACCTGAGACCTGAGACCTGAGACCTGAGACCTGTGACATGTGACCTGAGACCTGAGACCTGAGACCTGAGACCTGAGACCTGAGACCTGTGACATGTGACCTGAGACCTGAGACCTGAGACCTGAGACCTGAGACCTGAGACCTGTGACATGTGACCTGAGACCTGAGACCTGAGACCTGAGACCTGAGACCTGAGACCTGAGACCTGAGACCTGAGACATTTGACCTGTGATGTGAAAAAACTTTGAAACTGCGAGATGTCTGAGAGGTTTTGTTTGAATAGTGCAAAGTGAAAGCAAAACTAAATCTCGACATTGACTGAAGACCTTAACTAAGCCTTAGTTTAAACAATAAACTTTAGAGTTTAATAACTTCATACTTTGTGGAGGAATTATGGAGGAAAGAAACTAGGAACAAGACAGTTTTCACGAGGATCGTGATGAATTGAGAAGGAAATAGTAATATTATGTAATTCTACCAAGGACGCAGTATGTGTCCGAACATCTGTTACACACACACACACACGCACACACACACACACACACACACGCAGATAAGTGGGTCATTTCACAACAACAAGTCGGCCATGAAGACGCTCTGTTCCACTGACTGTGTGGTCCGTTGAAGAGCACAGAGTGACCTCTTAAAGGAGCAGCACGCTCCATCAGCTCAGAGCTGAGACCTCTTCAGGAGGAAGACCCCCCCACACACACACACACACACACACAGCCACACACCCCGACGTACCCGTTGTACGGTCGGTAGATGTCGGGGAAGCTTCCATTGATCTTGACGTCGGATCCGGGCCAGAAGAAGGTCCCGGACTTCAGGCCGTGATGCTTCGCTGTGTGCCAGATCTACAGAGTACAGAGAGGACGGGACGGCTCCACAACCTGAGACCGTGAGCTGCACCTCGACTTTCATATATATATATATATATATATATATATATATATATATATATATATACATATATATATATATATATATGTATATATATATACATACATATATATGTATATATACATATATATGTGTGTTTTAAATATATATATATACATATATATATATATATATATATATATATTATATATATATGTATATAAATTAATATATAAATATATATATATATATATATATATATATATATATATATATATATATATATATAATAAACACTTCTTCGACTGCCAGACGCCGTGTCTCCCTGTGACTGACCGGCTGGCCCAGGTACCAGGCCGGGTTGTCCTTCTCCGGACTGGACAGGCTGAAGGAGGCGTTGAACACCGGGTCGTACATACTGTTGTCAATCAGACCGTTGGACTCTGGATAGAGGCCCTAGGAGGCGAGGAGAGGAGACCAGAGAGGAGGAAAGGAGAGCAGAGGAGAGGAGATGAGAGATTAGCCCAAAATACCAAATTACAGATAATCCTCAGAGGGCTTTACAGTCCGTACACATCCGACATCCATGACCTTTGACCTTTGACCACACATCGCATCAGGAACAACTCCCAAGGAAACAGAAGAGAGGGAAGATACCTTCAGAATGTATCCATAAGGAGAGAGGAGAGGAGAGAGGAGCTCAGTATATCCTAAACTTCCATAAGGAGAGAGGAAAGAGGAGAGGAGAGAGGAGCTCAGTGTATCCTAAGCGTCCATAAGGAGAGAGGAGAGGAGCTCAGTGTCTCCTAGGCCTCAGAGCGTTGTGTAGCGGTGTGTTGTCCTAGGAGACGACCCGTAACGGGAGTCCTCCCCTTATGAGTCGTCTCCTGGGACATGGGCGTGACTCCTCCCTCCTCCCTCTCCACGCCGTGCTCACCGTGACAATGGTGTAGTGGTTGGGGAACGTCTTGCTGGGGAACGCCGCCTGCATGAACGGCGCCGCCGTGCCACACCTCTCTGCAACAGAAGACCACAAACACACGTGAACCGCTGCAGGAGGCCATTTTGTGTTTGTTGACGCAACTCGTTCCCGACAGAATGCCGTGAAGACGCCCCGAGGTTCTCCGCCTGGCAGCCGGACCGGCTCTGTAGAGGAGGCTCGGTTCCGTCTCTGAAGAGGCTTCAGGGGGGGTGAGTCCTCTTCCAGACCCGGTCGTTCATCCATCCCTGAGAAGTCGTTGGGACACAAACTGAAAACGGAGATTACTGATAGGAAGCAAAAGCTGGTGGAACAGAAGAGGATCTGGAAGAGGAGCAGGAGGGATCAGCCCAGGGTCTGCTCTCTGGGACCGGCTGGAGGTCCTGGAGTCTCATGGTTTGTCGGTCCTGGTCCATTTGGCTTTAAACTCGTTGTGTTACTTTACAAAAAAAGACCCGAGGGACGAGATGACACGGGGACGAATCAAAGAGACGAGGATGACGAGGATGACGAGGATGAAGAGGATGAAGAGGATGGTCTGTCTCGTCTCTGGACGACTTCACGGCCAAACAGCAAATGCAATATAAAGAAACCCCCAAAGTTGAATATCCTGCAAAGGTTTTTACTCTTTTAAAGATTTCCTGATTCTCAAGCGTTTAAACTTCTTCCCGAGAGGCGTTACACTGGTCTACGATACAAATGGCAAATAAACCTTGAAACTTTAATCTATTTGTCGACGTCTGAAAAGGTTGGATAGTTCAGCTCCTCTCCGTCAGCCATCCATCGAGCTTCACTTTCCCTCGAGGAAGAGGTCAACAAGAGGTCAGAGAGAGGTCAACAAGAGGTCAACCAGAGGTCAGAGAGGAGGTCGTGGGCACTGACTGAGTTTGTCCAGGACGGGGATGAGGGCGCTCCAGGTCTGCAGGTAGTCGGCTCGCAGGCCGTCCAGAGAGACCAGCAGCAGAGGCTGCTGCTTGAAGCTGTGAGGGAGGAAAGGAATCAAGGACATGAGATGAGATGCAGACATATCAGAAGCTTAGGAGTTTAAGTTGAGTTTATGGAGGTCAAGAACCGTGATGCATTGATGAACATCTCACATCGAGGGGTTACAAGGTCGTTCTTACCCTGATGGACAGGTGGGGGTCGACAGGTCCTCACACTCGTCCTCCACCCACTCCCTCTCCCCTACAGTGAGGAGGTCAATAACACAGAGAGCATGAACAGATGGACACTGACGGTCACTAGAGGTCAGCCGGCGGTGCTCAAACAGGAAGTGGATCAGGTGAGTGACTTCAGCATGAACCCAACGCCGAGCGCCACGTGACTATGAAGGAACCTTCCAGTGGCTCTGCCTGCATCACAGGTCCTGTGTCAGACATTCTTAACCCCCCACCCCACACACACACACACACACACACACACTCCCCCTCGCCTGAGAGGCCTTGTGTTGTGTAAGCCGCGGTTCAAGAGGCTCTTTGATGCCGAACAGAACCACAAACCCACAAAGTCTTGAAGGTCGGACTCTGTTGAAATGTCCTATTTACAAGTAAATAAAGTCCCAAGCAGTAAAATGTTCCCCTCATGAAACTGTTACTACGTTACTTATTGGTGATTTACAGTGTCCTGGTGTACTCTGATGCATGAACACAACCAAGTACTTTTGTATCTTAACCAAGTGTTTTTTTTTTATGATGTTCCTCAGAAACCCGACGAGGTTCGTCCACCCTCTTGTGTCTCGTTGCCCCCGTGACCCCGTTGCCCCCGGCGGCGGCCCGGTCCGTTCTCACCGTGGCAGACATGTTTGTAGTTGGTGCAGCAGTCGGCTGCCGCCAAGCAGTCGGCGGAGCAGTGGCAGCGGCTCTGCTGCAGCCTCGTCTCCCCGCAGCGCAGCGCGGTGCACTCCCACTGCTGCGCTGCGGGGACAGAGGTGAGGCGGCGCTTTACTTTGTGTTGTCTACAGAAATAAATTGTAAAAAAGGTCGGAGGTGAATGAGGCCGGCGGCTCACTGGGGACGGTGCAGACGTCGTGGTAGTCGCGGCAGCAGCCGCCACTGGCGTTGCAGTTGTTGTCGCATCTGCAGCCGGGCACGTCGCCGTCGTACGGCTCGGAGCAGCGCCCCCTGCAGGACGTGTGGGGGACGACTGGGACGGGGGACAGGAAGACGCCTCGTGTTTTACAGACGGCGTCTGAGTTGCTAGAGTGTTCAACAGTCTAGAATGTGTGTTTCTTTGAAGGTGAAACATTTTGAGCATCATAACTTGACGATGCGCTCTAGGAACACAAGGTTCAGTCCATCCGCTGACTGGGAATCACACATGTTGCTTTAAAGACTATCTGTCTGATGGATCTGTTTGTATTTGTGAGCGATGAAGCCTCGATGACCACCACCGTTAGTCACGGAGTCCCACAAGGTTCTGTGCTGGGGCCACTTTTATTGACCTTATACATGCTTCCTTTAGGCATCAGGAAACATTCCATAAACATTCCTTGTTATGCAGATGATACTCAACTATATATATGGATCGAACCAGAGGAGTCCAACCAGCTCACTGGACTTCAAGCATGTCTTTAAAGACATGAAACAACTTGTACTTCCTCCACAGAGCCTCTGTGACTCCAGGAGTCTGGAGCCGGTCCTGGCTCCAGGGTCCGGACTCCAGCCCCAGCCTGGACCTGACCTCCTTCCCAATGGCCCCGCATCCTTCTTTGTGCCTCGTTTTATCATTTGTGATTTTGGTCGATATAAAATAAACTAAAAGTACTTCATCCCTGTCTGGATTCAGCTTGTGCACGGTGTCTGCTATCAGAGCAGCTCTGTAAACTCAAATGTTCAACTGAAGGGAAGAGCTTCTAGATATCAGCTCTCTTGCAGGGTGAGGAGTTGGGAGGTCATGGTTAACATTCAGCATGCAGAGCAACCACAACACCAGAGTTCCCCACAAGCAGACCTCACTTAGATCCAAGAGTTTCAGATCCAAACCCCTGGAGATCCTGTTTTAAGCTCAGATTGAAATGTGTAAGCAGTTCTCTTTATGTTAGATTTCCTCTGGTTTTGCACAGTCTGTGTTTTCGGATCCCGAGCTGGACACCACATGACGAGTCGCCGACCACCGTCATGTGGTGTCACACGGGATCCTAATCATGCTGCGGACCGCAGACCCGAGGAAGCCTCAGTGGAGCGATGAGTCGCGCTGACGAAGCAGACGCGACCTTTGACATAACGATGCTTTAAAAGTAGGAACACGAGGCGCTCGCAAAACTTGAAGGCCGAGCGAGACGAAACAGGCCGTCGAATAAAACCCAGGAACAGCCAATAACATCGGTTACACACTGGACATTCAGGCCTTATAGTTCAATATTGTAATAAAGACAATAATTTAGGAGGAATAAATTGTTGAAGACTACATTTTCTTATTTATTTAAAAAGAAATCTGGAGAATTAATTATTATCTAAAAATTGTGGTGCAATAAATCAATTTTTTCAGATTTATTCTGTTTTAAAATGATATGATAAAAATGTTTGTGTTAACATTGTGTAGAAGGAATGAATTCAGATAATAGAAGGTGTGATAGGATATCGTTTGACCGGTGACTGCTAGGCTGTCATGGCAACACTGTTGCCATGACAGCCTAGCAGTCACCTAACCATGTGAGTCCCTAACCATGTGAGTCCCGCTGAGGATAAATATCTGTGTGTGTTTGTATACGGTAGTCCCAGCTTTGTCTCTCAATGATGACGTTCCTAGAAAGCGTAACTGGGAGTGTGTGTGGAAACATGTTGTCATGGAACCGGTGCGTTGTTGTGTAGTCAGACCCGCGTGATGTGTGTTTGTTGTGATTCTCAACCTGACTCAAGCGGACGTGTTCCAACGTGTCTTGAAGCCTGATTGTCGGGGCGCCAGTAACCGAACCGCCGTGTTCGAGGCCTCAGACACACGTGACGCAGCACTGTGACGTGTGTGAGGTTCTCAGAGGAGAGAGGAGAGCTTCAGAGAGACGAGGATCAAAGGTCAAACAACCAGAACCACCGGAGCACGGACACGCATCCGGACACCGAGCCGGAGAGAACGCACCAGACGAGTCAGCAGGACCAGCGACCCGCAGTGTAGACGGCTGGCGCTGAGGAGGACATTCACCACCTCAGCCGGGTCCCCAACCAGCTGAGTCCCTAACCATGTGAGTCCCTAACCATGTGAGTCCCTAACCAGCCGGGTCCCCAACCAGCTGAGTCCCTAACCATGTGAGTCCCTAACCATGTGAGTCCCTAACCAGCTGAGTCTCTAACCAACTGAGTCCCTAACCAGCTGAGTCCCTAACCATGTGAGTCCCTAACCATGTGAGTCCCTAACCAGCTGAGTCTCTAACCAGCTGAGTCTCTAACCAACTGAGTCTCTAACCAACTGAGTCCCTAACCAGCTGAGTCCCTAACCATGTGAGTCCCTAACCAGCTGAGTCTCTAACCAGCTGAGTCTCTAACCAACTGAGTCTCTAACCAACTGAGTCTCTAACCAACTGAGTCCCTAACCAACTGAGTCCCTAACCATGTGAGTCCCTAACCAGCTGAGTCTCTAACCAGCTGAGTCTCTAACCAACTGAGTCTCTAACCAACTGAGTCCCTAACCAGCTGAGTCCCTAACCATGTGAGTCCCTAACCAGCTGAGTCTCTAACCAGCAGAGTCTCTAACCAACTGAGTCTCTAACCAACTGAGTCTCTAACCAACTGAGTCCCTAACCAGCTGAGTCCCTAACCATGTGAGTCCCTAACCAGCTGAGTCTCTAACCAGCTGAGTCTCTAACCAACTGAGTCCCTAACCAGCTGAGTCCCTAACCAGCCGAGTTCCTAACCAGCTGAGTCCCTAACCAGCTGAGTCCCTAAACAGCTGAGACCCTAACCTTGTGAGTTCCTAACCAGCTGAGTCCCTAACCAGCCGAGTCCCTAACCAGCTGAGTCTCTAACCAGATGAGTCCCTAACCAGCTGGGACCGAGCTGAAGCTTGGGGCGCCTGTGTTGAAGTCTCAGTCTCAGACCCCTGGCGGTGACCCTGTGAACCTGGTGCCCCCCCCAGCCCCCCCAGCACCTTTGTTCCGGCATTCCTGCAAATCCAATCCGAGTCCAAGTCCGAGTCCTAGGATCAGGGTCACGATGGCCGCGGCCAGCACTCCGACCTGCGGCACACACACACACACACACACACACACACACACACACAGGGTCCTGAGAGCTCTTCAACCCAACGACTGACCTCTGACCCAGCAGTTTACTCTCACGGCCTCGCATCGGGCCGAAGCTGCTGAGACGAGGACAGACTTTACAACAAATATGGAAGTGTTCAACGCCGCTAGCAGAGAAAACAAAGACCCGGACATCGGGGTCGTCATCATTCTGATATTCCCATGTTATAATCCTGTTGTAACCAATAAGATCTCATCCCTGTGCGGCTGCAGTGGACCGGCCCTGAACCGCCGAGCCGAGCAGAACCTGTCGTCCAGCTCTGGTCTTCTGGCTGGAAGCCAAACATTAATCTGAACTAAACTACTGATCCTGATAGTTGTAACTCATCAAAACCCGATCCAGAGCCTCTGAGCAGAGTGAAGATACACAAACAGTCCTAGAGACCACGGAGCGGTGCATGCTGGGAAATATGAGACGACATGAAGCTATCAGAGTTTTACTAAAACCAGATTCAAATAAATTTTCAGTTTTGTGCTGAAGTTCCTTGATTTACACAATAGCTCATATATGTAATGTTTAATGAGTAATGCTCTGGATTAGACTCAAACAACCTTTCTGTTATTTATTCTATTCACACGCCGTACTGTTGATCCGTACTGAAATATTAAAGGACAGCGTGACGTTTACCTGGATCGACCGATGATATCGTCTCTAACGACCAATAAGAGATAAACATCCAGACCAGTTGTTCATCCTAGCAGCGTTACAATAACATCACTGGACACGCTGCGAAACGCTGCACATTCCGGATTCTTCCTTGTTAATATGTATCTGTGGTTTTATTAATGTGACCAAAGAGACGCCGTCTATAAGCCTCCAGACCACCGGGCATACTCACCAGGATCTTCTTGTTACGCGGCTGCTTCACAAAACCCATCGCTGAGAGAGACAGGCGCTCTCACCGGAAGACAGACAGGCAGACGGACAGAAAGACAGACAGACAGATAGACAGGCAGCGAGTCTCACAGGCAGACAGACAGTCAGACAGTCTGACAGGCAGACAGGCGGCAGCCGGACAGCAGGGGAACACACGCCTCCACTAAGTAGCGTGGCGTGACCTCTGGACTGTCGGCGTGACCTCTGGACCGTCGGCCTGAGACAGATAAGTCACCGATTGGCCGGGACAGCGGAGGTAACCTCCCACTGCTGCACTTCCCGCCGGCGGCGTTTCAGGAACTCGGATGAAACCACGAGAAAACCTCCAGCGAGCGACGGCTCCTGTAAACGCCTCCGAGAGCCGGATCAGGAGCCGCTGTAAAGATAACGGGACGGAGAGCCGATGAAGGAGTATTGATGATAATAATGATGATAATGATGATGATGACGATGATGTATCAGAGGAGATTAACTGGCACGTTTCATTAATCTGAAGCCTTGAGCTCGACCTTTGACCGCTTCATAAACCTTTATTGTATTTTTATTGTGATAATCGGTGACCTTTGCCCTGACTGAGTTCCTCTGATTGTCACGGAGTGGACAACAGATGGAGGGACGTGACCGTCTCTTATTTCATCCAATCGACGGTTTCTCAATAGATTTTTCCAGAATAACCTACATGTACTGGTTATCCATCCTGCATGTTACATTACAACATGACAATGCAGAAGTTCAGCTGGATTACAAACCCCAACTGTAATGTATTTTATCACAATAAACAATAAACACCAGAAACAACCAGTACCTGATGATTCTGCTGCTGTGATCTGGGGTTACCTCAGTCCACTCAGACGTTTACAATGGAAGACGTTCTATCTGCTAGCATCAAAAGCTAGAAAGAAGCTAACAAAAATCTAGCAAGAAGCTAAAAAATAGCTAATAAATAGCTAAAAACAAGCTAATAAAAAGCTAGCAATAAGCTAACAAAAAGCTAAGAAAAAGCTAGCGAAAAGCTCAAATAAGCTAACAAAAAGTAAAGAAGAAGCTAACAAAAATCTAGCAAGAAGCTAACAAAAGTCTAACTAAAGCTAGCAAGAAGCTAACAAAAGTCTAACTAAAGCTAGCAAAAGCTAGCTATCAGGAAGCCATGGGTGGGGGGCGTGAGCCGCCCCAGCGCTGCCCTCCACTCGGTTGTCTCCGTCGGAGTCGAGCGACCGCGGGATCTGCAGACATTGAATAAACGACGTCAGTGACTCAGCAGCCAATCAAAGCCCTCGGGGCGGCGGCTGTGATGCAATGAGTGTCCAGTCGGTTGTTTAATGATGTTTTATTTATTTATTTGAAAGACAACATGAACACAGATGAGCCTCGTTAGCGTTAGCTCAGGAGTCGTTGACTGATGCTACGTTCTGTTGATCCATTTATCTACGCTAGCTCAACTCATCGGGGAAATGAAATGGAAAGAGGTTTGGGGCAAGAGTTTATTTGTTGTTTCTATGTTTTCTAGTAATCAGGTGATTATTAATGATAAAGGAGGCGGAGCCTATCAAAGGGTCTATTTCTTTAGTGTTTTATGCTACATACTTTATATATTATATATGTTATACATATATATATAATATATAAATATGTTATACATATATATATATATATATATATATATATACATATATATATATATATATATACACATATACATATTTATACACATTTATAACATATATACTTATATATATAAATATATATATATATATATATATATATATATATATGTATATGCAGTGTTACCTTGACTAAGCCCCCTGTTTTAGTCTTTATGCTAAGCTAGGCTAACCTGCTGCTCAAATGGCAGTGGTAATAATCTCCCAGCAAGAACGAGAATATCCATTTACACAATGTCAAACCCTCGGCAGAACGTCCTCTACGCTCAGGTTGTTCCGGGTGTTTCTCCGTCTCCTCGTTTCCACGCAGCAGGAAGTCACCGCAGGGCGAGAGCAGCGCCCCGCGAGCGGTCCTCACGCTGACACGAGCACGACGACATCAAAGAAGAGATTAGCTGATACGAAGAAAGTTTTCAGAGTATTTTATGAGTTAGAAAAGACAGGTCCGAAAACGTTTAAACTGTAAAGCATGCAGAGGCTGGTCGGCGTGAGTATAAGCGGTCCTCCACGTGGTGGCGCTGTCTAGAGGTCAAAGGTCCTCCCTCCTGCATCGTCCCCCCCCCCCCCCCCCAGGTTGTGATAGTATTGAACATTCCTATTGTAATCTTCCTCACCACTACTTGCCAAAACCTTTTTCTTTTTTTTACTCTTTTCAATTGTTAGAAATGGACGATCCCTTTTCCAAAGTTCTTCTGGGTCGGTTCCCTCCGGCGTGGACCGACGGCGCTGCCGGCGGTCCGGCGGGAACGCGGTGGAACAGCAGGACTTCTCCAGAGGCCGACTTCCTGTTGGCGTGCGTCCGTGTCCCCGCGCCGCTAGTCGTCACTCTCGAAGGGCTCCAGGTAGGTCTTGAGGCTCAGCGTGCTGGTCAGCGTCAGGTTGGCGGCCCGGTACAGGTCCAGGCCCGTCAGGATCTCCACGTCGCGGACCCGGGCCGTGTGCAGCTGCAGCAGCTCCTCCGCCCACTGCGACGCGTCCTCGCCGCTCTGCAATTTTCAGATGAATTGGATTTATGTTATAATGTTAGAGACATTTTTTTTATGAACAATATTTCTACACTCTATAAATAATAATTAAATGACAAGAGAGTCATTTAACAATATGTGGGGGAGGAGTTTATACGTCTATATACTTCTGTTACAACCGGCCCTTTAAGAGGCGGCCAGTCGTGGTTCATTATGACATCAAACCTTTAATCCAGAACATTCTGACGTGTGGTCTGGGTCGTGGAATATGACGACTACCAACTACGCCACGCCCCTGCTGAGACTCCGCCCACTGCTGAGACTCCGCCCACTCATTAGACTCCGCCCACTCCTCCTCTCTACCTCCACCTGATGGACTACCAACGTCTGTCATCTTCATCGTGTTGTTCCTGTGTTTTAATGTAATGATTCCTTCTGGTCACATGACATCTATGACACCTGTCCACCTGGAGAGGATCCTCCTCTGTTCTCTCCTCAAGAGTTCTCACCTTTTACCCTGAAGGGTTGTTTGGGAGTTGTTCCTGATCCCACGTGAGGTCACAGGTCAAAGGTCAGGGTGTCGATGTGTACAGATTGTAGAGCCCTCTGAGGGGATGTGTAATGTGTGAAAATGGGCTCTACAGATAAACTGATTTGAACTGAACAGCCTGAGGGGGACCAGCTCCAGCTGCTGCCTGCTCTGACCCGGTCCGGTCCGGTTCCTCTGGCTCTCAGGACCACACGCTGCCACAGAGGTGCTGGCCGACGGGCCGGCCTCCACAGGATAAACCTGTCTCTCTTTCGGGGCGTCGCCCTTCAACCTTCAGGCTGCCGACACATCAGATTTCTGCTTTAAACCGGCGAGCGCGGCGCCGACGGCTAAAGAGACGAGATCCAACGAGGCGGACCGGCCGACCTCGACAAGTCGGGACGAGTCGAGACTCGCCGAGCGCTCCGAGTGGAGATAAACTGTCCTGCTCCGACGCTCCTCAAAGATCACAAAGACAAATGAGTCAAGGATGAGTCTCTCTCTCTCTCTCTCTCTCTCTGTTGGCGTTCCCTTCATGCTCACTGTACTGTGCTGACTGCAGGGTTGCCAGGTTTGCATTCAAAACAGGATCCCTATATATATATATATATAATCATATAATATACAATTATATATAATATATATATATATATATAATTATATATAGAAATATATTCCTATACTATAAAACTATATATATATGTATATAATTATATATATAAAAATATAATGTATATAAGTATAAATATAATTGTATATGTAATAATATATATGTTTATAATTATATGCATTCTTTTAAATATATACAAATATTTATATATGATTATATATAATCATGTATAAATATAATTATATAATATCTATATCATTTTATTTATATTTATATATATGTAAATATGATCATATAATATACAATTTTATATATATATATATATATATATATATAGTTTTATATATAGTTTTATATATAAATATAATTATATAATATATAATTATATATATGTATATAATTATATATATATTTATATATATAAATATATATATATATAATTTTATATATATAAATATAATCATATAATATATAATTATATATATAATATGATTGATGTATGAAACAAAAGAGTTTAAGACAGTTCTGGAATGTTTAAACAAATAAAATCCCATTCCCTCTGTCTGCTCTGGGTGAACGATGGCATTCCTCAGCCTGATCTTTATTGTTTGGTGTTTTGGTTTCTACTCATAATTCATTATTTATTATTTGTCCGTGAGTCACCAGAGAGAATTTAATTTGACTACAACCACCCGATGACTCACTGCAGCCGCCGGGCGGAGGCGTGAGTCAGCAAAGCTCTCGTGACTCTTAGGAAAGAAACAAGATGTTTGTGGTCGTTGAAAAGTGGTGAAATAACCTTCATCTCCAGCTCGTCTTCATCGTAGATATTCACGAGTCACCGCCGAGCGCCGGTTCATGGGTGAAGAATAACCCCCACATGTGGTCAGAGGTCAGAGGTCAGAGATCAGAGGTGGAAGACGTACCGTGGACCGCAACTTGTGACACGTGACGTTGTTATTATCACAACATTATGGGAAGAATCCGCCGGATGAAAACAAACGTCTGAGGACCCCCCGACGTCTGAATATGTCCAGGAATAATGTTTACAATAACAACAACAACTTTTAATCCTGATTACTTGGCATATTTGTTGCTTTAAATGAACACACTTTTTTATATTTGAGGAGCTGAAACCGTGAAATATTGAAAGAAAAGTAATTTAAACTAATTGGCCGATCAATAAATTGACCTTTGGGTCGTTTCATGTTAATTTGTTGTGTTTTTGTGTAAAATGACTAAAGTGATCAGCTGCATCTCTTCAGATGACGTCATGTCTCACAGGTAGGACAGAAGCCCCTTCAGCAGACGTGCTGTAAACGGACTGTATCCCACCAGGAGCGGTGCTGCCCCCTGGCGGCCGGCACTCACATTGCAGGTCTCGCTGTTCTCCGGCCGGTGCGGCAGCAGGAAGGAGAACACCCGGAGTTCTCCTTCACACTCCTCCACCGTCTGGTTCTGCTCCCGACAGCTCGTCACCACCGCGTAGAAGTGGGAGGGGACGGGGGGGCCGTCGGCTGATGACCTGGGGGAGGAAGAGGAGGAAAGAGGATGGAAGAGAAGGGAAGAAAAGGGAGAAGAAGGAGCGAGGGAGGAGTGAGAAAGAGGAGGAAGAGGCGAAGGGAGGAGGAGGGAGGAGGGAGGAAGAAGAGGAGGAGGGGAGGAGAGAGAAGGGAAGAGGAGGAGGAGGGACCACCATCATCATCATCATCATCATCATCACCACCATCATCATCATCATCACCATCATCACCACCATCATCATCATCATCATCACCACCATCACCATCATCATCATCATCACCATCATCACCACCATCATCATCATCACCATCATCACCACCATCATCATCATCACCATCATCACCATCATCATCATCATCATCATCATCATCACCACCATCATCATCATCACCATCATCATCATCACCACCATCATCATCATCACCATCATCACCACCATCATCATCATCATCATCATCACCACCATCATCATCATCACCATCATCACCACCATCATCATCATCACCATCATCACCATCATCATCATCATCATCATCATCATCATCACCACCATCATCATCATCACCATCATCATCATCACCACCATCATCATCATCACCATCATCACCACCATCATCATCATCATCATCATCATCATCACCACCATCATCACCACCATCATCATCATCACCATCATCACCACCATCATCATCATCATCATCATCATCATCATCATCATCATCACCACCATCATCATCATCACCATCATCACCACCATCATCATCATCACCATCATCACCATCATCATCATCATCATCATCATCATCACCACCATCATCATCATCACCATCATCACCACCATCATCATCATCATCATCATCATCATCATCACCACCATCACCACCATCATCACCATCATCACCATCATCATCATCATCATCATCACCATCATCACCACCATCATCATCATTATCACCACCATCATCATCATCATCATCACCATCATCACCACCATCATCATCATCATCATCATCATCATCATCACCACCATCATCATCATCACCATCATCACCATCATCATCATCATCATCATCATCATCATCATCATCATCACCACCATCATCATCATCTTCATCATCCTCATCTTCATCACTCACTCTCTGATCTGCTCGGCGGCGTCCCTCCGTCCGTCGTGGTCGTGGTCGAACACCGGGCCCACCAGCACGTTCACACCGTTCAGCTCCTCGGCGTAGCGCCGCAACAGCGCCCCCTGGAGGAAGCTCCACTGCCCTGCAGGGGATTGACGTCATGAGAGGGGGAGAGGGAGGGAGAGAGAGAGAGAGAGAGAGAGAGAGAGAGAGAGGGCTCTGTCCGCAGTAACAATGGTGCCGGGCGTCCTCTGTTCCTCAGAACCAAAGAACAAACTCACTTTCATGTCCTTGTTTTATTTTGTTCAGAGGTCAAAGGTCAAAGGTCAAAGGTTTCTCAACGAGCGTTTCAGAGTGTAACTTTTAACGTAGATAAAGGATCGCAAAATGTTTTCCTCCTCATCTCCTCATCTCCTCTCCCCCCCCATTGTGGATCAATAAAGTTGCTCACTCTTGAAGGCCGGGTACATGGGCACGGTGTTGGTGATGAGCGAGGCTTCGTATCGAGACTCTGGAGACGACGCCAGCTCTGAAAACACAAAGAACACATTAATACACAAACACCTATTATTAATTTATAGCCAAATCATTATTGATTTATAACCATATCATTATTGATTTATAACCATATCATTATTGATTTATAACCATATCATTATTGATTTATAACCAAAACATTATTGATTGATGATCTAATGATAGGAGGAATAAAAGCTCAACCAGAACAACACTAATTTCAAATGGAACTACAGGATAAAAATGTTTTTAAATGATATATATATTTATTTATGTAAAAAATGGTTTAATAAATGTAATATATTATGATATTGTCATCATCTCTTTCTTATTCATTTATTTTATCTTGCCTTTTTTATTTATTTATTTATTCTTAATTTCTTTTAATGTATTATTATTCTTTTTTTATTGTCTCTTTCTTATTTTAATTTTTTTTGATCTTTTAATTTTTAAATGTTGTTCCCGTGTCCACTCTCTCTTGTAAAGGAGAATATTACTATTAATATCTCAATAAAGCTTTTCATGGTTGAATATATAAAAAAAAATACAATGTAATACACTCATTTAATTCCTTTTAATGAATATATTTAAATAAATACATTTTAATAAATTAAATGAATAGAATGAAAAGGCGTAGCATCAGTTCTGTCATTTAATACAGAAGCTTATCTTTTATATGTTTGAATGATTGGGCTCAGGCGTACCTGGGGGGAACAGGAAACCGGGGCTCAGCTGCTGGTTCTGGTCGTAGGCGGTGCAGCTCAGACTGTGGTCGGCTGACACTCTGGAGTCGACCCGCAGGCAGCGGACGCCACCGGGGGGCGCCGCGGGGGCGGGAGTGAAGTCCTCCTGGAGCAGTGGCAAAGTATTAAACAAACAGAAAAGCAGGAGGGCGAAGGTGTCGGGCTGCAGGGAGCGCACAGCTGCTGCTGCTGCTGGTGGGGGTGATGGTGTTGTTGTTGTTGTTGTTGTTTTTAGGGCGAACTTCTACAGCCCCACGCCCAGTTTTGAAACACGTTGAAAAGGCCGAGAGGAGGTCAGAGAAAAGAACCGTGGTTCTCTTCTGGGTTCCTCTAGGTTCTTCTAGGTTCATCTAGGTTCCTCTAGGTTCTTCTAGGTTCATCTGGGTTCCTCTAGGTTCCATAATTACACAATAATTACATCATAATGACATCATAATGATATAATAATGAACTCATAATTAAATAATAATGACATCCTAATGACATCATAATTACGTCATAATGACATCATAATGATATCATAATGACATCAAATTAACATCATAATGACATCATATTGACATCATAATGACCACACTGCCCCCTGCAGGTTGGGAGGACGTCACTCAGAGTGTAAAGCATTCAAATGTCTCCAGGCGACAGAGAAAACCTAAACACAATACCGTCTATAATGTCATCCTAGTGAAATTACGTCGACCTAGAGTAATGACGTCATCATAAAGTCATGACCTCATCGTAGAGTCATGACCTCATCATGGAGTCATGACCTCATCATGGAGTCATGACCTCATCATAGAGTCATGACCTCATCATAGAGTCATGACCTCATCATGGAGTCATGACCTCATCATAGAGTCATGACCTCATCATGGAGTCATGACCTCATCATGGAGTCATGACCTCATCATACAGTCATGACCTCATCATGGAGTCATGACCTCATCATGGAGTCATGACCTCATCATAGCCGTGACCTCATCATGGAGTCATGACCTCATCATAGAGTCATGACCTCATCATGGAGTCATGACCTCATCATAGCCGTGACCTCGTGCAGTACCTGGCGCGGCAGAGTGAAGGCGCTCCACAGCGGCACGGCGAGCTCTCGGCTGTAGCCGCTGATGAACTCAACGTGATGCAGTAAACTGTACTGAGTGTCAAACATCACGGCGGGGCGGCCGAAGGGGAGGTGGGAGGAGTCTGCGCACACACACACACACACACACACACGTGTATTAAGAGGAGCTAAGCTGGCCGTGTCTCCAGTGGGGAGGAACCTACTGTAGCTGTAGCTCCCGTCTGGAGGCCTGAAGGCCTGCAAGTTCTCCTCCACTTGGTTCTGGAACAGGAGGTGAAGAACAGAGTCAGGAGCTTCTAAGTATCTCATTGGTCCCTCCACCAGGCGGCCAATGGGATTCTTCCATTTGATTTTTAAATATTGCAGAAAATTAGGAAACAGAAAAAAACAGGAAGAACAGGAAGTGAAAAAACACTCTTCAGACTTGATTCCTGCCGTCTGACCTCGTCCTCACAGCTGCAGCCTTGCTTGTGGGTTGTGGCGCCGGCGTCAAGGTCGGACGGCGCCGTCACTTCCTCCAACACGCTGGGCCGGAACGGCGGGTCCTTCAGCATCTCGTTCAGACTGCCGTACGTCCCGTTGTTAGGCGCCGGCTTCAGGCCCAACAGGTCTGAGACGAGAAGAAGAAGAAGAAGAAGAAGAAGAAGAAGAAGAAGAAGAAGAAGAAGAAGAAGAAGAAGAAGAAGAAGAAGAAGAGGAGGATGAGGAAGAAGAGGAGTCACTGAAGCTGGTCTGGGGGTGGGACATGACTAAGCCGTGATCCATCCCATAATGTCCTCACCACACATGACGTTGTATAATTCGATGTTTTCGAACTCCGGGACTTTCTTCTGGAACTGGAAGCTCGGCCCGTGGCCCATGAAGATGGTCTGGAAGCCGATCACAGAGAAACCGATGAGTGGGGGGAGGAGTCTGACGGCCATGTGACACGTAAAGGTCATGACCTTGTACCCTAAAGGTCATGACTTCTGTGCCCTAAAGGTCATGACCCCTGTACCCTAACAGTCATGACCCCTGTACTCTAAAGGTCATGACCCCTTTACCCTAAAGGTCATGACCCCTTTACCCTAAAGGGCATGACCTTGTACTCTAAAGGTCATGACTGTGTACCCTAAAGGTCATTACCGTGTACCCTAAAGGTCATGACCCCTGTACCCTAAATGTCATGACCCCTGTACCCTAAATGTCATGACCGTATACCCTAAAGGTCATGATCATGTACCCTAAAGGTCATGACCCCTGTACCCTAAATGCCATGACCGTATACCCTAAAGGTCATGATCATGTACCCTAAAGGTCATGACCCCTGTACCCTATAGGTCATGACCCCTGTACCCTAACGGTCATGACCCTTGTACCCTAAATGTCATGACCGTATACCCTAAATGTCATGACCATGTACCCTAAAGGTCATGACCCCTGTAACCTAAAGGTCATGACCCCTGTACCCTAACCCACCGTCCGGAGAGCCTCGAGACGAGTCCGGTGACTCAGAATTCTCGTTACGTTATTCCGGCCTTTACAAAATAAAAGGGAACAATAGAATCGACTCGTTCATGCTTTGATGATCTCTATTTGTCTGCTTTGTGTTTTTGTCGGCGCGCGGAGAGGAGAGAGAGGAGCCAACACCGAACAGAGAGGAACGTCTGATAATCACATAATAACATAATAACATGTCTACCTCATGATTTAAACTTAGAATTATGACCTTACAAAAAAAGATTAATCTTTTTCTAAGACATTCTCTAAGACTTTCTACGTCATGTTTACGGCCCGATCTCATACTGAGCTGACAGGAGGAAGTCGTTCCTCATGAGTCACCTCCTCCTCCTCCTCCTTCTCCTCATCCTCATCCGCCTCCTCCTCTGCCTCCTCCTCCTCCTTCTCCTTCTCCTCATCCTCATCCGCCTCCTCCTCCTCATCCTCATCCGCCTCCTCCTCCTCCTCCTACTCCTCCTCCTCCTCCTCCTCCTCCTCCGTACCTGCATGCTGGTGATCTTGTTGTCGAAGCCGTGGTCGCCAAAGAAACCACAACGAGTCCTCTGCTTCTCTGGCATCTTCCTGAAGGAGGAACACAGAGACATGAAGAGGAAGAAGAAGAACAAGAAGAACAAGAACAAGAACAAGAAAAACGACAAGAGGAAGATGAAAAACAAGAACAAGAGGAAGAACAAGAGGAAGATGAAGAACAAGAGGAAGATGAAGAACAAGGAGGAGGAGGAGGAGGAGGAGGAGGAGGAGGAGGAGGAGGAGGAGAAGGAGAAGGAGAAGGAGGAGGAGCAGGCCCTGGTCCAAGTGTGTCTCAGGTGTTGATGTGTCGTTGCCCATGAGAAGCGGGTTAAATGACCGTGACTCGGTATCATAGGCTGTGGGTAGGAAGTGGGCGGAGTCATGGTGATGACATCACGGGTACCTGGCGATGTGCCACTTCCTCTCCATCAGCAGGTGGACGTCTTCGATGCGCCGGTTGTTGGCGTAGTGGAGCCTCTTGGGCAGGTGCTGCTTCAAGTAGGGCTTGAAGTGCTGAGTCGGCATCTTACACTGAGAGAGGGAGGGAGGGAGACAGAGAGAGAGAGAGGGAGAGAGGGAGAGAGGGAGGTGTAGAGAGAGAAGGGGGAGGGGGAGAGAGAGAGGGAGGGGGGAGAGAGAGGGAGGGAGAGGGAGACAGAGGGGTGAGCTCTCTCTACCTCTCTACCTCTCTCTCTCCCCCTTCCTCTCTCCCTCTGCCCACTCTCTCCCTCTCTCTCTCCCAACCCCCTATCCCTCTCTCTCTCTTTCCCACCCCCTCTCTCTCAAAGCCAAAATGGCCATTTATTTAACGAGAAAGTCCCGGGTGGAGAACAGAGGGGACGGAGGCCGGGGCAGTGTGGCTCTGCAACGTCAGGGCCAGACTCTGGCTGGAGTTCAGGTTTTATAAACACGTTGGAAACTTGGATGCTTTTAAACAACGGTGGTGTTTTAAAGCTATTATTCTTTTCGTTCTGTGGTGGAGGAGGAGCTGGTGTTTGCGCCACTTTTTATTAGGTAAAATATGTTAAATTTTTTTTTATGTATTATTTTTTTAATGTTTTTTGTTTTTATTTTGAACAACCTGATTTTTGAAAGCACTTTATTTTTAAAGAATCTATATGTCTAAAAAATAAAATAAAGAATTAAGTGTTTTTCAAAAATAAATAAATCTCTCCCCTCTCTCTCTCCCCCTCCCTCTCTCTACACTCCCTCTCTCTCTCCCCCATCCGCCCCCCTCTCTCTCTCCCCCTCCCTCTCTCTCCCCCTCCCTCTCCCCCCCCCCTCTCTCTCTCTCGTGGGGCTTTACTCACCGTGAGGTTTGCAACCACAACTTTTGGGTCATCTGAAAAACAAAGCAGACGTCAGATCCTGCTCCTCCTTTTCTTCTCTCTGTTTCTCTGTTCCTCTCTCTCTCGTCGGGTCTCACATGTGGTGGACTTGGGGTCGCGGGGTCGTATCCGGCCCAGCGAGCCGGGGATCAGCGAGATCTCGTCGATGTTGAGCGGGTAGCTGCTGAGGAACTCTGTCCGGTCGCAGTGTGCCTCCTCCATACCTGAGGGAGGTGTTCAGTTACTGAGGGCCACCGCCCTGAGGCCCCGCCCCCAGATCAGCCCCTGATTCATGCTCTATTTCCTATGGACTTCTATACAACCAGAGGAGTCGCCTCCTGGTGGTCAGGAGAGAGAATGCAGCTTTAACGCACGAAGATAGACTTCTATACAACCAGAGGAGTCGCCCCCTGGTGGTCAGGAAAGAGAGTGAAGCTTTAACACATGCAGCATAGACTTCTATACAACCAGAGGAGTCGCTCCCTGGTGGTCAGGAGAGAGAGTGAAGCTGTAACGCATGAAACATATACTTCTATACGACCAGAGGAGTCGCCCCCTGGTGGTCAGGAGAGGGAATGCAGTTTTAAGATGCCTGGCTTCCCTCTCCAGGCCTCACAGTATGTATTCCCTGGCTCAGCAGCCATAGTTGTGTTGCGTAGAGGGTTCGTCAGACGTACCGTGGTCTCCTACGATGATGATGTTGACGCAGCGATGAAGGTTCATCTGCTTCAGGCCGTTCATCAGCTGACCGATCACGTTATCGATCTCCCTCAGAGGGTTGTCCAGCTGTGGTGGGTGAAGCAGCCTCGGTGTCAGCTGTCAACTCAGAACCAGAACTCGACCTCCAGGGGTCGGCTCCGCCCGGCGACGCTCTGCACTGCAATGCTACCCTAGCTTAGCGTTTACTCTGAAGGGAACGCCATCTCACTTCCTCCAGTGGACGAGACCCGGCTTTGGGCCACGGGTCACAGCGTTCTCCATCTACAAGCAGCTTGTAAAGACTTCATCAGATGGTCTCTCACTCTAAATTAACTTTAGTAAATTATCTCCATTTAAAAGCAATTCGTCACGTTGTCTCCACTGGAAGGGCACCATAAAAGGTACTTCACTACGTTGTCTCCACTGGAAGTCTAAAGGGCAGTTCTACACATTTTCTCCACTTCGAGGACACACTAAAGGGCACTTCACTATGTTTTCTCCAGTGGAAAGGCACCCTAGCTAACACCTTCTCCCATAAACAGTGGGGGGTCAGTGAGGGTCGTGTCTCGTTCTCCTCCTCACCTCACTGCTCAGCGGCCCCAGGCGATGGCCGAAGGTATCGGGCTGCTCCGAGTGGACGGCAAAAACATACGGCCTGAAAAGACACAACACAATGTCAGCTGACATCCTCCAGGGGGGAGGTCAGTGGGAGGTCAGTGGGAGGTCAGTGAGAGGTCAGTGAGAGGTCAGTGAGAGGTCACCGTGAAGAGTAAACAAGGCCGTCCACTTGAGGAAATATTCTGTAAATGATGATCGGCCCGATGGTTGTTGACTTTGCTCGATACATATTTTTCGCCTTTCTTTACATTCATTCCTCAAAATGAAAGATATCAAGAAGTTTTGCTAACCTTTGATTTTTGACTTGGGAAAACTTTTAAACTTTGATAAAGCACAATGTGCTGGGCGAGTCAGCCAGGGGTCAAGTCCATAGGACGGGCGGGGCGAGAAGTGAGAGTTAAAGACATCGCCCCCATGTGGCCGATCGTGAACACGGGGAACACAAGCACATCTCTACAGCTAACGGGACAACGGTTTCACCTCACACGAGTTGCAGACTACAAAATCCTCCAATTCCTCAAACAGAAACAGCTGCTTTCGCTTCAGGTTGTGCACATTATTGTGAGTATTTTGTCATCGTGACTTCACATGCTGTCGGGTCAGTGTGTGTTCCCAGAGGGAGGCCCCGGTTGACGAGCCCTCAGGACAGGAAAACAACAACTTTCAACAGGCGCAGTAATGTCTACAGACAGACCTCTCGTCGTCGGGCAGATGCAGCCAGTGCAGGATGGTTAGAATCCTCCTCTCCAGAGGAATCACCCTGCAGACAAAACCACCGAGGGGTCGGAGGTCAGGGTTCAGAGGAAAGAAACAGAAACGCAGCGACAGATTATTCACAGTTCAGTTTGCATTCAGATTTCTAAATTACTGTATTTAAAAGAACCAGCTGTCCTTAATTACGGCTCTCGTCTCTTTTCTCCAACATTATCTCCTGGACTCTGAACTTTTGTCCTCAACAAGCTGCCGTTTGAGAGGTTAATGGTGTTTGGGTGTTGGGGCCATTGTTCCCAGTGGGTTGAGTGTTGGGGCCATTGATCCCAGTGGGGTGAGTGTTGGGGCCATTGTCCCCAGTGGGGTGAGTGTTGGGGCCGGAGACTTGGCTCGTCTTTTTTAATAAACCCACAAAGTGAAATAAAGCGATTAGATCCCGTTTATTTCTCTTTTTTCATATCTGAAATCAACTATATTAAAAAAAATATAAAAAATCCTTAAGTATTGAGGCTTGAATTCTCTATCTCTATATTATTCATATTATTATGTATTATTATTATTATTGTTATTATTATTATTATTATATTCATATTCATATTATTATATATTAATTTATAATTATTATAAGCCAATGCGCTGCAGTAGAGGATCCAGCAGTCACACAGTAGCAGGTCAGGAGATGACGCTCTCTGCGTGACTCTACTTTGCAGCAGATACATAATCACACCGTAATCCGCCGTCCTCCTCCTCCTCCTCCTCCTCCTCCTCCTCCTCCTCCTCCTCCTCCTCCTCCTTCCTCTCTCAGGTTGTTTTCTTCTCTGTAAGTCACCAGAGCTGCGCTGCGTTCAGGGTCCCAAGCTATTGAAAAATATTCCAGTACTAACTTAAGTACCAAGGCCAGAAGAAAGAGGCCGCCTTCACTCCTTGCTCCTCGGCTGTGATCCAGATCTGTGGAGCAGGAAGGAGAGCGTGTCAGCGGAGCTGCTGGAGGTCAAAGGTCACGGCCAGCGGCGAGGAAGCGATGGCGGATTCCTCATACAATCACACGCGTGTACTCACGGGCTGCCCCCCCCACCAGCGGTGGTTCAGCTTCTCTTTGGTGCGCAGGGTGAAGGTGGCGTTGAACACGGGGTCGTGCATGGTGTTACCCACGATGCCGTGGGACTCCGGGTACAGGCCCTGCAGCGAGAGAGTTAGCGCGTGAACAAACGTAAGGCCGGAGGACCTCCAGACGGACGCGCGGACAAGAGAGGCGTCGCTTACGGTGACCAGAGTGTAGAGATTCGGGAAGGTCTTGGTCGGGTAGACGGGCCGCATGTAGGGCGACGATGTCCCACACTCCCCTGGGAGAGCAGGGAAGAGGAGCCGACACGTTAAACGTGGTTAGAGACTCAGAGAGGACAGAGGGATGGTTGACGTGTTTCTATCAGGCTGAGGAGACAAGGAGACGACTCGGGGAGCTAGAGGAGACGGAACACGAGCCGGACGCCTTTCTGCTGCCGACTCGTGGTCGTGGAGGCTCTGGCGCCACCAACATCTCCCTCCAGGTTTCTGCCGTCTTGCGTCCGTCTCCCGGGTCCTCTTGCTCTCGTCTCTCGTCTCTCGTCCTCGGCGGAGGGAACAGATGGCGACGCGCCTGCGAGGGAGAGCCGGCAGGAGGCGAGACCGCGATGTCCAAGTGGGACGTAAATCACACGCGGTCGGACGCCCCGGAGCCGAAGGACGGCGTCGCTTTGCCGCTGCCGGTCCTGGGTTCTCCGGCATCCTCCCCCGGTCCGAAGACATTACATTACATTACATGTCATTTAGCAGACGCTTTTATCCAAAGCGACTTACAATAAGTGCATTTCAACCTAGAGTACAAACTAAGAACAACAAGAATACAGAAAGTAACATTTCCTCAACATAGTCAAACTACAAAAGTACCATAATAAGAGCCATTCAAGTGCTACCAAAGTGCAAGTCTGTGATTAATCCAGATATAGTCGGAAAAGATGCGTTTTCAGTCTCCGGGTGAAGATGTAGAGACTTTCTGCTGTCCTGATGTCAGTGGGGAGCTGGTTCCACCACTGAGGAGCAGGACAGCAAACAGTCTGGATGTAGAGTGATTAGCTCGAGGTGACGGAGTCACGAGTCGGTTGGCTGTTGCCGAGCGGAGCGAACGTGCCGGGGTGTACGGTGTGACCACATCCCGGATGTGACGGGCCCGATCCGTTCAGAGCACGGTACGCCAGAACCAATGTCTTGAAGCGGATGCGGGCCGCCACCGGTAGCCAGTGAAGAGAGCGGAGGAGAGGAGTGGTGTGGGTGAATTTCGGGAGGCTGAAGACCAGTCGAGCTGCTGCATTCTGGATGAGCTGCAGAGGCCGGATGGCCTTAGCAGGTAGACCAGCCAGGAGGGAGCTGCAGTAGTCGAGGCGCGAAATGACCAGAGCCTGAACCAGAACCTGGACCAGAACCTGGACCAGAACCTGGACCAGAACCTGGACCAGAACCTGCGCTGCCTTCTGGGTAAGAAGAGGCCGTGTTCTCCTGATGTTGTGCAGCATGTACCTACAGGAACGCGATGTTGCAGCGATGTTGGCCGTCAGGGAGAGTTGACTGTCTAGCGCCACCCCGAGGCTCCTGGCAGTCAGGGTAGGGGCCAACACGGAGCTGTTGAAGGTGGTAGTCAGGTCGTGAGTGGGGGAACCTTTCCCTGGTAGGAACAGGAGCTCGGTCTTGTCAGGGTTGATCTTCAGGTGGTGTGCAGACATCCACTGAGAGATGTCGGTCAGACGAAGACACGCAGCTCAGGGCGCAGCACTGGATGTGACTTGCAGGTGTGAAGGTGAGTGTCTCCTCGTGAGCCGTGATGCAAAAGGTCAGCTGCTGTCGGCCCTAGCTCCCCCGACCATGAATAGAATAAAGGACTTGGAGAACTTGGAGAACCGCCTCAGGCTGCTGGCCCGTCGGTTTGGGGTTTGTCAGTAAAAACACGACCAATAAAGAGATGAATAGATTTGTGTTGAGAAAATACTTCTACAACCAAACGAAGCACAAGACTGAATAAAGGAGACGTACTCAGCTTATGTTTATATGAGCAATACAAATGTAAGATTATAAAACACTTTACAAACAGGCCTGATTGAAGAGATTTATGTCTGAAAGTACGTCTCCAACCAGGACACCTGCAGCTAGGAAGCTGAGCACGAGACGGAGTAAAGGAGGCGTACTCAGCTAGTGTGAATATGAGCGATAATAATAGAAACGTAACGTTGTAAAACAATAAACATGAGAACTGGTTGACTGTATGTCTGTCTTCTGGAGTGAAGGAGACGTACTCAGCTTGTGAATGTTGGGGATCACCGAGTTGCCCTTCTTCAGGTAGGAGGCTCTGAAGCCGTCCACAGACAGCATGATGAGTGGAGGACGGATGAAGCTGAGACACAGAGGACAGACAAGTCACAGGAAGCAACCGGGACAGAGACAACCGGGACAGAGACAACTGAGACTCAGACAACCGGGACAGAGACAACCGGGACAGAGACAACCGAGACAGAGACAACTGAAACAGAAACAACTGAGACTCAGACAACCGAGACAGAGACAACTGAAACAGAAACAACTGAGACTCAGACAACCGAGACAGAAACAACTGAAACAGAGACAACTGAGACTCAGACAACCGGGACAGAGACAACTGAAACAGAGACAACTGAGACTCAGACAACCGGGACAGAAACAACTGAAACAGAGACAACTGAGACTCAGACAACCGGGACAGAGACAACTGAAACAGAGACAACTGAGACTCAGACAACCGGGACAGAGACAACCAGGACAGAGACAACTGAGACTCAGAAAACCGAGACAGAGACAACTGAGATAAAGACAACCGAGACAGAGACAATTCACCTGGAGTGCCTTTAATTGTTCTCTTCTTATATTCTTGTCTCATCTCTCGTCTGGTCTCCTATGGTCTCATCTCGTTTTGACCTTACTTATCTTGTCTCATCTTGTCTTATCTTGTCTTGTTTTATCATTTATGGATTATCTTGTCAGGTGACTTCTCTTGTCCTAACTTGTCTCGTCTCATCTCGATTTGTCCTTACTTGTCTTATTTTGTCTCGTATAGTCTTCTCTCATCTTGTCTCGACTTGTCTTGTCTTATCTATTCTCGTCTTGTCTCGTCTTTTCTTATATCATCTCTTCTTGTCTTATCTCTTCTCGTCTTGTCTTTTCTTGTACCATCTTGTCTCGTCTTGTCTTGTCCTAACTTGTCTTGTCTTATCTCTTCTCGTGTGGTCTCCTATGGTCTCGCATAATCTCATCTCTTCTCGTCTGGTTGCATGCATCTCATCTAGATGTCTCATTGTCCCGGTCAGAGTCGTCTCTTGGCGTCTTTGTCCCACTCACCCCACGGGACACTCGGCGCTCTTGATCTCCTCGCAGTCTCCATGAACCCAGGAGGTCTCACCTCGGGGGGACAGAGCACAGCGTTACCACCTCCCGCCCCTGCGCCGTGGCGCTCTGGTCGTGGACGGTACCTTTGCAGAGCGACTTGTAGTTGGAGCAGCAGTCGCCGCGCTCCAGGCAGTCCGCCGAGCAGCGGCAGGCGTGCTCGGCGTTCCTCTCCTCGCCACAGCGGTCCTGCGTGCACTCGAAGCCTCCGGCTGAGGCCCGTGGGGGGGGGGGGGGGGGGGGGAGTTTGTCACATGACAGAGATCTCGTTTTTTCCGTTGTGAAATGCTGTATTTGGATATATTGAACATCATGAGGAACACAGAATTGAAAATATATGGTTTGTTACTCAAGTCTAAATTTGCCAAATTGGGCGACAAAATGGCCGCTTTTTCACCTCTCTAACTTTGTTCTGCTTCACTTTTTTCGAGTGAAACTTTGCAGGGAGAATGTTAACACATTTTAATATGATGTGTGAGAGTTTTAAACCTTTTCACAACCGCCTCATTCCAAGCATATAACCACCCTGGAAGTGATCTTTTTCAAGAGCTGACATTTTAATATTTTTTCTGTGTGTCATCTTCATTTACTCTTACCCAGTAACATGTATACTGATATGTACACATCTAAACAAAAGAAGAAAGCATCAAAAAAGGTACACATTTAAAAAGTATTAAAGTAGCCCCCTACTGGTTGCAGAGATACAACCTTTTTCGTTTGGGGATGCCTTTTTCGGAGCAGAGGCCTAAACAAAGCTCGGTGCTTAACAGGTTACGAAACACACGCCGCGAGGCTCGACAACCGTATGACGTCCGCGCTGTGATGTAACTCTCAGGCCCATAAAGTCTGGGGCGACGCAGTGAAAGCAGGAGGACCTCGTGGTTCTCTGGACGACGTCCCACCGTTGTTCCCGTAATGCCTTCAAGATGAAGCCCGCCTGGCCGAGCTGTAAACGAGCTTCAGATGAAGACTGACGCGCAACTCGGGACAGTTTCCCTTTTGTTCACGTTGCATGCGCCACAGCAGAAAGCACTTATCGTGTTGTGCTCGTGGGCCTTTGTGGAGCTACCGGAGGACTCGGACTCCGGCCCAAACACATCCTCCTCCTTCTAGTTGTTAGTGCTGCGGCTGGAGAAGGAGTCAGGGAGAGTCTCCTCAGTACTAAGGTCCTTCTGGCTCAGTGGAGCTCTTCCGCATTGGAAAGACTCCGACATCGCCCCGAGAGCTGTGCTGCAGAGTGTGAATGGCTATGAATGGCTATGAATGGGTATGAATGGGTATGAATGGGTATGAATGGGTATGAATGGGTATGAATGGGTATGAATGGGTGTGAATGGTGTGAATGACGTTGTGTAGTGTAAAGTGCTTCTCGTGGTTGGGAGAAGAGGAAGTTGCTTGTCTTCCCCAAACGACTGAACCTGTTTTCTCGGCGGAAAACTTTTTGAATCTGAAGCAAAAAGAAGCCAAAACGCAACAAAACACCATTTGTTTACGTCCACTAAAAAACGTTACGATGCCAATGTGCCCGTTTGTTACGTGATTTCAGTCCGGACAACGTTTAAAATTAGTCAACTTTGAGTTTTGGTTCTACGGTGTCCAGAGGGAGAGTCTTGTCTTCACCTGGATTCATTCAACCCCTCACACCAATGCACTCGTGACCGTCCCCACACATGCACTACTTCTTCATGTTTGATTAAAAAAAGTACTTTAAAAGTAAATCTATCGTAATCTGGTGTAGGAACCGATGGGCCTGAGTCTGACGGCCAGAGAAAGACCAGGGAGGTTCAGAAGTATTGTTGTGTTGTGCTCATGGACTCATGGTGTGAGAGAAGGTGAAACCAGGCGGGCCCACTGACCTGTTTTCAGGCAGCGGTGGTCGAAGTCGGAGCAGCAGCTGGAGTAGGTTTTACACAGATTGTCACATCTGCATCCTGGAGGTTTGGCCTCCTCCAGCTCAAAGCACCTCCCCTTGCACGAGCCCGCTGAGCTGACCCACTCTGAAACAACTGGAGGAGCAGAGGGGCACAGTTACAGGACCGAGGGGGCGCCCTGCTGCACACGGGCCGGACTCAACGGGGCCTTAAAGGGGACACGCCATACCAACTCAACGGGCCAGGAGTCTGTGCTTTATGTGTTGAGGCTGCATTATCTCTCCTGACCACCAGGGGGCGACTCCTCTGGTTGTATAGAAGTCTATGCATCATGTGTTAACACTGTATTCTCTCTCCTGACCACCAGGGGGCGACTCCTCTGGTTGTATAGAAGTATATGCGTCATGTGTTAACAATGTATTCTCTCTCATGACCACCAGGGGGCGACTCCTCTGGTTGTATATACGTCTATGTGTCATGTGTTAACACTGCATTCTCTCTCCTGACCACCAGGGGGCGACTTATCTGGTTGTATAGAAGTCTATGTGTCATGTGTTAACACTGTATTCTCTTCAATGACCACCAGGGGACTCCTCTGGTTGTATTTCTATACAACCAGAGCTTCATGTGTTAAAGCTGCATTCTCTTTCCTGACCACTAGGGTGCTCCTCTGGTTGTATAGAAGTCTATATAGTGACTCTACCTCTCTTTTGATGTATTCCCTCAGTAAACATTGTACATGAGTTTTAGACTGGGACTTGTTAGGGTGGCTTCTTAAAGAGACAGGACAGCGTATTTCTTTTTCTTTTCTTTTACATTAAAGCAAATACATTCTCATAGAAACCCAAAACACAAGCATTGACCTGAACACGAGGCTCTACGCCTCCTTTAGGATGAAGACTTTGATCTGTTTAGAGAATAAAGCTGTAACTTGATGTGATGTAACACTGTGCGTTCACTACAAGCTGCGAACCGCAGGCAGCACATGTTGCCAATAACGACAAGCCGTGTCTTCTGTTTCTGGTCCGCGTGTCAAGGTTCCTGTCGTGTAGCGTACATGAGGACGGAGCCCTGTCACACAGTAATGTTTTCATTCAGCGCTGCAACCAGGATCTGTTCTTGTGTAACAGAGCTCTCATGACTTCATTACATAATGTATGAATACAACGGTTTAATCCTGTGGAGCTGCAGGACGCTAAGATAACTGATGATTTTAAATCTCCACAGATTCTAGTGAAACATGGAACTCTATTTGTCTCCATTTGTAAAAAAGTTTGCAATTTTGTTATGTGTTTGTACTTTGTAGGGCTGCAGCGTGTACGCCACGACTTTGGTACAGCAAGCTGCACGTCTGTTCCAGAAGCATGGAGGCGTGTTGCTGCTCACCTTTGGTGTGAGGTGCTGGGCTGTCTCCTCCCTCGGCCGGCCGACTGGCTTGGAAAACATAAGCTCTGCTGACATCAGCTCCCCACAGACCGAACACAACCACTACCTGCAAAACACACATCAGGGAAACCTGCGTTCACTTCAGTTCCACTGCAACAATCTCACGTAGGTCAAAGGTCAGGCTCAGCAGGGCCCAGGGCCCGGGTGAGAGGGCCCCCGGGCCACGGCTTCTGTTTGACAAGACGAGTGAGGGATGTCACAACGAATATAAGATTACAACAATATGCAAAAAGAACTACAAAGAGACTCAGAATGACTGAACAGAGATAGAAAACGTTTAAAGAGACTCAAAACTATCAAAAAGAGCCAACAAACTATTAAAAAGACTTAAACTATCAAACAGAGACTCAAACGATCAAAAAGACTCTTTTAACGTTTAAAAAGAGATACAAAACGACTTCACGATGCAAATCAACGGCTACAAAGAGACACAACGATTAAAAGAAGAAGCAGGATGAGGACAGAGACAATAATGAAGGATCTAGAACATGTCTCTTTGTTACAAAGACATACTAAAGGACCTAAAACATGTCTCTTTGGTACAGAGACGTACTAAAAGACCTAGAACAAGTCTCTTTGTTACAAAGACATACTAAAGGACCTAGAACATGTCTCTTTGGTACAGAGACATACTAAAGGACCTAGAACATGTCTCTTTGTTACAAAGACATACTAAAGGACCTAGAACATGTCTCTTTGGTACAGAGACGTACTAAAGGACCTAGAACATGTCTCTTTGTTACAAAGACATACTAAAGGACCTAGAACATGTCTCTTTGGTACAGAGACGTACTAAAAGACCTAGAACAAGTCTCTTTGTTACAAAGACATACTAAAGGACCTAAAACATGTCTCTTTGGTACAGAGACGTACTAAAAGACCTAGAACAAGTCTCTTTGTTACAAAGACATACTAAAGGACCTAGAACATGTCTCTTTGGTACAGAGACATACTAAAGGACCTAGAACATGTCTCTTTGTTACAAAGACATACTAAAGGACCTAGAACATGTCTCTTTGGTACAGAGACGTACTAAAGGACCTAGAACATGTCTCTTTGTTACAAAGACATACTAAAGGACCTAGAACATGTCTCTTTGTTACAAAGACATACTAAAGGACCTATAACATGTCTCTTTGGTACAGAGACATACTAAAGGACCTAGAACAAGTCTCTTTGACTGGTTTGGGGCCCTCAACATGTCAAAGCAGAAAAGTAGCAGAGAAAGAAGTTCTTAGAGTTCTTCACCTGAACCTCAACGTCTCTGAACCTCGACGTCTCTGAACCTCAACGTCCCTAAACCTCAACATCTCTGAACCTCAACGTTTCTGGAACTCAACGTCTCTGAACCTCAACGTCTCTGAACCTCCATGAAGAGAGGAATAGACCTCCACCTCCAATCAGATCGAAGTCTCTCTTCATTACGACGTAACATGACGTCCCAATGTGGAGGCTAAGTCATTAAAAATGGCCCCTCCCTTTAGCATTCAGCGAGGAGGCGGGACTTCACCTCCCGTTAGCATACAGCGAGGAGGCGGGACTTCACCTCCCGTTAGCATACAGCGAGGAGGCGGGACTTCCCCTCCCGTTAGCATACAGCGAGACACCCGGAGAGTCAGTCATCGTTCATGTTCCTCAGTTCCTTTATCCAAACACAATATAGAGCAACAACAAACAAACTAGAAACATGAGAATAAAAAACAGTTTGTCTCAGATTTGGACAACAGGAGCCGGACTCTGGAGACCAGACCGGACCTTTATTGTGAAGGATTGGAGCTGCAAAACGTCTTCAAAACCTCCTCTGACCAACAGAATAATCAAGTGAGTTCACTCCTTCACTAAAACTCACAGACATTTAAATTAAATGAAGTGGATTAAAAAATGTATTTGGACCAATTTGTTGCTCCATTAAAAAAATCTGACAGGGGAATTTTTCTTTATTTTTAAAAAAGTTGCTGGAGCACAATTTAGAGATGTTCTAATATGTACACCTTTATGAGTCTCGTGTCATCTTCTCAATTAAACCACTGCTTTGATGTCATTTTTACACTTTCTTTAAAAATAAAAAAAGGTTTGGGGGTTGAACTCTTTTTCTTCTTCTTCTGTCCGAAGGCTCCCGGTCTCTGTGAGTAACGTCTTCTCTGTTTGGTACACCAGTGTGGAAATGATTTACATATATTTAATTGTCGCACAAATTCTTTTTATTTATCGCATAATCTTTTTTATCTGCATGTTGATTTAAGATTATATTAAGATTATATTTAGATTATATTAAGATTATGTTTAGATTATATTAAGATTAACATTATATTAACATTATATTAACATTATATTTAGATTATATTTTACTTTATTCATCCCTGGGGGGAATTGGTTGAAGCAGCAGTACAACATTTTGTTTTACAAATATACAACAAAATAGCATAATATAATGCAAGGAAGATAACATTTGAGAATAAAAAAAATAATAGAAAAGGTTAAAAAAATTTAAATGACAAAAGAAAATGTTGACCTCATTCATGTAGAAATTACGTTTTCTGTAATGACTCGATGAAATAATGACGTATAAATGATACAATATGGGACAATGCCCTCTCTCCCCTCTCTCTCTCTCTCTCTCTCTCTCTCTCTGTCTCTCCCTCTCTGCGTGCTGACGGAGTTTGCCTTGCTGTGAGCAAAGTGCAGCTCTCTCTCTCTCACAGGTCGATACATTTGAATCTTTACTTTTTTATGATGATGATGATGAAGTTCGAGGAAGAGAGAGAGAGAGAGAGAGAGAGAGAGAGAGAGAGAGAGAGAGAGAGAGAGAGTCACGCGCGCTCACGCAGTCTTACCGTACCAAATTTCCCAACAGCATGTTCCAAACGGCGGGTCCACCTGGAGCATTCCCCCCGGAGACTGACGAAGAGGAAGCGGCGGAAAGAGCGTCCGACGTCCGGTAGAAGCTGCGCAGCGTCACTAAGGATCGATGGAGCGGAGCGCAGGGGTCCAACTCTCTCTCTCTCTCTCCCTCTCTCTTTCCCTCTCTCTCTCCCTCTCCCTTCCTCTCTCTCTCTCTCTCTCGGTCCTGGGCCAATAAGCATGAAGTAATGGTGACAGCTGCTGCTCTCTGGTACGAGAGTGTACGCAGTCCAACTCAGTCATGAGGGGGGGGGGGGGGGGGGGAGAGAGAGAGAGAGAGAGAGAGAGAGAGAGAGAGAGAGAGAGAGAGAGAGAGAGGCTGACTTAATGACAACATGAGGCTGATAGATGAGAAGTGATGAGTAAACAATAACCAGTGGCTCTGAGGATGAAAGATTGCACAATAGCTAAATAATAACTTCCACATGTTAACCACCATATGCAAATTATATTGTTATCATGATATATTGTTTCTGGATTTCATTTAATGTCTTTTTATTGTTAGTTTCATTGCCATCGTGATATATATGTGTATATATATATCACAATATATATTATATATACATATATACAAACACATATATATGTATACACATATATATGTATATATGTACATATACCTATATATATGTATGTATTATATTATATATATATATATATATATATATATATATATATATATATATGTAGAAGTGTTAGGAGTAATACGTTTTTGAACAATATATAATGACCTCTAAATATGAATAAGTTTGTATGAAAGTTGCTCAATAGCAAAGAACAATGAAGAACAATGGAGAAAAAAATGAAGAACAATGAAGAACAATGAAGAACAATGAAGAACAATGGAGAGCAATGGAGAACAATAGAGACAAATGAAGAACAATGAAGAACAATAGAGAACAATGAAGAACAATGAAGAACTTCCTTGCAGCAACAACCACATGCACATTATTAATATTACGACACTGATGTATTGTGTGTTATTGCATCGTTATCTGAGAGTTAGTTTATTGTCTGTTATTGTTAGTTTAGTGTCTATTGTTGATAGTTTATTGTCTGTTATTGATAGTGTTTCTTCCTGTTATTGTTAGTTTTATTATCTTTATGCTGAAATATCAGCCACAAGGAAAAGTGTTGATGTCCCAACGATGACTCACAACATTTCATAAGGGAAATGTTGTGAAGGGCAGCGTGACCAAAGACCTCCTGACGTCTGCAGCAACAGTCAGGATTAAATACTGAACACCAACAGTCAGGATTAAATACTGAACACCAACAGTCAGGATTAAATACTGAACACCAACAGTCAGGATTAAATACTGAACCACCAACAGTCAGGATTAAATACTGAACACCAACAGTCAGGATTAAATACTGAACACCAACAGTCAGGATTAAATGCTGAACACCATCAGTCAGGATTAAATACTGAACACCAACAGTCAGGATTAAATGCTGAACACCATCAGTCAGGATTAAATACTGAACACCATCAGTCAGGATTAAATACTGAACCATCAACAGTCAGGATTAAATACTGAACACCAACAGTCAGGATTAAATACTGAACCACCAACAGTCAGGATTAAATACTGAACACCATCAGTCAGGATTAGATACTGAACACCAACAGTCAGGATTAAATACTGAACCACCAACAGTCAGGATTAAATACTGAACACCATCAGTCAGGATTAAATACTGAACACCATCAGTCAGGATTAAATACTAAACCACCAACAGTCAGGATTAAATACTGAACACCATCAGTCAGGATTAAATACTGAACCACCAACAGTCAGGATTAAATACTGAACACCAACAGTCAGGATTAAATACTGAACCACCAACAGTCAGGATTACATACTGGAGGGTAACATCTGGAGGGTAAACATCTGGAGGGTAAACATCTGGAGGGTAACATCTGGAGGGTAACATCTGGAGGGTAACATTTGGAGGGTAACACCTGGAGGGTAAACTTCTCCATGTTTTGTGTGATTTGTTGATGTGCAGGAAGGACACGGCACATTATGCTGGTCCACTGCTATCAAAACACAAGGGGGGAGGAGGGGGGGCTTTTGAAGAGGCTCTGTTGTGACTGACAAGCAAGGAACATTGTGTTCATGGGGGAAGTTGAAGTGGGCGACGCATCTCGGGGCTTTGAAAGTGATCCGTAGGTCCAGCACCTCCGGGGGGGGGGGGGGGGGCATCCTCATCTTACAAAGACCACACACACATACACACACACACACACACACTCACACATACACAGACACACACACACACACACACACACACACACACACACAGACACACACTCACACACTCACAGAGACACACACACGCTGCCCTCGGCACAGATTACCGACAATAAGCCGCGGAGCGATCTGATTGGCCGACGCGGTCGCTTTCACCCCAAGGCCGCGCTTAGCCGGCTGATCTTGGCAGGAAGTCAGATGGCGGCGCACCTGGACTGCTCGTTCATGTGGGTCGAACCACCGGGGGGGGGGGGGGGGGGGGGGTAAAAGGTGAAGTAAATGAATGACGACCCTTAAAGCTGCAGCTTGATCCCAGGACATCCAGATGTGTGGAGGTGAATTCTCTGGTGAAACTTCCTCACTGACATTAAGAGTTATTATAAATATAAGTTGTATAATATATAAGTTTTACCAGAGGTAATGTTTAAAAATGCAAACGAGGCGTTATACAGTTATATTTAAGATGAATCTACAGACGTAAACAGGTAAAGTAGTAAAATATGTGTTGTTTTTTTATCCTCTTTTTTAACAGTTGAATTATTTTTGTTTGTATAATTAAGTTAAATTGTAAGAATATTTCTGACATATTTATTCTGCGTAAATATAAGTCATCATAAACATTTTATTTAGAGCTTCATACTTTCATTGTCGTTGTTTCAGCAGCTTTATGAACTCATATTCTGGTTCCTCACGGAGACACAAAGAGAGAGCCACCTCGTCTCCTCGGGGGAAGGAGGTCACGTCGGCGCCTTTGTCTCCTCGATGATGTCATCTGGCTGTCGAGGCGCCCGAAGACGAGCATTACTCCAACGTTAAGTTGCACGAGGCCTCCGCTTCTGATCCTCCAATAGTCAAAGAACTGCCTCCTCACGTCCTTTCCTAACCACTTCTCCTTGACCTCTGTGGGAAACGTCCCGGGTCAAGGAAACATGTGAAGGAGAATCCGTGAGGAGTTAGGAAACGATGAGAGAGAATAAACAACCTGGTTTATAGTATCACGTACTGCTCTTTGTGTGGGTGGGTGTCTGTGTGTGTGTGTGTGTGGGGGGTGTTTGTGTGTGTGTGTGTGTGTGTGTGTGCAGGCGCGTTTATTTAACCCTGAATCATCTGGATGAATCAATGACGTTGATTCTTCCCACAGCGAAGTCTGCAGCCTGAAGCCTGAAGTCTGAAGTCTGAAGCCTGAAGTCAAGCATACAGAGAGAATATGAGCCCTGTTTTGTTGTTGTTTTCTCCATTTATATTAATTGTATTAAAGCCCCACTATGTAACTTTTTCACCTTAAAATAACAGCTTGAAAAAAATGGTGCCGCTACAATGACTTTTAATATGTTGATTTGCGCCTCTGCCACTGCCATCTGGGGTCCGTGGCCAGAATACTACTTCCGGTTGAGGAATAGGAAGTACTTAAACTTGCTGTCTGGCAGTCATTACCAATGTCATATAGTGCCAGTACACGCTCACAGGTGACTTTTTATTTGCTCCGCTACGAGACGAGTACAAACAGAATGACATGCCGCGGCTGAACGGCTTGGCATTGATCAGCTGTTCGATCAGCTGTGAGGGCAGAGCCTGAAGAGCCATATATGGCTCGAGAGCCAGACGTTAAATACCTGAAGGGGGCGCTACAGGGGAAAAGTTACATAGTGTCGCTTTAATATATTTTATTAATTCAAATAATGTATTTTATTTATTTATTTCATGCATTTATTCATTTAGTTGTCTTTTTTTATTTAAAAAAATAATATATGTATTTATTTATATAATATTTATTAATTTATTTTATTTTTAAATGTTATACATTTTATGAATGTTATGAATTGTATTATCATGAAGAGACCAGAGAGGCTCAAAGCTCCATGTGCAGGATTCACTCTTCTGGCTTTGGGCTCCTCACCATCACAGTGCTTCTCTACCGTCCACCGGAGACATAAAGTATGTCAACAACAACAACCTGATACATAAAGTATGTTAACTCTGCTGTGTAGGAACAGTAATGTACCTTGGACAGAGTTAATGTTTGCCTCACTATGCTCAAACAAACACCCACACACACACACACACACACACACACACACACACACACACACACACACACACGCAGACACACATGCAGACACACACGCACGCACATACACACACACACACACACACGCACACAGTTCACTATGTTTAAACAAATACGCCCACACACTCACACTCACACTCATACACACACACACACACACGCACACACACACATCCTTCACTAGATTCAAACACCCACACACACTGACACAGAAACACTTTCACACACACACACAAACACTCTCACACAGACACTCTCTTTCACACTCACACACGCACACACTCTCTCACCACCCCCCCCCCACACACACACACACACACACACACACACACACACACACACACTCACTCCACACACTCACAGCCTGTTCAGAAGTCTCCTTCGACGTTGCGGTCCTCTCTCTCAGTTCTAGAAGGTCTGGATTTTATAACTTGTTTGCTTTATAGTGAATAAAATACAGAATTTTGTATCTCTGAAGTTTCCGGAGTATCTCTTAGAAGTGCAGATGTTTAGCCTTATTTTGGAGAGAGAAAAGAGGAAAAGGAAGTGAAGCGAGGCGACCAAAGAAACGGCCTGAACACTGGCGCCGCCTGGTGGTAGCCACGGGTACTGCACTTTACACAAATCCAGAACAATGATGGGAATAGACATGAAGCCCTGAAGGTGAACCGTGATACGGGGGGGCATGTTGCTGTACACTGTCCTATAGCAGAGAGAAGGAAGTGGATCATTGGAAACTTCGGGGAAAGTACAGTTTAATATAACAGATATTCTGCTAAATATTTCAGGAGGAGTTTGTGCTGTAAAGTACTATTTCAGTATCTTAGGATGGCTGGTATTATTGAGCGAATATGAGCCTTGTTTATTTTTTTCTCCATTTTAATTAATTTAATTTGCTAAATGTATTTCTTTACTAAAGTATTTCATTTAATTGTGTTATGTATTTATTTATTTTTATTATTTTATTTAAAAAAAAATATTTATTTATTTAATGTATTTAATTTATTTATTTTACTTATTTTATTTATTTTATTTATTCCACCCTCCATGCCAGTTGGTGGCGGTGATGCGCCATTAAACCTCGAAGAGGAAGAAGAAGCTGAAGACGAACCGCGTCACACCGGAACCGGAAGTTGCTCGTCGTCGCCCCGACCGTCACCCCTCGCCGTCCCCCCCTCGTGTCGCCGTGTGAACATGTCCAAAGGCCCGGCCCTCAGGGCGCTGGTGAGCCGCACGCTGGCCGCCGCCGCGGAGGAGATCTTCGGGCTGTTCGAGCGAACCATCGCGGAGTACGAGGCCGAGCGGCGCGAGCTGCTGGCCGGCGGCGCCTTCAAGCGGCGGCGGCGGAGCAGCGCGAGAGCAGGTCGGTTCTGTGTGACGTCACCGCGCATGGGTGAACCCAGGGCAACGTGGTGATGGATCACGGGTTTCTATTTTATTTACTAGAAATGCTATTTCAGTGTCGTCACGATCATGTTCTTTAAAAGTAGAAACGTGTCATATTAAATAATAATGAACTTATCAATCAATATGTAAAGTTAATTATTATTTAGTAAATTATTATCACATTTCTATATTAATCTGACCTGCATGTAAAATAACTTTTTATTATTTATTAGTAAACATGTTAATAATACATGCAATTCATATGGTGCTTTAATAGGTCATCAAAGGCTTTTAAATGGTTAAAAACATGAATAATAGAAGAAATGACAAAGTGCACAATAGAGACGTCGTTACAGTTTAATAAACGATAGAAAACACATTATTAAAGGTTAAAACAAATTTAAAAAAAGTTTAAATCATAATCTGAACCTTGTATTGTCCTTGTTAGTGGCTGCAGTGTACCAGGTGGTGGTGGAGGTGTAGAGGGTGGGCTTGTTGGTGGAGGTGTAGAGGGTGGTGGAGGTGT
Source organism: Liparis tanakae (assembly GCA_036178185.1). Lineage (NCBI taxonomy): Eukaryota > Metazoa > Chordata > Actinopteri > Perciformes > Liparidae > Liparis > Liparis tanakae. The sequence continues at coordinate 16,146,080 of CM070106.1, forward strand.
AGAGGGTGGTGGAGGTGTAGAGGGTGGGCTTGTTGGTGATGGGGTGGTGGCGGTGTAGAGGATGGGCTTGTTGGTGGAGGTGTAGAGGATGGTGTAGAGGGTGGTGGCGGTGTAGAGGGTGGTGGCGGTGTAGAGGATGGGCTTGTTGGTGGAGGTGTAGAGCAGGGCTCCAGACTAACTTTTTTTACTAGGAGCACAGTGGCCCCTAACTTAAAATTTTAGGGGCGCAAGCAGAAAATTTAGGGGCGCACACTATAAATCGATATCCATCATCATCATCAGCAAACATTAAAGAAATTACAGATGTCTTTAAAAATGTAGGACTAATTGATACATTAAAATTGATTGATTGCTATTGTAGGGAATTTCAGATATGTATGGAACACGTCTGCGTTATTCATTTCCTGGAACTCTTGGGGAAATCCATTTACATAACTTTTTTTAACATACAAAAGCCTGCCTTTTTAATAAACTCTTTCTTTGTACAGTAAAAATGTTTTAATGTTAGCATCATTTAAGCTAAATCTCAGAAACGATCTATAAAGATACAAAATCAGTTAATTGTTAACTTGTATATGTTAGTGTATGATTTGTCGACATCTTATTTTGAAAAACGGATGTTGTTTCACGTGGCTCTTTCCGCTAACTTTGCTAAAACCTGATGTGTCACGTAAATCCTTCCGCTAACTTTATCAAACCCCTCCGCTCCAGATGCAATGCGTTTACCGTGAACATCAGCGCGGCTCATGTTGTCGCTGCGGCACATTAAAACATTAAATAGAGTTAAGACCGAAGTGCGTGAGTCTCACGCTCAATGCGTGAGACTTGAGAGCCCTGGAGGCTCGGAGCTGCATCTCATCGCACAGGTCGCGGCACATTTTATGTTTCAGCCCGGCGTTGTGTCTGATCAGCGTGTGGTTTTAAGCGTGTGTTCCCGCATGTTGTTGGAATTGACAGCAGACTGTACACCTGAGCCAGGTGAACTCCAAGAGCGCTCATTCGCCACGACCGTTTCCTCACGATCTGAGTCGGACTCATTCTGGGGATTTGTCTTCTCTATCATGAGGTTTAGGAAGAAAGTACGAACTGACAGTCCGCTTCCCATGGTCCATTGTTTACAGAGACACCGCTATTAGACTCTTTGGATTCGCGCGATAACCCCCAAGACCCGCCTCCTCTCACACATCAGCCTATAGCCGTGGTCCCCCCGCTCTCACACAGGCCAGCCTTCTTCTTCTTCTTCCGTTTTCGTCTACTTTCTTCTTCTTCTGGAGTTAATGTCGGTTAGCAAACCAGTCATGCAGGCATTACCATTAACTATAGTGGGCGGAAGTTTGTCAGCAACAAAAATATTTAATAACAAAAAAAATCTGCTAATTTACTGGTCGCGCATGCGCGAGTTGATGAAAAATTTACTCGCACTGTGTCTAATTTTAGGCGCAGTCTGGAGCCCTGGTGTAGAGGATGGTGTAGAGGGTGGGCTTGTTGGTGGAGGTGTAGAGGATGGTGTAGAGGGTGGTGGAGGTATAGAGGATGGGCTTATTGGTGGAGGTGTAGAGGGTGGTGGAGGTGTAGAGGATGGGCTTGTTGGTGGAGGTGTAGAGGGTGGTGGAGGTGTAGAGGATGGGCTTGTTGGTGGAGGTGTAGAGGGTGGTGGAGGTGTAGAGGATGGGCTTGTTGGTGGAGGTGTAGAGGTTGGTGGAGGTGTAGAGGATGGGCTTATTGGTGGAGGTGTAGAGGTTGGTGTAGAGGTTGGTGGAGGTGTAGAGGTTGGTGTAGAGGTTGGTGGAGGTGTAGAGGTTGGTGGAGGTGTAGAGGTTGGTGTAGAGGTTGGTGGAGGTGTAGAGGTTGGTGGAGGTGTAGAGGTTGGTGTAGAGGTTGGTGGAGGTGTAGAGGGTGGTGGAGGTGTAGAGGATGGGCTTGTTGGTGGAGGTGTAGAGGGTGGTGGAGGTGTAGAGGATGGGCTTGTTGGTGGAGGTGTAGAGGTTGGTGGAGGTGTAGAGGATGGGCTTGTTGGTGGAGGTGTAGAGGGTGGTGGAGGTGTAGAGGTTGGTGTAGAGGTTGGTGGAGGTGTAGAGGTTGGTGTAGAGGTTGGTGGAGGTGTAGAGGTTGGTGGAGGTGTAGAGGTTGGTGTAGAGGTTGGTGGAGGTGTAGAGGTTGGTGGAGAGGTTGGTGGAGGTGTAGAGGTTGGTGGAGGTGTAGAGGTTGGTGGAGGTTGGTGGAGGGGTAGAGGTTGGTGGAGGTGTAGAGGTTGGTGGAGGTGTAGAGGTTGGTGGAGGTGTAGAGGGTGGTGGAGGTGTAGAGGATGGGCTTGTTGGTGGAGGTGTAGAGGATGGTGTAGAGGTTGGTGGAGGTGTAGAGGATGGGCTTATTGGTGGAGGTGTAGAGGGTGGTGGAGGTGTAGAGGATGGGCTTGTTGGTGGAGGTGTAGAGGGTGGTGGAGGTGTAGAGGTTGGTGGAGGTGTAGAGGTTGGTGTAGAGGTTGGTGGAGGTGTAGAGGTTGGTGGAGGTGTAGAGGGTGGTGGAGGTGTAGAGGTTGGTGGAGGTGTAGAGGTTGGTGGAGGTGTAGAGGTTGGTGGAGGTGTAGAGGTTGGTGTAGAGGTTGGTGGAGGTGTAGAGGGTGGTGGAGGTGTAGAGGTTGGTGGAGGTGTAGAGGGTGGTGGAGGTGTAGAGGGTGGTGGAGGTGTAGAGGTTGGTGTAGAGGTTGGTGGAGGTGTAGAGGGTGGTGGAGGTGTAGAGGGTGGTTCTCTCTTTTAAACATTTCTCCAGCACTCTGCGTGTGCAGGCAGCATTTAACGGAGCGGAGCTCTGATCGTGCGCTCTTGTCGACATCTGAACACTGATTGGCCGAGACTCGACACGTCCCATCAAAGATCTTCTATTGCGAAGAAGAGCACCACTTCACATTTTCTCCGCGTCTCATTGCAATCTTAACCGCAGCGGGCCAGGTGAAAAAAATAGTAAATCGGACCGCGTCTCTGGTATTGTTCAGGGGGCCGGTCCAAATGTGGAGGCGGGCCGAATCCGGCCCGCGGGCCGTAGTTTGGGGACCACTGGTATAGACGCTGAAGATTAAAGGGGACATATTATGAAAATTCCACTTATTTAAGTGCTTCTATACGTTAGTTTGGGTATCTGCATGTCTCCAACACAAAAACGCTGGAAAACAACAACTTGGGCATCTTGTTGTGATTCCTCGATGTCAGAAACGATATGCTACGACATTTTACGCTAAAGTGCCCCCATATCGGTATCCGTGGTTTTAAACGCTAAAATGAAATTACAATTCAAGACCAAGTATGCTTACCGCTGTTCTCCACAGACGTCCAGCAGATGTTGGTGGTTGAAGAAGCGGTTCCCCCCGAGCAGCAGCAGTGGACCTCCGCTCTGGACCAGGAGTATCCAGAACCCCCACAGATAAAGGAGGAGCCGGTGGAGCTCTGGACCCTTCCGGGAGGAGAGCAGCGCCCCCCGCTGGAGGACGCTGGTTTCAACTTACCGTTTATTTCCGTCGCTGTGAAGGTTGAACATGACGTTGAACCGATATCTCAGTCCTCCCAGTTTCCCGAAATCCAAACTGAGGAGAGCAGAGAGGCGGAGCTTCTGAAAACCGAAGCAGGGGAGGATATCTGTGGCGCGCCGGCCAGTAACTCGGATCCAGATGCTCATTTTCAGACGGCTACGCGCATCGAGACTTCCTTCTCTGAATCCGAGACCGACGGAGAGTCTTCATCCTCCTCCGAGTCCGAATCCGACGGAGGGACTTCATCTTCCTCTTCTTCCTCTGAATCAGAGACCGACGGCGGGACGCCATTCTGTGACTCTCAGAGCGGTGTCACCGGAGGGGATTGGCAGGAGACTGCGCAGCCGCAGTCGGCGTCAAGCTGCGCCCTACCTGTAGGCGGGGCCGGCTGCGTGGAAGGAGCGACGCGGTTCGGTGGGAAATGTTTCAGCTGCCCGGTTTGTAAAAGAAATTTCAGTTCCGATGCGCATTTGGTCAGACACATGAGGATCCACACGGGGGAGAAACCATTCAGCTGTTCGGTCTGTGGGAAGAACTTTGCACTCGAGCATCATATGAGGCGACACCTGAGCGTCCACACGGGGGAGGGGCCCTTCAGCTGCGCCTTCTGCAGCCGAGGATTCGCCCATCAGAGCAATCTGCAGCAACACGTGGCGATCCACACGGGGGAGAGACCCTTCAGCTGCTCCGTCTGCGGGAGAGGGTTCACCCAGCAGGGGAGCATGACGCGGCACATGGCCGTCCACACGGGGGAGAAACCCTTCTGCTGCTCTCGGTGCGGGAGAGGGTTCACCCAACACTGCAGTCTGAAACGACACTCCACCACCCACCGCTGGGATCCCGTTTAGTGGTCAATTATGCGCAAATATTTCAGTTTTCTTTTTCTTTTATGACAAATGCGGGGACATTTTTTATATGCATTCATAAGAACATACTGTAAATATGTCTGATTTTCAGCATGTTATCAGGGATGCCCTGGACATAAATGTATGTCATTGGTTTTCTTTTAAAGATTAAAGACATTTTACCTCACAATAACTTTGTCTCACCTTGTGAAATATAAGAGGCAACTAACGTTTGTAATACTTCTGCTGAATGTAATTAAATTACTCTATTTCCATGTAGGCATCTTGTATACGTCACAACATTCTAATTTACACAAACACGTCAATAACTGGTAAAACCAGAGTTCCTGATACTTTTATAGTGGACTCTTAATTATTTTCAGAGCTGTTTCTATATATGTAGATTAAATAGAAAAAAATAAATGTCCAATTGGCCTCAGCTTAACAATCAGCCACCAGCTGAGGCCAATCTGTGAGTATGTTAATCTATTACCATATATGCATCTTTTATGTCAGACAAAGATCCTTCTCAACTCTGTATGTTGTCAGTAGTTGACAGAATAAAACATTTTAATTTACTCAAATACAATAACTGGTAAAACCAGAGATCCTGATACTTTTATAGTGGTCTCTTAATGTTTTCATAGGTGTTTCTGTATATGTAGCTTTAATAGGGTACATAAATGATGTCTACTGTACCTCAGCTGGTGGCTGATTGTTTATCAGCCACCAGCTGAGGCACAGTCTGCAGTTACAATCAATTATATGACCAGATATCTTTGTGTATGTTCATCCTTTGGTGCTTGAGGAGAGAAACCTGCCTGTGACAGCCCCACCTATTTTTTAAAACACACCTGGAGAACATCGAACAGGTCCCAGATCTGCCGACCGAGCAAGTTATTGTGCTTTGGCAGCTGCTGGGGGACGGCAGTAATGCAGCGGGACCAGGCGGAGGAGACCCGGCAGATTCTGGGGACGCTCCCGGTCCAGGGAGGCTGCAGACTCACGCCCTGGAGCGGCTTGCCACCCGGACAGCTGCGACTCCACCGACCACCACAGACCTTTCACGTACACGAAACGAGGTTAGGCCAGGCCGGATGTTGCCCTGTGTGTGTGTGTGTGTGTGTGTGTGTGTGTGTGTGTGTGTGTGTGTGTGTGTGGACTGAGGAGCAGAGGCCTTAGTATGTTCATCCTTTGGTGCTTGGGGGAACAAACCTGTCTGTTGGGTTCCATCGACGAGCACATTTCCAACAATCTGATCCAACAATGGTGTCTGAAGAGTCTGATGCTCCTTCCAACCCTCCGATGACATCACTGAGCAGCGCCAGACACACCCATGAGAAACTCTGAAATGGTCCAATTCTTCACTCTTTGTCGTGTTTTGGGGGGAAACTGCCAGGCGGATCACTTAGATAATTCATGGCACACATTTCCCAATGAGGCTGCACATGTTCATGTATTTTGACGCATGCGCTGTCAACGCTGTGGGAGGAGTTACGCGACAACGTCTGGTACGGAAGATTAATAAGAGCCCCCCAGGAGAACCAAGGCTGGAGAGCCTGTAGCCAGGAGGACATCCAGTGAAGAGGATACCGGGGACTTGGAGGAGCAGAAAGGAGAACTTTCTGACGGTGATGAGTCATGATGATGTAAAGTCAATAGTTGCCGGGCAGATTTCAGTGCAACCATCTTTTAAGAGGAAATATTAAGCAGTGTGAAGGAGAATTTAGGAACTAAACTGAATACAATTTCCCATATATATATATATATATATATATATATATATATATATATATATATATATATATATATATATATATATATATATATATATATATATATATACACACACACACACACACACACACACACATATACATACTTTATTTTCTGTAATGCAATTAAAAAAAACAAAAATGTCATGCATTCTGGATTCATTACAAATCAACTGAAATATTGCAAGCCTTTTAATATTGCTGATTATGGCTTACAGCTTAAGAAAACTCAAATATCCTATGGGGGAAGAGCCGACGACGAAGAGGAGCACGGCGTGAGCGTTGACTGTTCGTTCCACACTTCCTGCCATTAAATGTTGATAACTTAATTCACGAGCGTCCGGAAGCCGGTTCTCCATCATTTGCGAAGTGCCTGTTTGAGAACTTCCTGACATATTCAAACAAACATTTCAGGGGAAATGACATTGTTCTTAATTCAAACTAAACAATCCCACACTGCAAAAATGAAAATCTAAGTAAAATGAAATATCTCAAATTAAGGCAATCTATGCTTGTTTTTTGACTGACAAGATATTTCTTCTTACAAGGCAGTTTTAATGTTGGAGCATTTCACTTGTTTTAAGAAATCTTGGCAAGTCAAATTTTCCTGTTCTGTTGGCAGATAATTTAGCTTATTTCAAGTAATATTCCCTCATTTCATTAATTCTCTTCCTTGTTTTTTGAGGCCGATTTTTTGCAGTGCAATAATTTAACGTCACCGTTGTTTTCGCTCGTAGTTTCTGAAACGTGTTTTCTTTGTATCAAAATCAATATTCAATAATAAACTAGATTCCCAACGCCCGATTCAATCGATCTACGAGGCGAATGATGAATAATTGAAGAATTCTCAGTTCATGGAGGAGCATGTGGTGACATCACTTCTTGATCCGGAGCAATATTGATCCATGAACCTGACAAAAAGAAATACATACAATATAAAACTAAATGATTCATCATAAATGTGTAAATAAAATACATATTTACAGCATCATTTAGACCTCAAATATCCAAAATAGAGTCAACCCCATCCCAGAAGCTCCTCAGACCTCAGAAACCATCCCAGGACCAACTCACCGTGCGCAGGTCGCCGAGGTCATCCCTGAGGCTCAGGGTCCAGCTTCTCAGAGAGCTCCGAGCTGTTGTCAGGAGGGCATTTGGCTGAAATAAGAAAAGCAAGGAGGACATGTCAGTGGATGTGATCCCCTCTTCTCGTCTTTCCCTCTGATGACTCTCTTCTCTTCCTTCACTTCTCTCTGACATCATCACGCCGTCCTCCCTGTGGGATGCTAAAGCAGCTCCATCAGTGGAGGTGTAACCTCCTGTCATGTGTAGTCGCGGATGTCGCAACGAGAGAGGACCCAAATGGCGACATAGTTTCACAAACTAATATTTAATTCCAAACACCAGACAGGAACGACAAAAACGCAGACCAAACAATAGGAAGCCACACTGGGAATGAGACGAACAGGGTTTACAGACACAGGCAAGGTGAGAGGATTGGACAACGGGGAACGAGACACAGGTGGACACCATGAGGGCGGGGCCACAATCACACAGGAGGAAACCATCAGGAGCAGGGCAGACAATCCCAGGGAGACGGACGACACGCAGACTTCAAAACAAGACGCAAAACGAGACACAACCTCCAGATCCTGACACCTCCAGCCCTTCTGGGTAGTTGTTCTCTGTCCCTCACCTTGTCTCTCGTTTCAGACTCCTCCCTCCCTGAATGTCGCCCTCCTGTGTGATTCTAAGCCCCGCCCTCATTGTCCCCCTGTGTATTTAGTCGTGTCTCCTCCTTGTTCAGTGCCAGTTTTACCCCCGTGTGCCTTCCTGTGCTGTGACCTGTTTCTGTCCACCCGAGCCTCTGCCTGCCGATCCGGATGCCTCTGCCTGCCTCTCTGGTCATTGTGCCGAACGCAGCCCGAAGTAAAGACTTGTATTTGAACCCGTCTACCTCGTCTGGAGTCGGCCTTTGAGTGCTGCCCCGTGGCTTCAGGCCTTCCTCACAGGAAGCCGGTCCCTGTGAGCCTAAAGCAAAACGCTCACTTTGACTCCTCTTGGGGATCAAAATGTTTTCTTATTTCTCATCTTTTACTTGTCCAAAGAATAAACAGGACAAAACAGACATGTTTATAAAATATTCCACCTATCCATTCATTGTCCTCCGCCTAGCAGGGATCGGGTCGCGGGGGCAGCAGACCCAGCAGGCGGACCCAGCCGGGAGATAGAGTCCCTCCAGCGTGTTCTGGTCTTCTTCGGGGTCTCCTCCCATTAGGGTTGTGCCAGAAAAACATCCAGTGGGAGGCGCCCAGGAGGCATCCTGATTAAATACCCAAACCACCTCAGCTGACTCCTTGCGCCCCAAAGGAGTAGCACCTCATCTCCAAGTTCCCTCCTGAGGAACAAACTCCTTCCCCTGTGTCTAAGGCTGAGGAGGAAACTCCTCTAGGCCTCTGGGATCCAAGACCTCGTTCTTTGGGTCATGACCTAGAGTTCCTGGTGAGGGTCGGATGTAGACGGACTGGTCTGACCTGCGAACAAGACCACGATATACCTGGGGTAGGCATTGCGTCCCCACCTGGGGGGAGCAGTCCACCGGTGTCCGGCAAAGCACCATGGCCTCAGATCTAGAGATATCCCCGGGAGGCTGAGTACGCTCATTTAGAAAATGGGAACCACCACCCCGCTGAGGGTAGCTTGGGGTAGGCGCTACTTTCCCTCCAAGAGCCGTCGGAGAGTTTGCCAGAACCTCCTGGAAGCCAGCTGCAGGTCGGTATCCATGGCCTTCCCGAACTCTTCTGACCTGCCAGTACCTGTCAGCTGCTTCAGGAGAAGCCTGAGCCAACCAGGCCCTGAAGGCCTCCTTCTCCAGCTTGACTACTTCCACCACCGGGTTCTCGGGCCCCGATGACCTTGTGACCGCAACTCCTAGAGGCCGTGTCCCCAAGAGAGGCTTTGAACATGTTCCATTCGGTTCCATGTCCAACCTCCCCTGTGGTGTCTGAGAAGTTCTCCCGGAGCTTGGCATTGAAGAGCTCCAGGACAGGATCCTCCGTGAGACATTCCCACTTCCCCCCCACTACATGTTTGGGCGTACCAGGTTTTCCTCGCCGGCTCTCCCTCCATCTCATCCAACTCACCAGCAAACTCCAACACGACGGCAGTCAGCCGGGGGCTTGATGCCTCATCCTGAGTGAGTCTGTATCGATAAATACTAACGTCTCTGTTTGGGTCTCTCACCTTTCCTCTTTCTGTAAGCCACGCCTCCCACAGCGAGAGCAAGAACAGCCAGTACGGCGATGATGATGGTGATGGTGGTGGTGGTCATGCCAGAAGGCTTCTCTGTTGAGCAGAAAACAGTCACAAGCTGAAGCGGTGAAGCCGGCCTGCAGACCGAGTCCACGCTGGTCGGCCTCCTCTGTGTCGTCTGTTGTTCATTTAGTTTCTTGACATGAGAACTTCTGACGATCCAATTCAAACTCCCTCTGGCTGTCAGCACAGGTTGAATGAACTTCATGTCTAAAGGTGCCCACCTTCGTCCCTCCTGGTCTCACCTGCGTTGGTCCTGATCCCAGCTTCTTCCAGCGGGATGACGATGGGCTCCTCCACACCTGACAGCTGAAACACACACTGGTACCTCCTCCAGTCTTCAGCTGGGACTGCTGGGAGTTTCAGGTCGACGCTCATCTGGAAGGATCCGTCGTGGTTGGGGAGGATCTCTCCGTGGTCCACGTCCTCGTGCAGCTCCTCTCCGTCTTTCCTCCAGAACAGAGCGGCGGAGCGCGGGTAGAAGCCGGTCGCGTGGCAGCGGACTGGAGAGGAGGGAGTCTTCTGGAGGAGAGACACCGAGGGGAGCTCTGGAGAGGGAGGAGGGACAGGTGAGAGGCTCTCCATCATCATCACCATCATCATCATCACCATCTCTAATAGAGGTATGTATATATATATATATATCAGTCAGTGATAAGTAAAGCTCCTGAAAAGGTCATTCAACATATTTTCAAAATGGATATTTTGTGTCTGGAATATTGAGCTTAAAAGTAGTTTCTTCACCTTTCAGCGTTTTAAATAGTTTTTCACAGTATTTTTTAACTTCACAGTCTAAAAATGGTCAAGTGGCAAAACTTTGAGAGAGAGAGGGAGGGAGAGAGAGAGAGAGAGAGAGAGAGAGAGAGAGAGAGTGGGGATGAGTGTGGGGGAGGAAGTGAGGGAGGACATGTGGTGAAGGACAGAAGGAGGCAGAGGGAGGAGACATGTGACGGTTGATGAGCGTTGTGTCCAGGAGGCGAGGTCATGTGACTCTACCTGTTCTCATCAGAGAGCTCCTCCCATAGGTCACATACTTCTTCAGCCAATGAGGACACAGCTGAGTGTAGTAGTGCTTTGTGTGTTCCATCAGAGGTTTGCTCTGTTCCCACCTGAGCTTGGTGATGACGGCCTGTTGCCGGGGAGCGACCCAGGACTCTGTCTCCAGGTCATAAGACAGGAAGTCTTCTCCATCAAAACCATGCTGCTCATAACCTTTGACCTCACCAGTCTCATCATCCCATTCACAGCCATACATCCTCTGTAAGAGGTGGACACCTGAGAGAGAGAGAGAGAGAGAGAGAGAGAGAGAGAGAGAGAGAGAGAGAGAGAGAGAGAGAGAGAGAGAGAGAGAGAGAGAGAGAGAGAGATTATCATTGAGGAACCTGAACTTGAGAATGTTTGAATTGTTTCTTAAATCAAAACATTTAATTATTATCTGATTATAAACCAATGTATCAATAAATACGTTCAGCACATGTTTACCATCTGTAGTTGTGTATGAATATCTTTTTACTATTATGGGATGGACAGAAACACTGTCAGTGTGTGTGTGTGTGTGTGTGTGTGTGTGTGTGTGTGTGTGTGTGTGTGTGTGTGTGTGTGTGTGTGTGTGTGTGTGTGTGTGTGTGTGTGTGTGTGTGTGTGTGTAATACAGGATGACAATATAATCAAAATGTGTGAAACATAAACAAACCTCCAGTTTCATTGAAGCGTTTCTTTGCTGTTTCAATGTTGTCTTTGTAGACATGCTGGTTGACTCTGAGCACTTCAGTCTCTCTCTTCAGGTACTGAGGATCCTCCTCGGTGACTCTGCTCATCCAGGCCTGTTTGGGTTCTGCTCTCCTGGTGTTGCTGTCATAGTGAAGCATCAGCTGTTCATCAACCAGACCAACAGCCACAAAGTCTGGGAAGTTTGGGACTCCAGAGGACGCAGTGTGGAAGTACTTCAGAGAGTGAATCACTGCAACAGAAAGATAACTCATATTATTATTATTATTATTATTAATATTACAGCAGCAGAGAGTAAAGCTCAAAAAAGAAATAATAATAATAATAATAATGATAATGATAATAATAATGACAATAATTATAATGATAATAATAATGATGATAATGATAATAATACTAATAATAATGATAATGATAATAATGAAAATGATAATGATAATAATGCCATCGTTTTCCACTTGAAGAGATCTATGAACAAAATTGTTTTCCAAGACGTCCTCTCAACAAACATGAATAAATATATTATTTCCGTACCTCTGAGGACTCTGTGACATCTATCAGTGATTAATATTATTTGTAAATATATTAGTTTCTGAATGAACTCACAACACAAACACTTGATGCAGATTTGTTTGTTGTTGTTTTTTGGGACTTGGAGAGAAACGAAATTGGAACAATTCAGTTTAAAAGTGAACTGTCTTTTTTATGATAATATTGAATATTATTTTTTGATTCAAGATAACTCCGTCGGGTCAAGACAAATCAGCGCAAATTTTATGGAAGAAAGATCATTTTTAAACTGTAAAATAAAAAAATACTTTACAAAACTATTTAAAACACTGAAAAGTGATTAAACTACTTTTAAACTCAATGTTCCAGACACAAAATATCCATTTAGAAAATATGTTGAATGATCTTTTCAGAAGATTTATTTATCACTGAATAAAAAAGTATATATATATATAATATTATATATATGTATATTATATTATTTAAGTATATATAAATACATATATAAATAATATATATTATGCATGTATAAATAAATGATATACAGTATATGTATAATATTGGCATATTTAAATATTATATATAAATAAATAATATTATGTATATGCATATATATTCATATATATAATATAGATGTATTTATATATATATATATATATATATATATATCATTTATATATAAATAAATATATTTAGATAATATATATATATATATATAAATATATATGTATTGATATATAATATAATATCGTCATACTTTAATAAACAATAGTCTAGCACTGACTGAAGCGCAGCGTGAAGTTGAATACCGACATAGAGGCATGAAGTGACGTCATGGGTCCGTGTACGTTTTGATAGTTTGTTTTTTCGTTTCATTCCAAATACGGAATACGGAAATATCGTGTTTTTTTCGTTTTCCGTTTCAAACCAAAAACGGAAAAACGGAATACCACCTCCGTATTTCGTTTGTGCCGTCTGAAACCAAAAACGACAAAACGGAAGTGCTTAACATGAGAGTCAAAATAAAAGCCAGTGATACATATTCGTATTAACGTTAGAAGAATATTATCAGCTGGTGACGCCGTCATGATCGCATGTGTGTGAGTCGCACTGCATGGACTGTGTCAGTTTGTGAATAGAACCGCTAATGTAGCCGACAAAAACATCTACCTGACGGATGTATCGCCTCTAACCTCCTGTACAAAACCTATCCGTTGAAATCTCCATATTCCAAACCGAAACTATGGCGGACCAAAGTCAAATATCACTTCAGTCGCTAATGGACGCCATCATGCAATGCAAAACGGACTTAATATCGCGACTTGATGCCTCCACTAAAACCATCAATAAGGCAGTGGGAGAGGTCAACATCAAGCTGGAAATGCTGGGTGAGCAAATTACTGATGTGCAACGAAGAGTCAGCCGCAACGAAGACAACATTCAGGACTTAAAATCCCGCATCAGCCACATCGAAAAGGAAAACGGCTTCCTGAAACAAAAGGCGGACTCAATGGAGAACTACACCAGACGTTCCAACATCCGTATGGTTAAAGTTCCAGAGAAAGCCGAAGGCCAGGATATCATCGGGTTTGTGCAGCAGCTGATTCTCCACCTCTTCGGTCAGGAAAACTTTCCTCATCCTCCGTTAATTGAGAGAGCTCATCGCAGCCCCACACAGAGGAGCGACAATACAAGCTCATCTAACCCGAGACCAATACTGGTGAGATTCCTGAGTTTCCAGGACAAAGTCAAAGTTCTTCGCCTGTCCAGGCAAAAGGGCGAGCTCTCCATCAACAAGACGAGGATTCATTTCTATCCCGACTACAGCGCCGAGCTCGTGAAGCAACGACGTGAATTTGAACCCATCAAAAAAAAACTTTGGGATATGAACATGGAATACTCTCTTCTATGCCCCTCTGTCCTTCGCGTCAACTGTGGAGAAGAAAAGCCGCGACTGTTTTGTTTTCCTAAGGACGCCGAGGACTTTATGAAGGAGCTGGAGAGACTTCGATCTCAACATTAACCCACATGCTGACCAACAAATGTATGGATAGGTAGATATCACACCTCCTCATTACATCCATCCCTTTCAAAATCTGCAATCCTCCTGTATGTATGCGTGTATGTGTATGTGTATATATATATATATATATATACATACATATAATTATTATTTTTATTAATTTGTTTAACTCCTCTCCTGAATTTTAATTTTTCTTAATGATTAGATTAAAGTAGAAACATATAGAGCATTGGTCTAAGTGGGAGAGGAATTGCAGGCCTGAAATTAAAGCTGAACTAAAGTAACTGTACTCACTCAAATATATGAGATGCAGGAATTTAATTTAATTATGTAAAGGAATGGTTAATTACGCACAGAATAATAGTAATACAATGACTTGTTGAAAGCAACAATTAAATTATCATTATTATTTTTTTTCCCCACTTATTCTGATCTGTTTGTTATTGGTGTTTTCATCTTGGGAATTGAGGCTGAGAGTACATTTAGTCGGTAATACTTATCAGCTGCCATAAACTAGAAACTAGAAAACTGACACATAGCCACATGAAAGTTAGGGAAAGCTCTACATGGAGTATACCAGAGTAAGGGGCAGGATGCTATCTGGAAACTCCTTAAGCTGGAGCTTCAGGGAGGGGAAAGGGTACATGTTGTGTTCTATGTTTTATTTGTTGGCTGTTCTTATCGTTTCAATGTGTTTTTATTATGAATCTTGTCATCTTCCCAATTGGCCTCTAACGTGCAGTACCAGGCCCCTACACAGAAAACTAAGTGAAACTACACCTAACAAAATAGCACAGAAATTAACTTACCTCTTACTATTTTTTTTTTTTTTTCTTCCCTAATGGATGATGTCAAGATCTGATGAGTTGAGAATTCATAGTTGGAACATCCAAGGTGCCAATAACCCCCAAAAAAGAATTAAAATCCTGAACTACCTTAAAAAAGAGAGAGCTGATATTGCTCTATTACAGGAGACCCATTTAAGTAAGGCGGAGCATAATACACTAAAAAAAGACTGGGTAGGCCAGGTGTTTTCTGCATCTTATTCCACTAGAAGCAGAGGAGTTGCAATTATCATTTGGAAACAATTACCCTTTGTCATTGAGACAGTCCAGTCTGATCCCAACGGGTGCTATGTTCTAATCCAAGGTCATCTACATGGAGAAAAGGTTGTTATTTTGAATGTTTATGCCCCACCAAACTCACCACCATACTTTTTCACCATGATTGCTGAACTGACCTCTGCTCATACATGTCCAAATACCATTATCGGGGGAGATTGGAACTATATCTTAAATTCAAATCTAGATAGGACCCCCCCAGGCTAAAGGTCTCAGCCAGAGTTCTAAAACCATTGTCAAAATAATGAATGAAAAGGGATGGGTAGATATATGGCGTTTGAGAAATCCCACAATAAAAGACTTTACATTTCACTCAAATCCCCATAAATCTTACTCTAGGCTAGATTACTTCCTTATTCCACGCACATTAGCATCCACAATTCTAAATTGCAAGATTGGCTCAATTCACATCTCAGACCACGCTCCGATTACACTCATTTTAACTTTGCAAAGCCCGGTACACCACTATAGATGGCAATGTAATAAGTAGAGATGCACCGATCAGGTTTTTTGGGTCGATCACCGATCACTGAAATCAGTGTCAGCCGATCACCGATAATACCGATCACCGAAATAGTATCTGCCGATCCCATAATACCAATTACGGTGTTGATTGAAGCATTCTATTTATTGTGTAGCATTATTGCCTAGGACTATGAGGAAATACACATCTAAAGTCCCTCAAACATTAAAGAAATTACAAATTTCTTTAAACATTTAGGACTTTTACTTTGAAAACTGATGCAAAATTGATACATTACAATTGTTTGATTGCTATTGTAGGGGATTGATTTCAGATATATATGGAACACATCTGCATTATTCATTTCCTGGAACTCTTGGGGAAATCTATATACAGGACTTTAACATACAAAAGTCTGACTTATTTTTATAAACTCTTCCTTGGTACAGTAACAATGTTTTAATGTTAGCATAATTCAAGCTAAATCTCAGAGACGATCTATTAATATACAAAATCAGTTCATTGTTTACTTGTATATGTTTGTGTATGATTTGTCGACATCTTATTTTGAAAAACGGATGTTGTTTCACGTGGCTCTTTCCGCTAACTTTGCAAAACCTGATGTGTCACGTGAATCCTTCCGCTAACAGAACTCGATCAGGAGCGCGCGAGGGTTTTCATAAAGTTAGCGGGTAACTTTATCATAACTCGCGCGCTCCTGATCGAACGCGTGTGCTGTGAGCATCAGTCTATAGTCAGACATGTGAACATCAGTCTATAGGTCAGACATGTGAGCATCAGTCTATAGGGTCAGACATGTGAACATCAGTCTGTAGGGTCAGACATGTGAGCATCAGTCTATAGTCAGACATGTGAACATCAGTCTATAGTCAGACATGTGAACATCAGTCTATAGTCAGACATGTGAACATCAGTCTATAGTCAGACATGTGAACATCAGTCTATAGTCAGACATGTGAACATCAGTCTATAGGTCAGACATGTGAGCATCAGTCTATAGGGTCAGACATGTGAACATCAGTCTGTAGGGTCAGACATGTGAACATCAGTCTATAGGTCAGACATGTGAACATCAGTCTGTAGGGTCAGACATGTGAACATCAGTCTGTAGTCAGACATGTGAACATCAGTCTATAGTCAGACATGTGAACATCAGTCTGTAGGGTCAGACATGTGAACATCAGTCTATAGGGTCAGACATGTGAACATCAGTCTGTAGTCAGACATGTGAACATCAGTCTATAGGGTCAGACATGTGAACATCAGTCTATAGGGTCAGACATGTGAACATCAGTCTGTAGTCAGACATGTGAACATCAGTCTATAGGGTCAGACATGTGAACATCAGTCTATAGGGTCAGACATGTGAACATCAGTCTATAGGGTCAGACATGTGAACATCAGTCTATAGGGTCAGACATGTGAACATCAGTCTGTAGGGTCAGACATGCGAGTGTCGGTGAGTTGACCCAGAGGTTCAGCTCGGGGGACGGGGCGCCGCTCGCTGCGGTCACTCTGCCGCACTCGGCGGGCGCTCCGTCTCAGTTGTGGTGCGCGGCGACTGAAACGTCTCTGATAGTATTTCTCGCAGATGTGACGTCATCTGATCGATCGGTTATGATCGGCCGTTTTGAGAACGCCGATCAAAACCGATCATGGCAATATCGGCCGATATGGATCGGCGCCGATCAGATCGGTGCATCCCTAGTAATAAGGTCATATTATCAGACCCAGAATTCTGCGCCTACATCAGGAAGGAGCTTTCAGTTTTTTTAGAAATCAATGACAATGATTCTGTAAATCCCTCAATACTCTGGGAAACTACTAAAGCATATTTGAGGGGGCTAATTATTTCATTTTGTAGTGGAAAGAAAAAGAAAATGTTATTTGAACAGAAAAACCTGGAGGCAGAATTACTATGTTGTGAACAGAAACACAAACAACATTCAACTAAACTATGATTGTTGTAAGGGCTGCTCTTAACACTTTAATAACCCAACAAGTCGAGAAAGTACTATTTTCTAAAAAACAAAAGCTGTATGAATACGGAAATAAACCAGGTAATTTACTCTCAAAACTTTTAAGTAATCAAAATAACCACAAGTTATCGATGACATCCCCTCTGGTAAAGCAGCTGGTCCAGACGGCTTTCCTCCTGAAATATATAAAGAATTTAAAGATATTTTCACCCCACTGTTAAGCAAAATGTATGATTACTGCTTCTCGAACAAAAAACTACCTGAATCAATACAGACGGCTGCAGTTATCTTAATACCAAAGCAAGGGAAAAACCCAGAAGAACCCTCTTCATATAGACCGATCAGTTTACAATGCGTGGAAAACAAAATACTGGCCAAGCTCTTAGCCAAAAGACTCGACCCTATCCTCCCCACCATCATTGGGCGTGACCAAACAGGATTTGTGCAGGGGCGTCATTCAAATACGAATGTGAGGCGCCTAATAGGGGTCATCCAACATGCCCAAATTAACCATCTAGAGTCTATGGTGGTCTCCTTGGATGCTGAGAAAGCGTTTGATCGTATCGAATGGAGATACATGTTTAACGTCTTGGAAACTTTTTCTTTGGGCGATACATTTATCAGCTGGGTAAAATTACTGTACACCTCTCCACAAGCAATGGTTATGGTAAACGGTCTCACCTCACCCCGGTTCAATCTTGGGCGTGGCACTCGCCAAGGTTGTCCACTGTCCCCACTTCTGTTTACAACTGTCATTGAACCTCTGGCCGAGGCTATTCGAATACATCCACTTATCAAAGGCATTAACAGTGGGAAAATGGAGCATATTATCTCACTGTATGCAGATGACTTACTGCTATTTCTCCATAAACCTAAACAATCCATTCCCTCTGTGCTCAAATTAATTAGTGAATTTGGTAGCTTCTCTGGCTATAAAATCAATTTGGGTAAATCAACTGCCCTACCACTTGGAAGCAGTAGAGACCCGGACAACAGTATAATATCCCCATTTAATCTATCTCCCAATGGCTTTAAATACCTGGGAATCCACGTCTGCTACAAATTGGAAGACCTGGTGAAGATGAACTTGTCTCCTATCCTTAAACAGATTAAACTGGACTTACTTAGATGGCTTCCGCTCCCAATTTCTTGGCTGGGACGCATAGCTGTTATTAAAATGAATATACTCCCTAGAATTTTGTACCCCCTGCAAATGTTACCCAATGACATTCCAAATAACTTTTTTATAGATCTGCAGAAAACCATATCTAAATTTATTTGGAAAAATAAACACCCTAAAATAAGATTAGAGAAACTCCAACTGCCCGTGGTAAATGGGGGTCTAGCAGTATCACATTTTCAATATTATTTCTGGTCAATACAACTGAAAAATATATCTGAATGGGTGGCAAAAGACCCCAAATCAATATGGTTGGACTTCGAAAGGAAAGGATGCAAGTCATTATCAAGTGCACCTTTCTTAAATACTATTAAACAAACAATAGGCACTAGTGACAACTTCATTGTGAGTAACATTCTAAGCACATGGACTAGGGTAAAAAGGGTGTTTAATATCGATAAAAATAGAAAATACTCTTTTTATGCACCGATTGTTAATAACCCCAATTTTTCCCTTCTTGTATTGACGATGGTTTTAAAGAATGGAACACACATGGAATCCAGGTGATAAATGATCTCTATAAAAGTGGTACCATAAAGTCTTTTAAGCAACTTCAGGATGAGTATGGGCTACCCAAAACACAGTTTTTCCGTTTCTTACAAATTCGTAGTTTCTTAAACTCTGTACCCTATTACAAAGAAGGTCGTGGACCAGAGCCGATTGAATCTGTGATTCACCAAGTCTGCCAGCTGAAGAAGAAAAAAACAAGCTATATTTATCATAAACTGATCTCCTTAAGTAAATTAAATACTCACAGCAGCAGAAAATCATGGGAACAGGATCTTAAAACAACAATTACCGATCACCAATGGAAAACAATCATGTTAAATAGTAAAAAAATCTGTAGTAGTTACAAATCACAAGAAATTCAATTTAAAATTATACATAAATTACAAACTACCCCATTTACTAGGAGCAAATATGACAAAGACTGTTCTGGCGTATGTATAAGGTGCAAGCAGCATGTTGGTACCTATGTGCATTTAATTTGGCTCTGCCCGGAAATTCATAAGTTTTGGATTGAAATTGGAAACCAAATATCTTCCATAATAAAATGCCCTCTTGAGCTCAATCCTCTTATATGCATCCTAGGCCTACACTCTGCCTCCCCTGTACTTAACAGACATAGGAAAATCCTCAGCCTTCTGTGGTACTGCGCTCGGCTGTCTATCCTACAGCAGTGGATGGACAGCACCACACCGTCTGTCTCTAGTTGGCTTCACAACGTCCTCCAGCTGCTGCCTCTGGAAAGACTCACTGTGTCCTCCAAGGAGACATGAGCGGCTTCTTTTCCGTCTGGAATCCTTTCATGGATTTTATTGGCGAGGACTATGCCGAAACCATAAGAAGAGGCTTTGCAATCTTGGGACCCAAGTGACTCTGTGAATGATGGTTATAGTTGGTTCAATATGGAAGATGATGATTTATGATTTATGATTCATGTTTGTGCGTTTTCTCTTTTTTGTATTTATATATATATATATTTTTTTTTTTTATTTGTCTGATTGTTCACATAGTTGGTTGTTTTGTAATTTTTGCACTTATTCGTTTTTGATTGTCTGGTGTAACTTGGAAAAACGTAAAATAAAATGGTTGAAAGAAAGAAGAATATTAGTCAATATAAAGAATTAAACCGGGATATTTTAACGATACAAACACATAGCAAGGTGACGTTAGAAGAATATAATTTAGTCAATATAAATAATAAATAATTAAACCTGGATATGTTAGCGACAGTGGTGACTACAGGAAGTTTAATATTCATGTACACAGCAAGAATCACCTTCTCACTTAACCGTTGCATTGTTTAATGCAACACAGCTCCTAATATAGATTAATCAAAGTAATTTGTCCGTGCAGAGTTGTTGCTGTTATTATATTTATGTTTACACCTCATTCTGCTGTTTCTTGGACGAACACCGCAGAGTAAAGGGTTCACATGTATACCACTAGATTGATACGTATGTATTTAATGCAGTTTACTTCCTCTGATATTTAATGTTCATGATTAATTTCCAGCATAGTTGTATACGTCATGTCTTTACTTGTTTTATTTGGGTCATTTTGTAACTAAACATTCCTACATGGAAGAGTGAGGATATGATGACCACGAGGTAATACTTATTGACAATTGAAAAATATATAGACAGTTGATTTCTTCTTATTAAGCAGTCTTCAGTTAGCACCCAGTCACAACACCACCTGTGCTTCACCTGCAACCTTCATTACTACATCACCATTACATCAACGGTTAATGGGGACAGTTTTAAAAAAATGTTTATACGTGTGTGTGTGTGTGTATGTATGTATGTGTGTGTATATTTATACGTATGTGTGTGTGTGTGTGTGTGTGTGTGTGTGTGTGTGTGTGTGTGTGTGTGTGTGTGTGTGTGTGTGTGTGTGTGTGTGTGTGTGTGTGTGTGTGTGTGTGTGTGTGTGTATATATATATATATATATATATTATTCTTTGAAATAAGTTTTTTTGAGGAATCATAGGTTAGGGCTCTTATAAGCTGGTTCTCTTCAGCCTCGACCCTTTCGGTCCGCCACGTTCTTCTTTTGTTGAATTATGATTGTTTTATATTTTGCTGATCGGAATAAACTAAATCATCATCAACATGTAACCTGTTCTGTTGTGACTCTGATGTCAGTGTCTTCCTCTGACTACATCACATCATCATCATCATCATCATCATCATGATCACTTCTTCATCATGTAGTCCTCTGGCCTCCAGAAGGATGGAGCTCTTTGTTGTGTAAACATGTGTTGAGGAGTTGATTCCATGAGTTATTGTATCAGACTGAAACATGGAGAGCACAGCTCCTCTCACATATCTAACATGTCTCACAGCGTTTATAGTAGTGATTGTAAGGCGCTGTTGCCTGTGTTTAGCCGTATGGCTATATCTCTGCATGTACATTTAGATAAGCCATATTCATTGTATTTGTACACACTTAAAGCTGATTATGGAGGGGGGGCTTTATGAGTCCTTATACACCGAAGAACGGAAAGCTACAAACAAATACTTGTAGACTATTATGGTTAACTAGTTTGGGGTCTCCAAACTAGTTAACCATAATATCCTTTTCTCTTCTCTTTTCCCCTAACATGTAATATTTCTCCAGAGCAGTCGGCCAACGCCCCTCGCTCTTTCACACCTCAGTGGTTTGGAATTAGATGTGGTGCTTATTGAGCTTCCAAGTCAATTAAGTAGTAACGGAAAAGCTAAGTCTGGTAGTGTAGCACATGCACTGGCTTGTCAGACAAGTTCATAAGAGTAACCACAAATATCACCCATACCTGATGTGATTGATCTTGTTCTGACCAATACATTCAATTATAATACGGGTAGATGAAATCAAGCATTCTGATTGGTTGAGAGTGAGTCACGGGGTGTGGTATATTCAGCCCATAATGTACAGTACGGCCTGTTTACAGGGGCGCGTTTCATATCAATGCGCACTAAAACTCATGTTTAGCTTTTGCGCGACCGTTAGTTGTCATTTCAAATAAATCCTGCGGCTCCCTGCAAAGCCACTGGGCACCACATCTCATTAAAGACGGAGTGAAATCCAGCTGGAGACGGCACTTCAACACGGAGCCACCCGCAAAGAGAGAAGAGTGGTCGATGTCATCAGAGACGAAGAGGACATGAGAAACGTTTTCCACGGATGATTAATGGAGATATCCAGATCAACATAAGTTAAACCAGGGCTCTCAAGTTTTGAAGACAGGCAAGCGTGACATCACATGACCAGCTACGGGAAAGTGACCCACGGCGAGCGTTGAGACGTGGGTCTGAGCTGGACTCCTCCACACAGAGCACGGCTCATGTTGGCGCTGCGGCACATTAAAACATTAAATAGACCAGAGTTTTTAAGTGTGAGAAATATGAGTTAAGACCGAAACGCTCAATGCGTGAGACTTGAGAGCCCTGATAAGTAAGTCTATCGAGTCCCAAGTCGCTCGTAACTAATTTAGTAAACAGCATGTGTAGCTAACATAGACCCAGTGCCTACGAAACATTTAATAAATATTATTTTATTGAAAGTGTCCCATTGTCATTGTTGTTATTTTAAAAGGCAGCTTTCATCAAATGAGCAATTTGAATTAATGAGATGTTGCGAGAACTAGCTAACTATCTCCCCTCCTTTAGCTAGGCTAACGAATGTAAACAATGCTGTTTGTCCGTTAGCCACACGGACGGGACTACTTTCACACGGAGGGGACTATTTTCTCTCGGCTACTGAAATGCGATGCATAACTTTGGTTGGCAACAACTATTTTGTGCTGAAAGGCAGCTTACTATTTACTTACTATTTATAATGTCGCTGGTGACTCGAGGCAGTACTTTGACGTCAATAAAGTACTATTCAAGGGTTGCCTAACAACACCCTTGAACACGTACTTTATTGACGTCAAAGTACAGCCTCTCGTCCCTTATTGCTTAATAACACTGCAGTTGAGCAGCTGAGCGGCACACAGAAGATTTACATAATTGTTTTCAGAATCAGTCCTCCAACCAGTCAGTCAGAGCTGTGTGTGTTATAACAACCAACGTGTTACTCAGTCACAAGAATAAACTAATGACTATAAATGAAATGCAGAGCAAGTTATGGTCAAATAATAAACTGTTCAAACACATTCATTGAACATGTAACACAATAACACAAAGAACTCGAACGATAAAGAAAAAAACCCAGAACCATTCATAAAATTACAAAAAATCAATTGGCGATGGTGTCCCGGAACACATCCACCACTTCCCCATCCCTGTGATGGCAAAATATTTTGAGGAAAATTCCTCATTCCTGCACTTGGGGCAGTGTGTGTTGGTGGCGGACCACCGGTCAACGCACACCCTGTACCCCATGAGGCTTCTGCAACATTGGGCGACCACAGGGTCGTCCATGACATCTGCAAGATGAACCATTTTAGTGAATTTATGGAATGAAAGTCAAAAGGACTCTGGCCCTGACGCCCTCAGTTTGGATGCCAATCTGATACCTATTGCTTCACTCAGAACACAGCTGATGTATGAGCACTACAATCAAACAGGAACAAACATCCATGATAAACAATCTGAGCCAACCTAATAAATCACATAATACGAAACACCATGTTGACCGGAGCTTGTAGCCGGTATGAAGCTTCAGTGAAGCTCAGTCAGGACGGTTCATACATCTGACCTTCACTTTTCATTTGGAACAGCTCTTGGAAGGCAAAACTTTGATGATGTAAATCATGCGAGCAGATTAACTGCAGATGGAAGAATCAGAGGAATTGAAAAACAGGAATACAATTCAAATACAGGAATGTAATCCTTATGCAATGCTACCACTAATTATGAAGGCTTCCTCTTTTAGGGGAGTAGTTAACTTGTGCTTGACATAACGAATTAGAAAATACCAAAGATTGTCTTTCTTTAATAATCTAGAAGTGTGCAGATGTCATTGGATCAGATATAATTACATGTGAGCTGCTGCTCTGAGCTCAACAAGGCCATGTTGCTCTAAGCTAAAGAAGGTCATGACTTGTTGCTCTAAGCTAAACCTGTTGCTCTTGGCTAAACAAGGTTATGACTTGCTGCTCTAAACTAAAGAAGGCCATGGCCTGTTACTCTAAACCAGGGGTCGCCAACACGGTCCCCGCGGGCACCTGGTCGCCCGCGGGGACCAGGTGAGTCGCCCGCACGGCATGTTCTAAAAATAGTCAACATTGAGCTCCGTCAAAAAAAAGAAGAAAAAAAAGGCCATAATCCCCGGGCACTAGGACCTGGGGGAAGGCTGCTCCTCTGGCTTCCTCACTGCAAGGAGAGTCTCTCAAAGAGCCAGGATGACAGAGCCAGCGCGCGCCTTGTTCAGCTGTTATGCGCGCAGGTGAGCTCTCGCGCCAGCATATATATATATATATATATATATATATATATATATATATATATATATATATATATATATATATATATATATATATATATATATACATTTTTTTTTAAAACTGTCCCCATTAACCGTTGATGTAATGATGATGTAGTAATGAAGGTTGCAGGTGAAGCACAGGTGGTAACTTGTGACTGGGTGCTAACTGAAGACTGCTTAATAAGAAGAATCAACTGGTAAGGTGATTCTTGCTGTGTACATGAATATTAAACTTCCGTAGTCACCACTGTCGCTAACATATCCAGGTTTAATTATTTATTATTTACCTTGCTATGTGTTTGCATCGTTAAAATATCCCGGTTTAATTCTTTATTCTTTATATTGACTAATATTCTTCTAACGTTAATACAAATATGTATCACTGGCTTTTATTTTGACTCTCTTTTTGAGCACTTCCGTTTTTGGTTTCAGACGGCAGAAACGAAATACGGAGGTGGTATTCCGTTTGAAACGGAAAACGAAAAAAACACGATATTTCCGTATTCCGTATTTGGAATGAAACGAAAAAACAAACTATCAAAACGTACACGGAACTTGTGTCCTAAGTTTGTCTGCTCGTGTTTCGCGGAGTCTTTCCCCAGGAAGGGGTCTGAGTCTCTCTCCTTGACTCTCCCGATGCCTCTGCTTCTCACGGGAACATCAAAGGGTCACTCACCTGCCGCCGCGCCGTGAAGGCTCAGCACCAGGAGGCTCAGAGTCCACGGCGCCATCCGGACTCTGTGCTGCTGCTGCTGGTCACACGAGGAGCAGGGCGCGGTGCGCGGAGCTCCGGGACGGGGACTGTACTGAGGGGAGAGGAGGAGGAGAGGAGGAGAGGAGGAGAGGAGGAGGAGGAGCGCTGCCCTCACCTCCGCCTGAGCCAATGGGAATTTAAGCTGAGCGCGTGCGTCACTTAAAACCAGTTAGAAGAGCCGCGCGCAGGTTGTAAACGAAACAGAAAGTACAGGCCGACACACACACACACACACACACACACACACACACACACTCACACACGCACTCACACACACACACACACACACACACACACACACACACGCACACACACACACACAGACAGGTTAGACCTGAACAGAGACATATCACCTGACGCTGCTTTCCATTTGGGTTTCCCCTCATCACGTGTTGTTGATGAGGCGTTCAGGAGAGGTTGTTGCGTTTAACTTGTTATTGTTTCTTACATTGAGGCTTAAACTCTGGTGAGTCATGATGATGTAAAGTCATCAGTTGCCGGGCAGATTTCAGTACAACTGTTTTTTAAGGGGAAATATTAAGCCGCGTGCAGGTTGTAAACGAAACAGAAAGTACAGGCCCCCCCACACACCCACACACACACACACAGGTTGGACCGGACGCGTTCAGTTCTGATCAGTTTATCTGTAGAGCCCATAGTCACAAATTACAAACACCCCTCAGAGTGCTTTACAATCTCTACACATAGACATCCCTGACCTTTGACCTTTGACCTCACGTGGGATCAGGAACAACTCCCAAACAACCATTCAGGGTAAAAGGTGAGAACTCTTGAGGAGAGAACAGAGGAGGATCCTCTCCAGGTGGACAGGTGTCATAGATGTCATGTGACCAGAAGGAATCATTACATTAAAACACAGGAACAACACGATGAAGATGACAGATGATGAAAAGTTGGTAGTCGGCATATTACACCCTCCAGACCTCCACCATCCATCAGGCAGATGCATCGTCTCATAGGGTCCGATGACCCTCTGAGAAGTGAAGTCAAAAGGACTCCTGGGAGAAAGCAGAGTTAGTAATGTGTGATGGAGAGATGAACATTCATCCACAAAGCCCTCTAGTGAGGCAACATGGTACTACAAGCCCTCTAGTGAGGCAACATGGTACTACAAGCCCTCTACATTACATTACATTACATGTCATTTAGCAGACGCTTTTATCCAAAGCGACTTACAATAAGTGCATTTCAACCTAGAGTACAAACTAAGAACAACAAGAATACAGAAAGTAACATTTCCTCAACATAGTCAAACTACAAAAGTACCATAATAAGAGCCATTCAAGTGCTACCAAAGTGCAAGTCTGTGATTAATCCAGATATAGTCGGAAAAGGTGCGTTTTCAGTTTTCGGCGGAAGCTGTAGAGACTTTCTGCTGTCCTGATGTCAGTGGGGAGCTGGTTCCACCACTGAGGAGCAGGACAGCAAACAGTCTGGATGTAGAGTGATTAGCTCGAGGTGACGGAGTCACAAGTCGGTTGGCTGTTGCCGAGCGGAGCGAACGTGCCGGGGTGTACGGTGTGACCACATCTCGGATGTAGACGGGGCCCGATCCGTTCAGAGCACGGTACGCCAGAACCAATGTTTTGAAGCGGATGCGGGCCGCCACCGGTAGCCAGTGAAGAGCGCGGAGGAGCGGAGTGGTGTGGGTGAATTTCGGGAGGCTGAAGACCAGTCGAGCTGCTGCATTCTGGATGAGCTGCAGAGGCCGGATGGCCTTAGCAGGTAGACCAGCCAGAAGGGAGTTGCAGTAGTCGAGGCGCGAAATGACCAGAGCCTGGACCAGAACCTGCGCTGCCTTCTGGGTAAGAAGAGGTCGTATTCTCCAGATGTTGTGCAGCATGTACCTACAGGAACGCGATGTCGCAGCGATGTTGGCCGTCAGGGAGAGTTGACTGTCTAGCGTCACCCGAGGCTCCTGGCAGTCAGGGTAGGGGCCAACACGGAGCTGTTGAAGGTGGTGGTCAGGTCGTGAGTGGGGAACCTTTCCCTGGTAGGAACAGGAGCTCGGTCTTGTCAGGGTTGATCTTCAGGTGGTGTGCAGACATCCACTGAGAGATGTCAGTCAGGCAGGCAGAGATTCGCGCCGCCACCTGTGTTTCGGACGGTGGGAACGAGAAGATCAGTTGGGTGTCATCGGCATAGCTGTGGTAGGAGAAGCCATGCGAACGAATGACAGAGCCGAGAGAATTGGTGTACAGAGAGAAGAGGAGGGGACCCAGGACGGAGCCTTGAGGAACCCCAGTAGTGAGAGGACAAGGTTCAGATACAGATCCTCTCCAAGTTACCCGGTAAGTGCGGTCGGTGAGGTAGGAAGAGAAAAGAGCGAGTGCTGTGCCTGAGATCCCCAGGTCCTGAAGAGAAGAGAGAAGGATCTGGTGGTTCACGGTGTCAAATGCAGCAGAAAGGTCTAGAAGGAGAAGGCCGAGGAGAGAGCAGCCAGGGTAGACATGTTGTCAGGTGTGATCCAGGTCTCAGTGAGACCCAGGAAGTCAAGCGACTGCTCCACAGCAAAGCCAGAGATGAAGTCGGCCTTGCGGTTGGCAGACTGACAGTTCCAGAGGCCTCCTGTGACAAGGTGCTGGGTGTGAGTAGAACGGGTAGGAAGGATAAAAGAGGAGGGGTTCCGGTACGCGAATGAACGAGTCCTATAGTAACTACGAGTAGAAATATGCACAGGTATGGAAAACACACACATATTCACAAAGTGGTGTAATACTCAGCCACCCCCGAAGACTCCAACGAAAGACTCCTGTGTCTTTGTCCTCCAAGTCTTGATTCCAACGAAAGACTCCTGTGTCTTTGTCCTCCAAGTCTTGATTCCAACGAAAGACTCCTGTGTCTTTGTCCTCCAAGTCTTCGTCCGATGAGTCGCTGACGCCTGTAGACCCAATCCAGTTAAGAACAGTTTCCCTAATTACCTTCAGCCGCGTTAATCACCGGCCCTTTTTGTATTCAAATGACGCTCTATTGAAACCAGGTGATGAGCGATCGTCCAATCACTGTAGCTTCCGCTCACAGTGGCTGGAAACACTTCATAACCAAAACAAATCTTGAACAACACAGACTGACAATCTAGGAGCTTAAAACAGGAGATACAACAGTAATTTAGCAGATTTAACTAATTTAGAGAAGATACTTAACAGGATCCAAGAAGTCGGTAGTCGTTCCTCCAAGGTAGAAAATGCACACTGCAGATTCAGTCCCAAGAGTTTCTCTAGTGGGGCAACATGGTACTACAAGCCCTCTAGTGGGGCAACATGGTACTACAAGCCCTCTAGTGGGGCAACATGGTACTACAAGCCATCTAGTGCGGCAATATGGTACTACAAGCTCCTTATGATATGATGGAGCATCACCAATCAAGGCCTCCCCCACCCCCCACCCCCAAATGCCAACAGGCACTGCTCCGTCCACCAGACCTGAGGCACCTTTCCGGGTCAGGTCAGCCAAGGGGCTGGTCAACTCCACAAAGTTCAGGATGAAGCGCCTGTAATACGCCGCCAGCGGCAAAAAACAACCTCACCTCTTTTTTCCCCGTCTTGGGCAAGGCCGTGATCGCTGGTCCCACTCGGTCGATCACGGCCTTGCCCGTGTCCGAATGCCTCCGCCTGGCAGCCGGGGGAAGCCGGAGGGTCACCGAGAGGGAGGAGCCTCGCAGCTAGCCGGCCACACGCCGCCGCTGTTGCCTCGAGAGAGGAAGGACTGCGCGGCGTCCCCTGCAGCTCTCCGAGCCGCTCAAGAGAGAAAGCCGTCACACACTGATGAATCGCGGCTGATGCCGGTAAGACCTCGTCTCTGCACCGGTCCTTGACCCCCCCCCCCCACAGCTGCTGCTCCGTAGTAAACAAATCCTTGAAGTGCCACGGACACGCTGCTCTGTTGCCACGGCGGCCAACAGAGGTCAAAGGTCACGCGACTGCCTGAACCTTCACCAAGGAGCCTTCTAGCATGTCGTCCACAGCACTGAGCGAGCTTCAAGCATGTTATTGCATAAGTCTTATCCAGCATTACCATTAGTAGCCGTGCATACACATTTATTTTTTATGTAACAAAATGTTTATTTATAACGTGGCCTCCGCACTTACCGTATTGGTCCGAATATAAGACAACCCTGATTATAAGACGACCCCCCGTTTTTCAACACAAACATTTAGAAAAACAGATTTTCAGACTAGATTTGCCGAACAAAGAACTTCATTTTATTTTAAAATAACAATATAAAAAACACAGTGAATTAAACACAAAGGCAAACTATGTACAGTATGATTCAAAATTAATATCAAGCAATAATAAAGCAACATTGTAAACATTTTTAAATAACAGAGAAAATACAGGCCACACATTTAACTAAACTTAACAACAATTCGCCAAACTTCTCCTCCGATGTCTCTCTATCCCTCACACACGTCCTCTGCCCCGCTGTGGCATCGCTCCCCAGCTGCTCCGCTTCCACCGGCTCCTCCCGAAGCACGTCATCCTCGCTGCCGTCCGATGCATTTGAGATGCAACATGTTTTAAAGCCATCGATGATGCTCTGTGAGGGAATAGCATCCCATGCATGCAGGATCCATTCACACAGTTGACGGACTGACGGCTTCTGTATTTTCCCGGTCGGTGTGAGTGTGTGGTTGCCAGACAGGAGCCACTCTGTGTATTTTTTTCGCAGGTTATCCTTGAAAGGCTTGTTCACAACTACGTCCAACACCTGTAGCTGGCTTGTCATTCCCCCTGGTATGATCACAAGATCCCCGTTCATTGCTCGCACCTGACTTTTCACGGGCTCAGTCAGATGTCCGCGGAACGCATCCAGAACGAGCATGTTCCTCCTCTTCCTCAGTCCCCCGTAGCGTGCGTCCCACACAACCTTTAGCCAGTCCACTACAAGCCCCGACTCCATCCAGCCCTTCTCCTGGGCGCGCACAATAATGCCAGCTGGCATTGGGTCCTTTGGCACTGTCTTACGCTTAAGAATGACATACGGGGGGAGTTTGCTGCCATCAGCGAGACATGTCAACATGACAGTGACGCGGCTCTTCTCGTTGCCCGTTGATTTCACCAACACAGACTTTTCTCCCTTTCTATTGACAGTCACCGATGTTGGCATGTCGAAATAAACGGGTGTCTGATCAGCATTGCCGATCTGATCCAGCGGGTAGGAGTGCTTCTTCCTCAGGTTGATAACAAAGCGCTGAAACGAAAGCAGCTTCTCTCCGAAGTCTGACGGCAGGCGTTGGGCCAAACTCGTTCTCCGTCTAAGTGACAGTCCATTACGCCGCATCATCCTACGACACCAGCCGAGGCTGGCTTTAAATCCAGTGATGTTGAGCTCTCTGGCGATTTCCAGGGCCTTAAGCTGGATGACAGCTCTGGCAATGGGCATTCCCTCACTTCTTTTTTCCCTGACATATTCAAAAACCCTCCGATCAACCTCAATGAAACGACCACTTCGAGGACCACGGAAGGATTTGCACTGACTGTTAGCATCTTTTAGACGTTGTTTTTCTGCTCGCCATCTTCTTACATTACACTCAGTGACCCCGAATGTCTTGGCAGCTTGGCAGTTGTTAGATGACTCTGCCTTATTGACAACCATTATTTTGAAATTAGCATCATAGCTCCTCCGCTGTTGTTTATTGACCTGGCCCACTTTTGAGCCACTTGTCTCTAAATGGTCAGCCTGTCTTTCTAACGGGCTGGTTGTTAAGGACGCCTCTTCCCTCCGTCCGGAATGAATTTTTGGCGCCATCTGTGCCCGCGAATGTGTATTGACATTTAAAGGGAGCGCCGAAGAAGAGAAACTGCGCTCCGAATATAAGACGACACAACTTTTTTGGACCTATTTCGAGGGGAAAAAAGGCCGTCTTATATTCGGACCAATACGGTAGGTAACGCCACTTATTAAAAAAGTAGATATTGAAACTCATAGCGCTAAGTTTTCCTAAACCCAGGTAAGTAATATCACAGACTTAAACCTAACTAAGTATTTTACCATCTTTTTCTCAACCTTGTAACAATTCTCCCTCGTACTTTATCGGAGGGGAAAAGCTCAACGCTACCTTCAAGGGAATAGGCAGCCCTGCTATTGGTTGTTGAGTCCCTGCTTATATGATTATGTATGATATGATTGAAGCACCAGTCAGTCTCCATCCCCCCTTGTGGTACCGTCACTATGGGGGACTTAAGTATGTCTTAAGTATAAATAAATAAATGCATTAATAAATACAGGAATAAATAAATGCTTGAATAAAAGTATGAATCAATACAGGAACAAATAAATAAATGCTTAAATAAATGCATTAATAAATACAGGAATAAATAAATGTTTAAATACATGTATGAATAAATAAATACAGGAACAATTAATTGCTTAAATAAATGTATAAATCAATACAGGAACAAATAAAGAAATCTATAAACCAATACAGGAACAAATAAATAAATGCCTGAATAAATGTATGAATAGATAAATCAACTCAGGAACAAA
Source organism: Liparis tanakae (assembly GCA_036178185.1). Taxonomy (NCBI): domain Eukaryota; kingdom Metazoa; phylum Chordata; class Actinopteri; order Perciformes; family Liparidae; genus Liparis; species Liparis tanakae. The sequence continues at coordinate 16,177,742 of CM070106.1, forward strand.
TAAATAAATGGTTGAATAAATGTATACATAAATAAATAAATACAGGAATAAATAAAAACATGCTTAAATAAATGTATAAATAAATACAGGAATAAATAAATGCTTAAATAAACTTATAAATATAGTAATAAATGAATATAAGTTATATCTAAACAGGAAATCATTAAATAAATATATTTCTACATTTCTGTATTTCTTTATGTCTGTATTTATGTATATATGAGCTGATCCGAACCTCCGTCTAAAAAAGTAAGATACACTCAGGATCTATACTTGGTATCATGGCACACTTTTTAATACAGGATTGCAATGTTATTCATTTGGATAATATATTAAACACTGAGATCTGTTGTTAGAAAAGAAAGCAGGAACAAAGCCGATGTCAACACACAACAACAAAACAACAACAAACAAAACAGAGCCGAAGCCGTGTTGACTTGTGGAGCCGAAGCCGCCGATTGATTTCTGATCAGTTCTGAGGAATGTTGCTCGTGAGCTGGATGTGAGTTTATCAGACGGTGTTGACTTAGTCTGCAACGTGGTGATGACGGTGTTGTTGTTGTTGTTGATGTAGGCTGCACATTCCTTGGTTGTTGTTCTCGGCCACGTTGTTCCAGACTTTCGGGTTCAGACTTGTTTGTGCTGAGTCGGCCATTTACACGTCGATCTTTCTGCTCAATTTATGTATTTTTAGAAATATATTTTGTGGTTGAGAGTTTTGTATTATTTACGATGTGCATATTTATTGTTTTACTTGATATCTTTCAAGTTATATCTGTTCTTACTTTTCTTAATAAAATGTATGAATAAAATAAGATAGATATATACAAAAATTTAATAAAATGTAATAAAATAAATAAATAAATAAAATAAATAAAATAAAATAACAATAATTTGAAAAAAATAAAATAGCAAACGAAATTGTGTCTTCTATTACTTTACTAACCACGGAGGAAAGAATCAGACTGGAAATCCTCCTCCACAGAGTCACTTTGTTTGTTCAAGGGTTTAATATTTAGCTAACACACACACACACACTCACTCACTCACTCACACACACACTCGCACACACACACAGACTTCTTTTCTCCAACGTGTTGACCACCTTCGTTTTTAGAGCTGTTAGCGCGCAGCAGCTGACGGAGGCCACGTCTCTGGAGCACATACGGGTCGTCCTCCTCCTCCTCTTCTTCACAGCCACCGGACCCCGCCTGAGAGATGGGGCCTCGCACCGCAGGTAGGGTCCGCGGTGAAGAGGTCGGGGGTCGGCTCAGTCACAAAGGGATGCACAGCCACACGTATCGCCCTCTGTTTGTGTAGCAAGTCTCTTTAGAGCGTCGCGTTGGACTCAAATCAAACCTCCAGTTTAGTGGAAATCTTTTTCTTTTCATCGCCTTCAGACTCTTCCGTCCTGTGAGGCGACACGGGAGTGACTCACGATCCTCCTGGGCCACAGTCAGAGCCGTGACCGTGGATCCACATACGATGCCCTCGTCCTGTTTATTGGTTGCTGAGGCAGGAGGATGGCGTTCACGAGACTTCTCATGGAAGGATCTGTTCACGGCTTCTAGTTTACACTCAAACCTTAAAAGCTCTTTCGCAAAAGACGGTTCAGGTTCTAGAGACGAGCAGAACCACGAGAAGGAATCTACCGATGGATTTAGGAGTCAGTCGTTTGTGTCATGGGACGTTTTACAGAAATATGAACTGATATTGATATTCTACGGTCTGTAAACAATGTCTCTGGTCTTCATCGTCACTGCATTGACGACGAGACAGAGACAGTTACCTGAAAACAACAACATGTTCCAGGAAGGTGAACTTGCGTGTGTGTATATATACAAATATATATCACCATATATATATATGGTGATATTTCTGGATTTTATGCTTCAGCATCTCTTATTTAGCATTTTTACTGTTTCCCTTGTTTTGCTGCATGAGTTGAAGCTGCATTCTCTCTCCTGACCACCAGGGGGCGACTCCTCTGGTTGTATATAAGTCTATATGCTTCATGTGTTAAAGCTGCATCCTCTCTCCTGACCACCAGGGGGCAACTCTTATGGTTGTATAGAAGTCTATATAAAATGACTGGGTCAGTTATGAACAAAAGAAGAAAGCTCCCGTAACGACTTCCTCTCCCTCCATCAGTGGCTTCTTCTAAGGAGGCGAAGGAGGTGGCAGGAGGTCAGGGAGGAGCCCGGATGAGGAGCTGCAGTGACGGCAGCAGATACAGCAGGAGAGGAGTCGGCCTATCCAACGACTCCTCTTCCTCTTCCTCTTCGTCCTCCCCGGTGCTCTACAACCCAAAATCAGGTTAATAAAATAAAAAAAATCTCTCCTCTGGTTGTATAGAAGTCTATGCTTCATGTGTTAAAGCTGCATTCTCTCCCTGACCACAAGGGGGAGACTCCTCTGGTTGTATAGAAGTCTATGCTTCATGTGTTAAGGCTGCATTCTCTCCCTGACCACAAGGGGGTGACTCCTATGGTTGTATAGAAGTATATGCTTCATGTGTTAAGGCTGCATTCTCTCCCTGACCACAAGGGGGTGACTCCTCTGGTTGTATAGAGGTCCATGCTTCATGTGTTAAAGCTGCATTCTCTCTCCTGACCACCAGGGGGCTCCTTTGGTTGTATATAAGTCTATGCTTCATATGTTAAAGCTGCATTATCTCTCCTGACCACCAGGGGGCTCCTATGGTTGTATATAAGTATATGCGTCATCTGTTAGAGCACCATTCTCTCTCCTGACCACCAGGGGGCGACTCCTCTGGTTGTATAGAAGTCTATAAAGTGACTCTACTTCTCTCGTGATGTATTCTCTCAGTAAACATGTAAACCTGATTTGTCTAGTTTCAAGTCTTCTTCTATACAGCCTGATTCGGTTAAAACCACCGTTAGTGTCTCTTTGTAAGTACTCATATATTTCATGTTCACGTGTATGTGGCGTGTTCTCCGTGTGACGTTGTCCTCCCTCTCTGCCTCGGGGTTCTAGTCCTGAAGAGGCCGGTGAGCACCGAGGAGCTGCAGAGACCCGGAGCCTTCGCCAAGAAGACCTTCACGGCACGGCGACCTCTGACCTCCGTTCTTGTGGCGGCGCCTCGGCCGCGGTGTCAGGCGACGCGTCCTCAGAGTCCTCAGAGTCTCATGTCCGTGTCTCACGCTGCAGATCGTGGGCGACGCCGTGGGCTGGGGCTTCGTGGTGAGGGGAGAGCGGCCGTGCCACGTCCAGGCGGTGGAGCCCGGCGGCCCAGCTGCCGCGGCCGGGATGAAGGTATGTTATGTGTATGTATATATATATATATATATACACTACCATTCAAAAGTGTGGGGTCACTAAGAAATGTTCTTATTTTTCTTTTTTTTCAATGAAGATGACATTAAATGAATCATAAATACTCTCTATACATAGTTAATGTGTAGATGACTATTCTCTGGTGTTTAGTGGAGTCTCTACAGAGGTGTGTAGAGGCCCATCTCCATGTTCTGATGGTACATTGTGTTATCGCCTTAGAAGCGTCTTTGAGTACTATGAAAAGCGCAATAGCAATTGTATGTATTATTATTATTATTATTAGAAGAAGACTAGCAGAGGGGTAGAAAACCCTTGAGAACTCTTTTTATGCGAGCGCAGCTGAAAACAGTTATGCTGGTGAGAGAAGCTCTAAAACTGGCCTTCCTTTGAGCCAGAAGTTTGAAGAAAAACATTAATATTTACAATAAAAATCATTATTTATAACCATGTCAATGTCTTGACTATATTTTCGATTAATTTTGCAATTAATTCGATTAATAAAAGTGTGAGTTTTCATGGAAGACACAACATTGTCTTGGTGACCCCAAACTTTTGAACGGTAGTGTGTATATATATATATATTTAAATAAGGCATCATGGGAAATGTAGTTGGAGGAAAAGACAGAAATGTGCTGAATTTGCAGAAGTTGTTCCCATTCATGTTCAATAGTTTGTGGATGTGGCAACTAGTGGCCAGTATAGGAACTGCAGCTTATGTATTCAAACCCATTTCTTTATGTATCGTCCGTTTCTGCCCGCTGGATTATTGATGGAGGGGACAGTAATACTATCATAAGGGACCGTGAGGGAGACCACACGGTGTCCTCATTGAGGCCGCTGTCCGGGTCCCAGGAGTTTAACGACATGAAGACGGTTACTTTCTCCTTTCCACACAACATTTTTAAAACTTTTCTTTCATAACCTTCAAGTAACAATCCAAGAATATTTAAATCTATTGATTTGGTTTCATTCTGAATTGACACAGTTTATATATACATATTGTAATATTTTTACTTATAGAGCCAACAGCTGATTCTCCATCATGTTTCCTCTTACAGTCACATTTATTTATGAGCATTTATTCACATTTATTTATGAGTATTTATTCACATTTAGTCATGAGTATTTATTCACATTTATTTATTCACATTTATTCATGAGCATTTATTCACATTTATTTATTCACATTTATTCATGAGCATTTATTCACATTTATTCATGAGCATTTATTCACATTTATTTATGAGTATTTATTCACATTTATTTATTCACATTTATTCATGAGCATTTATTCACATTTATTCATGAGCATTTATTCACATTTATTCATGAGCATTTATTCACATTTATTTATTCACATTTGTTTATGAGTATTTATTCACATTTATTTATGAGCATTTATTCATCATAACCGAGGCTGTCATTTTACAATTATTATATCTCTCTCTCTCTCTCTCCCTCCTTCTCTTTCTCTTTCCCTTCCTCTCTCTCTCTCTCCCTCTCTCTCTCTCTCTCTCTCTCTCTTCCAGGTTTGTCAGTTTGTGGTTTCTCTGAACGGCCTCAGCGTCCTGAATCTGGACTACCGGACCGTCAGCCACCTGATCCTCACGGGACCCAGGACCGTGGTGATGGAGGTGATGGAGGAGAGCGACCACTGAGAGAGAGAGGGAGAGGGAGGGAGGAAGGGAGAGAGACTCTGAGGGTGGACAGAACAGTAGAAGTGGTGGCGCTGTGCGTGAGTTCCTGTAAATTCACGCTTGTTTCCTTCAAAGGAGACGAAGAGAGCTTCACCCTAACGCTGCCAAACATGTCCACTTGTCCACTTGTCCACTTGTCCACTTGTCCACTTGGCGCTGCTCCTTGATGGCTGGATGCAGACACCATGCCCCCCCCCCCCCCCCCACCGCCCCAAAGTGAAGTGCTGAAGGAGAAGGCTCCTCGATTCTCCGTCTTCTCTCTGAAGACGTGATGTCTGAAGCGTTCGGCGTTGGAGGCGGAGCCTCTTGTTTGTCTTCTTCTATGTAATCATACGGGGAACTCTGAAGGCGTCACGGCGGCTCCTGCAGGAGGCGTGGCCTCTTCCCGATCATCCAGCTTTCAACTCACTTTGTTTTTTGGAATTAAAGATGGCGCCGTTAAAAAGAAAAGTCGTCATGAGCCTCAGAGACAGAGACAAAGTGTCCTCTGTGTCCTCTGTGTCAACCTGAAGGTCACGTGGCCGAGGCCTCCTGTAAGCCGCTGGAGGTCAACCTGAAGGTCAACCTGGAGGTCAACCTGGAGGTCAACCTGAAGGTCACGTGGACGAGGCCTCCGGGCGTTTCCTTCCCTCTGTGCTCAGCTGTCATTGTGTCTGCAGACCGAGACACTTCTCTACTCTTCCTCACCTTAACTAAATAAAAATATAAACAAACAAACAATTCTCTTCTGTCGATTCAGGAAATCCTCCAAGTGAACAACAACAACAACAACAACAAAGGTTGTATGTTGGTCGCTAAGTCAGAAACGGGAGAGTTCCAAAGCCCAGGGCGCAGGACTGCAGCTCCACCAGGAGGTGGCAGCACCTGCATGTGTGTGTGTGTGTGTGTGTGTGTGAGTGTGTGTGTGTGTGTTGCGCCCTTCTCCTTTACCAACTAACAGACGGAATGTAAATCTGAACCCTAACCCTTCAGAAGGAGATGCGGTCGCCATGTGACCTTCAGGTGGAGTTCAGGGTCAAGAGGTCACCTGTAAGGGTCAAGGACACAAAGGAGGAGAGGACAGTCACCTCTCCTTCAGGTGTTCCTACGCTCACCTGACCACAAAGAGACTCACAACTAGACCAGGACCAACACCTGGACCAGGACCAACACCTGGACCAGGACCAACACCTGGACCAGGACCAACACCTGGAACAGAACCAACACCTGGACCAGGACCAACACCTGGACCAGGACCAACACCTGAACCTGAACCAAGGCCCACTCCTCTCCTCTCGTCGCCTCTCCTCTCCTCTTGTCTCCTCTCGTCTCCTCTCGTCTCCTCTCGTCTCGTCTACTCTTGTCTCCTGTCTTCTCCTCTCGTCCCCTCTCCTCCTGTCTTTTCTTGTCTCCTCCACTCTCCTCTCGTCTCCTTGTCTCCTCTCCTCTCGTCTCAGGGAAAGGAAGGACAGCATTCCTGAAAGTCCTCCAGGATTTGAGAAGAATTCCAGGCCCTCGGCTCTGACTGAGCTTGTAGAGACACATTCGGAGAGGAAGAGGATTAGCTTCCTTTGAGCGGCTCTCGTCATCGTCACGGCAACAACAGATTCCTTTGAGTGTTAGACATGTTCACTTCTCCTTGTGTCCATCAAAGCGTCTTCAACCGACATCTGACATCTCCTCACTGTTAGGGAGCACATGAGGAGCAGCGCGGAATAATCCCATAATATCACTAATATAACCCCATAATAACACTATAATAATAACATTATGACACTATTATAACCCCATAGTAATACTATTATAATACCATTATAACCCCATAATAACACCATTATAATAACATCATAACACCATTATAATAACATAATAACCTCATAATAACACTATTAAAACCCCATAATAACACATAACACTATTATAATAACGCCAATTAATTTATATTTTATATTTTTCCCCTACAATATATTATTGTATTGTATATATTATTTTATATAATATGTCACATATATTATTTATATATGATTTTATACATATAAATATATTATTATAATATTATTTATTGATTCATTCATTCATTTTATATTAATATATTATTTTATATAATATATCGTACATATATTATGTTATCAATATATTATATTAAGCCTATTATACATATATAGATATTATATTCTTGATATATTTTATTCATATATTATTTTATGTTTTATTGTATTATATAAAATTATATTTTATATAATATTTAGTATATATTATTTAATTTGTATATTATTTTATATATATTATACATGTACTTATTATTATTTCATGTTATCCTTGCTTAGTACTGCTGCAAATCTATGTCTGTATTAATCATATAATATATATAATATAATTGTGTTTGTATACACTATATAAACTAGTGATAGTTGAGCTCGTCCTTGTTCACCACACCTGCCGCGGAGAGAGGAGGGGGGGGTGGGGGTTAGCAGGAATGAGTCGCTGCAGGCTGCAGAACGAGGCGGGAAACACCCCGTCCGCCCGCTGCAAGTCTCAACCGAGTGGCGGCGTTAAGCTGCGGCGGCCACGCCGGAAGTGAAGACGCACCCGAACCTTCAAAATAAAAGAAGATCAAAATCAATGGACTTGAGTTTCCTGTCGATTTGATCGACTTTTGCACGGAGCTGTGACCTCTCAGGAGACCCTCGGTTCTCTGTTTGACAGCAGAGGAAGTATTTGGCTATTTAATGTTATTTAAATGTCAGGGTTATAAAGTTTAGCCACCTGAAGGTGTTTTTTTTTTTTTTTACATGAGCTACAAGTTTTCCAAATTGTGTTCATAGTTTAATTAGTTTTGTGTGTAAACAGCAAACAATAAATATATATATTTATATATTTATGAGTATTACACCACTTTGTGAATATGTGTGTGTTTTCCATACCTGTGCATATTTCTACTCGTAGTTACTATAGGACTCGTTCATTCGCATACCGGAACCCCTCCTCTTTTATCCTTCCTACCCGTTCTACTCACACCCAGCACCTTGTCACAGGAGGCCTCTGGAACTGTCAGTCTGCCAACCGCAAGGCCGACTTCATCTCTGGCTTTGCTGTGGAGCAGTCGCTTGACTTCCTGGGTCTCACTGAGACCTGGATCACACCTGACAACATGTCTACCCCGGCTGCTCTCTCCTCGGCCTTCTCCTTCAGTCACACACCCAGACCCTCTGGTCGGGGTGGAGGTACAGGTTTACTCATCTCCCCCAAATGGTGTTTCTCTCTCTCCCCGCTTCCACTTTTTACCCCACTGACGGTTACTCATCCGGTTCAGCTACACATTGTTGTTCTCTACCGTCCCCCTGGTTCTTTGGGAGACTTCTTGGAAGAGCTGGACGTCCTCCTGTCCAACTTCCCGGAGGACGGCCCCCCGCTCATCCTTCTGGGTGACTTGAACATCCAGACTGAGAAGTCATGTGATCTCGTACTCTTACTGTCTTCCTTTAACCTCTCACTCGGTCCCTCCCCTCCTACTCACAAAGCTGGCAACCACCTTGATTACATTTTTACTAGAGACTACCTCTAACCTCACTGTAACTCCTCTGCATGTCTCTGACCACTACTTCATCTCTTACACTCTCTCACTCTCTGGTACTGATAACCCACCCGTATCTACAACTTTGTACCTGTACGCAGCAATATTTGCACCCTCTTTCCCTCCTCTCTGGCCTCCTCTGTCCTATCCGCTCTCCCCTCAACTGACTCCTTCTCACTCATGCAGCCTAACTCTGCCGCAGACACTCTCCTCTCGTCCCTGTCTTCATCTCTTGATTAGCTTTGTCCTTTTAAGATACGACCGGTTCGCAAATCCTCTCCGGCTCCCTGGTTGTCCGACTCGGTGCGTGCCGAGAGAGCCAACTTGCGAGCGACGGAAAGGAAATGGCGCAAATCGAATCAAGCGGAAGACCCGCTCTGCTATCAATCTCTTCTCTCCTCCTTCTCTGCCTCTATCTCTGCAGCCAAAAGCTCTTTCTACCTGACCAAAATTCAGTCTTCCTTCTCTAACCCCAAAAACTCTTCTCTATCTTTCCCAACCTCCTTGATCCCCCGAGTCCCCCTCCTCCTTCCTCCCTTTTGCCGAGCCACTTTGTCGACTACTTTACAAACAAGATAGACGACATACGCTCCTCCTTTACTAATCCATCCTCTATCACTTCACCGACACCAACTCCTTCATCCACCTCTCTTTCCTCGTTTACCCCTTTGTCTCTCAGTCAAGTTCTTAGCTCGGTGACCTCTGCTCGACCGACCACCTGCGCCCTTGACCCCGTCCCGTCTCATATCCTTCAGGCTGTTGCTTCTGACCTTCTGACCTTTCTCACCCATCTTATTAACAGCTCCCTCTCAACTGGCTGTTTCCCCAACTCTCTGAAGGAGGCGAGAGTCAACCCTCTCCTGAAGAAACCCACACTCGACCCGTCTGAAGTCAGCAAATACAGACCGGTCTCTCTTCTTTCCTTTCTTTCCAAAACTCTGGAGCCTGCTATCTTTAACCAAGTGTCCTCCTATCTCCACAGCAACAACCTACTTGACCCCCACCAGTCTGGATTCAAGGCCGGCCACTCAACAGAGACTGCCCTCCTTGCTGTCTCTGAGCAGCTTCACTCTGCTAGAGCATCCTCTCTCTCCTCTGTCCTTATCCTTCACTCTGCTAGAGCAGCCTCTCTCTCCTCTGTCCTTATCCTTCACTCTGCTAGAGCAGCCTCTCTCTCCTCTGTCCTTATACTTCTAGACCTTTCTGCCGCATTTGACACCGTGAACCACCAGATCCTTCTCTCTTCTCTTCAGGACCTGGGGATCTCAGGCACAGCACTCGCTCTTTTCTCTTCCTACCTCACCGACCGCACTTAATAATAATAATAATAATAATAATAATAATAATAATAATAATAATGTATACTTTATTGATCCCACAATGGGGAAATTCGTGTCTGCATTTGACCCATCCTTCGTTATGAAGGAGCAGTGGGCTGCAGTGAGGCACCTTGCCCGGGGAGCAGCTGGGGGTTCAGTGCCTTGCTCAAGGACACTGCAACTAATGGGGAGAGCCACTCACGACCACTCTCCCCAATGAGCTAAACCGCCCCCAACTTACCGGGTAACTTGGAGAGGATCTGTATCTGAACCTTGTCCTCTCACTACTGGGGTTCCTCAAGGCTCCGTCCTGGGTCCCCTCCTCTTCTCTCTGTACACCAATTCTCTCGGCTCTGTCATTCGTTCGCATGGCTTCTCCTACCACAGCTATGCCGATGACACCAACTGATCTTCTCGTTCCCACCGTCCGAAACACAGGTGGCGGCGCGAATCTCTGCCTGCCTGACTGACATCTCTCAGTGGATGTCTGCACACCACCTGAAGATCAACCCTGACAAGACCGAGCTCCTGTTCCTACCAGGGAAAGGTTCCCCCACTCACGACCTGACTACCACCTTCAACAGCTCTGTGTTGGCCCCTACCCTGACTGCCAGGAGCCTCGGGGTGACGCTAGACAGTCAACTCTCTCTGACGGCCAACATCGCTGCGACATCGCGTTCCTGTAGGTACATGCTGCACAACATCAGGAGAACACGGCCTCTTCTTACCCAGAAGGCAGCGCAGGTTCTGGTCCAGGCTCTGGTCCAGGCTCTGGTCATTTCGCGCCTCGACTACTGCAGCTCCCTCCTGGCTGGTCTACCTACTAAGGCCATCCGGCCTCTGCAGCTCATCCAGAATGCAGCAGCTCGACTGGTCTTCAGCCTCCCGAAATTCACCCACACAACTCCGCTCCTCCGCGCTCTTCACTGGCTACCAGTGGCGGCCCGCATCCGCTTCAAAACATTGGTTCTGGCGTACCGTGCTCTGAACGGATCGGGCCCCGTCTACATCCTGGATATGGTCACACCGTACACCCCGGCACGTTCGCTCCGCTCGGCAACAGCCAACCGACTTGTGACTCCGTCACCTCGAGCTAATCACTCTACATCCAGACTGTTTGCTGTCCTGCTCCTCAGTGGTGGAACCAGCTCCCCACTGACATCAGGACAGGAGAAAGTCTCTACATCTTCCGCCGAAAACTGAAAACGCACCTTTTCCGACTATATCTGGATTAATCACAGACTTGCACTTTAGTAGCACTTGAATGGCTCTTATTATGGTACTTTTGTAGTTTGACTATGTTGAGGAAATGTTACTTTCTGTATTCTTGTTGTTCTTAGTTTGTACTCTAGGTTGAAATGTACTTATTGTAAGTCGCTTTGGATAAGAGCGTCTGCTAAATGACATGTAATGTAATGTAATATACATTTTACAATACTTTCATACTCAATCAGCATTGTGTTACATCAAATTTTATTATGTATTTTTATATATATATATATATTTATGATATTATTGGACTTTTAGCTTTGATATAGATGTGACTGAACAGACCTTTATTTTAAAGAAAATATTTGAGGTTGCCACTTTAAGTAAATGTATATAAGTACGTACAAACAGAAATTCAAATTAAAACTTTTACTTTTACTACGTTAAGTATACTATACACAGTTTCCTTATACTTAATACAGATTTCTTTTTAAACTGTCTCGCGCGAGAATTAAACAATTTCATGTCATGTATTAGATTATATTATATTATATGATTCTGTACTCATGTATTAATATCATTTGAAACCACTTTTCCATGTATAGATTAATTAATTGATTGATTGATTCAGCTGTAATTGTTGAAATTATTGGGTAAATTCTTTTATATATTATATAATATATCTTTTAATTATGAATTAAATATTTTTTATATTTCATTTTAATATTGTTTAAACGTATTTAAAAAATGTATTTTAAATATTTTTTCTAATATATATTTTTTCAATATATATTTCTTCAATATATATTTTAAATATTTGTTTAATATATTATTTAAATATATTCTTTTGTGTATTTTTTTATTTTTTTTATACAAACACGCACCTTGATTAATACTTAGATGGGAAATTAGAAAAGTAGCATGAAAAGAAAACAACTCAAATATTAAAGTATTAAAGCTTTTTCTAAATCTCAACAGCTGCACTGATTTGGGGAGTTCGACGTTGTATATGAATCTTGTGTTTTATTTTGAAACTCCGCCCCGGAAGTGCGGCGCCTCCCGGCCGCCAGCTTGTCTCCCGGAGCTCCGGGAGTCGGGGCGCAGCGCGGATCAGAGCCGCTTTGAGGGGGAACCGGAGAGCTCCTCGTGCCGCCTGTCCGGGGGAGAGAAGGTACGGCTGCTCCTCACACACGCACACACATTTATATATACATATGTATTTATACATATGTATTTATATATCAATATTAATATTTAGATAATTTGTTTAAACTGCTGCAGCCTTGTTTTCCTGCGGCTGGCGCGACGTGTCTCACCTGAGCGCGAGTCAATTAGAGGGAAAGAACTTCCGGTGGCTTTATTACACAATAATGGAACTTATGATATGATGTGTGTGTGATCATGTGTGTGTGTGCGCGTGTGTGTGTGCGCGTGTGAGGGGGGTCCGCGCCTTGAAGTGAGAGTGACCAGGTAAAGATGCAAAGTGAATCTCCCGTGACCTCGTGACCTCATGTCGGGACTCGGGCGCGCGCCGCTGGACTCCGGGTCGTGGCTCACGAACACGCGCTCCTCTCCATGGCGCCGCGGGTTCGAGTCCCGCTGAACCACCTGGATTTACAAGTTGGGCTGTTTCACGCTGAGGTGCGCGCGCACTTTAACTCGCGCGTCATCATAATAGGAAGAATTGTGCAAAAAGAAAAAAGGGGAGGAGCTTTATTTCTGCAGGTTACCATGACGATAAACTATGAAACATGTTTTAGATTTACTTTGAGCGGTAAAACAAAATATTATTAATTCAAAAGATTGAAAAAAAGAACTCAGATTAAACCTCGTCACCTTCTCTCCCTTCCTCTCTGACTTCCCTCATCTCCTTCTTCCTCACCTGACTCACCCCTTCCTCTCCACCTTCCTCCCCTTGTCGTCTTCTCACCTTCCCCTTCCTTCCTCACTTGACTCACTTCCTTCATTCCCTTCTCCTCCCTCACCACCTCCCTCTTCCTTCCTCTCATCCTTCCCCCTTGTTTCCTCTCCTACAGGTGTATCTTTCCGTCTGCTGCTCCCAGAATGCACTTCTCCGTTGGGCCGAGCCTCGGCCTGCTGGCCTTCGTCCTCGCCTCTCTGCTTCCTCAGCCGGCGGGGGGTCAAGGTAAGGTTCCTCCGCTCGAGGGCCGGCGGGGTCAACGGGGGGCGGGACCAGGACCGGGTAGAGTCCTACAGGCTACAGGTGAAGGTCGAAGGTCAACGAGGGGCCTCAAGGTCGAAGAGGTTTGACCTTTGACCTGAACCTGAACCTTTCGGAGCAGACAATCGGTCAGGAGTGGATGAGGGGAGGAGCTTTCCCCCTGGTGGCCAGGAGAGAGAATGCAGCCGTAATGAACGAGGGGTCAAGGCCCTCGTTGACCTTCGACCTTCACCTACAGCCTGTAGGACTGGGAGGAGGCACGGCAGCCCCGCTCTCAGGAGTCATGACTCATCACTCCTGATTCCTGACTCCTGATTCCTGACTCCTGACTCCTAACTCCTCCCCCATCGTGTCCTCTGGGTTCTTTACCTTCTCTTAGAATTCATAAACGAGGTACAAACATTCCCGTCTCCCGACTCGCGGCACAAATCGAAGCTCCGTGGTCATGCATGATGCATGCACACGCGTGTAGACGCGTTCACACACAACAACACATCACACGCACATCAACACATCACACACACATCACAAACACACACACAACACATCACACACACATCAACACATCACACACACACACATCAACACATCACACACACACACACACACACACATCACACACACAACACATCACACACACACACACACACACACACATCACACACACATCAACACCTTTCAGCTGCTCACGGAAACACAAAAGGTGCTCCTGGAATCCTCCGGGAGTCGAGCGGCTCGTCCTTTGTTTCCAAGACTGAGAACTGAAACCGTGAGCCGGAAACGCGTGTGCGTGTGCGTGTGCGTGTGTGTGTGTGCGTGTGTGTGCGTGTGTGTGTGTGTGCGCGCTCTTGAACCTCTATGACGGTGGGGACTTCGACCTGACTGCACACAGAACTATAGGGACTCGTGTCCCAGTGGGGACCTAAAATGTGTGTGTGTGTGTGTGTGTTGCTCCCTTCTCCTTTACCAACTAACAGACCGAGTGTAAATCTGAACCCTAACCCTTCAGAAGGAGATGTGGTCGCCATGTGACCTTCAGGATTATTCTCCCCGTGCTGAACTGAAGTTTTCTTTGCATATCGACATGAGGAGTTTTCCCTCCACACAACGTTGTGCATAAAGGGAGGTTCACCACCACAACAACAACAACAACAACAACAACAACAACAACAACACTGCCCCAGCAGCCTGTTGGCGTCGTGTTTAAACCTCGCTGGAGACGCAGACCTCCTCCTGAAAGCGTCTGTTTGTTCGTTCTTTGGGTGCGCCGGCCCTTTAAGGCTGTTGATCAGCGCGTGGATCGCGGCGCAGGTATGTGAAGGAGGCGGCAGATGGCTGCTCACCTCGTAATGAGGACACGACACAGGAGCCGGCTGCTGGATTTCACATTTGATTTTCCACCCGCAGGCGTTCTTTTTCTTCTCCTCTTTTTTTCTCTCCACCTTTCAACCAAATGAGATTTATTGGGCAACGTGTTGCTTCTCGATGGAGGAGGACGAGCATCGGGGCCGGCGGCCGCGGAAACGTGCTCCGAGGGCCTCTCCGAGGGCCTCGCTCCACAGGTTGAACCTCGGCCTGAAGGAAACGAGGAAGAGGAAGAGGAAGAGTCAACGGAAGCTTCCTCTCGAGGTTCTTCTTCTCCTCCCAGTGAAAAGGGAGTCACCCACCTTCACTCCTTTCCTCATTTCCTTCCTCCTCGCCTCCTCGTCTCCTCCCCCCTTCGCCCCCGACAACGATTTCAAAACCCAGCCGACTCCGGAAGGGGAGAAAATAATATGAGACGAGGACAGAGGAGGCATCAAGATAGGAAAGTTCGCCAGACGAGGAGACAGAGAGGGAGAGAAAATGAAGGATACAGAAAGAGAGAGAGAAGGGGGGGGGGGGGCATCTAATCAAGATGAGAGGCGACGCTTTGATGCCGCCGGTAAGTGGAACACAGAAGAAGAAGAAGATGAAGAAGATGAGACGAGCACAATGAGGAGGAGGAGGAGGAGGAGACTTTTTGCTTTTTAATGTGACACCTGTGCAAAGCTAGTCCCTCTCTGATGTGTATCCTCCTGCTTGGAGGCGATACTCTTCATCCTCCTCTTCCTCCTCCTTCTTCCCTTTGCAGGGTTCGTACGGTCATGGAAAACCTGGAAAAGTCATGGAATTTTAAAATGGTAATTTCCAGGCCTGGAAAAGTCCTGGAAAAAAATTAAATCACAAAAGTTTTGGAAAAAGTCATGGACATTTATTGTAATCACATGTTCATTTACGCCAAGTTTGAAATAATTAATGTTTTTTTTTAAAGACAAACGCTCAAAATATACGCCGGCGTACACTCTTAATACGTAAAATGTTCTAAATGTTTCATGTTTTTACCAAGATTTAAAATTTGGTCATGGAAATTTGGTTTAAAGTCATGGAAATCCATCGGTCAAAATGTGTAAGAACCCTGCCTTGAACACAACAGACTTTTCCTTCACGCTTCATTCACGTAGCTACATACTTGATAAGTTATTTTGTTGTTGATGTTGTTGTTGTTGTTGTTGTTGTTTTTTCTTCGTCCAGTTTCGACGCCACGGAGATTCCGATCCAAAGTGCTGAGCCCCACCCGGCTGCACGTGTCGTGGAAGGAGCCCAAAGGAGCGTTCGAGAGCTACAAGGTGGTGTACTCCACCCGACCAGGTGAGCTCACATCCCATCGCTCTGATTGTCCGGTCGCCATCGCCCCCGCCGGCCGGTGGGCGGACAACACATTGCCGCGTTGTCCGTCGTCATCTTTGGCTTTCTTGCAACCAACGAACACAAGTGACCGTATCTGGACACCTAGGAGCTCACGCCCCGTATCTGGTCTCCACCCGTCACCGCCGTGTGGCCGCTGGAGGGACAACACCTCGACGCGGCAGGCTTCATGAGGGCCTCACCCGGCGGCTGCGGGGGTCGGGGTGGAGGGCTCAGCCGGGTGCTGAGGGTCTGGAGGGACGGATCATCAGCCGCTCTGATCGTGACCCGGTTAGGGTTAGGGTTAGTTGAATCAACGAGGCCCTGAGACTGAACACTGAGTTCAGTGAAGTGGAGCACACGCTCCAGCCGGACTGGACACCTGTACGGTGTGAGCTGACCCCAGAACAGCTGGCCAGAGAGACGGGCTGCAGAGAAAACTGCTTTATTGTGGCTTCTGTTCTCTTCGTCTTCCTCAATATTCACTTTTCAGAGTGGCTGCCAGGTCTATATATATATATATATATATATATATATATATATATATATATATATATATATATATAACATATTTATATATATTTATGTCTTTATATAATTATATATTTATAAATATATATGTATATATATATAACATATTTATGTCTTTATATAAATATGTATATATATTTATATATACATAACATGTTTATATATTTATTCATATATATTTATAAATATATTTATATACATAACATATATTTATATATTTATTTATATAAATATATATAAATATTTACAGTATATACATAACATATGTTTATATATTTATTTATATTTATATATATATATATATAGATATATATATGTTGGTCCTTTACAATGCCCCTAAATTTAAGTTATTTAAACTTAATGTCATTTCTGATGGAGAATGCCGATGACACCGTGGTTTATTGAACTGTCACTCAAAGCACCAGACCGACGCTCCCCGGTGACACACCTGCTGCACCTTTCGACCTCCTGGAACGGCTTCAGACTATTTCCAAAACATGTGAAGAAAAAGTCTTAAAGCGTCGACAAGAGAAGAAGAAGCGCCTAGAAGGCCTGTGGCGCAGAGGACGGATTAACTCTGACGAGGGACGGCGCCCACTCCTTCAGTCCTCAACACGCCCGTTGGGCGAACCGACGCCGAGGAAGACGAGCAGAACAGACGTGTAAACAAAGAACACGGAAACCTCATAAAAGGATTATAAACTTAAAAATCTAAATCAATAAAATAACATCTCATCTGCCAAAAGGGCTTCGCTGCAGAAGTCAGCAGTTTAGAGAGCAGTTTCTCCTCTCTCCTCTCTCCTCTCCTCTCTCTTTAAATTAGGAAGTCGCAAACTAAAGAAATGACCATGAGCAACGTGTATTAACGGTTGCCAAGTGTCCAGCGCCATGTTCACCGTGATGACGCCGCTACAGATCGTTTTCATCCTTTTACCCGTTTTCATTTGAGGAGATATCGGTGCAGAGTTTCCAAATGTTGCTCCATCGTCACCACGGGTTACAGATGATGTCACTTTATATCACCTCAGCTGTGAGTGTGTGAGACGTGTAGAGTGTGTGAGATGTGAGTTGTGTGTGAGACGTGTGTGAGATGTGTAGAGTGTGTGATGTGTAGAGTGTGTAAGATGTGTAGTGTGTGAGTTGTGTGGACCTTCTGGGCCTCAGCTGACTTTTAAAAGCTGTTAACGGCGCTGTAACTCACACAATGAATTCTTTTGCTCGTCGTCCCGGCGATGGAACGTTGTTGTGAAGCTTTTTTTCCCCGTTGCAATAAAACGTCTCTTTGCCTTCAGTTGGAAAAGAGACCAGAACCGACAGGAAAGAAACAAAGAGGGAAGAAGTTCGATCATCGGGTGATCTATTTCATTAGAACCTGGTCTCCAGTACCAAAACCAATACCAAAACCAGCACCAATAACAATAGTATTAGTAAACGCTGAAGCTTTGATTTCCACCACCGTTAGTCACGGAGTTCCACAAGGCTCTGTGCTGGGGCCACTTTTATTTACCTTGTACATGCTTCCTTTGGGCAACATTATCGGGAAACACTCCATAAACTGTCATTGTTATGCAGATGATACTCAACTATATCTATCTATAAAACCAGAGGAGAGCAACCAACTCAGTAACATTAAATCATGTCTTAAAGACATTAAAACATGGTGACCTGCAACTTCTTGATGTTAAACTGACAAACTGAAGTCATTCTACTGCCAACAGCTCAGAGATCTGGTGAAGTGGTTTCTGTAGACGGCATCAACGCCACCGTAAAGAACCGGGACTTGTCCTTTAACTCCAAGTGAAGAACGTCTCACTGACTCATTGCTTCATCTACCTGATATATGGTGGAGTTCATGTATTTAAAATATGTTTCTCTGAATTCACTTCCTTCTTAGATTAAATTACATTTTACTTTATTCATCCCTCAGGAGAAAATGACTTCAAGCGGTAGCACTTTTCTCTTTTTACAAATATACAATAAAATAAAATAGCTGGGCATATTAGATTTAACAAATGAAATGATGACAAAGGAAATGAAAATGTGAAAAATGAAAGTGTATACAGAGTATCTAAAGTATAAAGTCACCGTGTTTATTGATGATCTTCTTTTCTTAATAATACATTTCATCGGCATTGCGCCGTAACAGTTGTTCATAAACTCTTCACACGATGAAAGAACAACGTAGCAGAGAGACGACACGACAGTGATGAACACAAACATCACAGTGTGAGAGATTCAAAGGAAGACTTAAAGGGAAGTTATTGATCCAAGTGAGGTCAGAGGTCACACGCAAAGTACAACACGGTCTGGTGGAGATGAGACGTTCAGTCGGCATGTTGAGTCGCTCCCTGGAGACGAAGCGCTTTACTTTGAAAGGTTTGTGAGCGTCTCCGTAAATCCGTATGAACAGGAATCTGAGCCGCCTGAATAAACGATGCTAGAGAACGTCGATCACCCCGAGGCCGGAGCTCAGATGACAAGGAGAGGAGACGGCGGGATTAAAAGAGTCCGAGAGTTTAGTCTTAGTGTCCAGGTGTCTCTACACTGTCTCTACCCGTAGTGTCCAGGTGTCTTTACCCGTAATGTCCAGGTGTCTTTACCCTTAGTGTCCAGGTGTCTTTACCCTTAGTGTCCAGGTGTCTCTACACTGTCTCTACCCGTAGTGTCCAGGTGTCTTTACCCGTAATGTCCAGGTGTCTTTACCCTTAATGTCCAGGTGTCTTTACCCTTAGTGTCCAGGTGTCTTTACCCTTAGTGTCCAGGTGTCTCTACCCTTAGTGTCCAGGTGTCTTACATTGTAGTTAAATGGATCTTTAAGTGGTTTCCTCTCTGATCTTCAGACTGTTTCTTCTTCTCTTCCTGCGCAGGTGGAGAGCAGCGGGAGGTGGAGGTGACGAAGCAGGAGGCGAAGCTGCTCATTGAGGACTTCGACCCCCTGAAAGAATACAACTTCCACATCGTGGCCATCAGCGGAGACCAGCAGAGCCGACCGCTGACGGCCACGCATGAAGGTGAGGGGCCTCCTGGACCTCCAGCTGTGGGTAGGAGGCCTCCCGTTGGTGGGCGGGCCGCCGCTTTAGAAGCTTCTGCGTGGCTAGAGACCATCATGTACTACATGATGACATCAGGCTGTATAGAAGAAGACCTGCAACTAGAGACTGAGACATAAACTCATGTTTACAATGTTTACTGAGGGAACACATCAAGAGAAGTAGTCACTATATAGACTTCTATACAACCAGGAGTCACCCCCTGGTGGTCAGGAGAGAGGATGCAGCTTTAACACAAGAAGCATAGACTTCTATACAACCAGGAGTCACCCCTGGTGGTCAGGAGGGAGAATGCAGCTTTAACGCAAGAAGCATATACTTCTATACAACCAGAGGAGCCCCCTGGTGGTCAGGAGAGAGAATGCAGCTTTAACACAAGAAGCATATACTTCTATACAACCAGAGTCGCCCCCTGGTGGTCAGGAGAGAGAATGCAGCTTTAACACAAGAAGCATATACTTCTATACAACCAGAGTCGCCCCCTGGTGGTCAGGAGAGAGAATGCAGCTTTTACACATGAAGCATATATCACGACTTGACGGGGAGCCACAGGAAATAGGACTCAATTGCAGAGTTCAGAAACGAGGAAGTCAGGTTAGAAGAACAAACGTACTTTACTTTACTTACATTTAGAGACGAACCGACACAGATAAGAGGTCGACACAGAACTAAATACACAGGGGAATGAGGCACAGGTGGAAACAATGAGGGCGGGGTCTGCAATCACACAGGCGGGCGGCACACAATGAGGGAGGAGTCTGAAACGAGAGACAAGGGGAGTGACGGACAACACAACAGAAACAGACAGTGAAAACAGAACTACCCAGAGGGTGTAACAGAATAGACTTCTATACAACCAGAGACGGTTGTGAGCGTGCGTTGTCCTCCTGGTGTAACCCTGCCGACTAGCCTGGACACCAGACCGAACTTAGCCCCGCCCTAAAGAAATTTGGTCGGGAAGTTGGGTCTGGCATTATTTTCCGGTCAAAAATTGACCGGACCAATCAAATTGTCAGGGCGGGCTTTATACGATGACGGACAGATGATCCACAGTAACGTAAACAACTACGTCAACAAAAGACGCTTGCTTCTTCCAGTGTGCGTACAGTTGAGTTTAACAACTATGCGTCACTTAAAATACGTCACATACTCAGTTGCTCTGATTGGTTGTAGCTCTATCCAATTGAGCGAAGAGGCATTTTCTTTCCTGGTTCGGTTGAGACCCGCCCCATAATCACAGCCCAACGGAGCGTGTCAGACTCACATTCTGACTAGAATTCTGAGGATGACATCGTCGGGCTACCTGCCGACAGCTCTGTGATGTACATTACGCCATGTCTTCATCCTCACAGAAATGAGTCAACGACACGACACACACACTGCATGTTACAGTTTAAAGGTTGTGTGATATATCTACACCCCAGTAACTCTCAGCAGGTTGCTGACGGCCAGCAACTGAAAGTCAACAACCCGCTGCTCATCTTTGATCCTCCACAGCCTCCGCAGCGCTAAGGCTGAACGTGAAGACAAAACAACAGACGCCACGTGACGCTGCCGCGTCGCTCCCTATGGGCTCAAACTGTCAAGTATGGAGCACCTCCTTGACCACACCCCCAATCAGTGATGTCACAGCAGGTATTCAGCCAATCAACGCTGAGGCGTCACTGATTGGAGGCAGAGGGGGAGCCTGATGTCACAGAGACCTCCATCAAGAGCTCTCTGTCCCTGTGAGGCGGTCACCGTGACGATGTCTTGAGGTCGCTGACTCAACGTTTGATCAGACGGCGTTAAGACGGGAAAGGATTTGTTAGCATTGAGCTAATAACGCGTATATGAGCCTTTTAAAATCAGCCTCCATGCGTTAAAGCTGCATTCTCTCTCCTGACCACCGGGGGGCGACTCCTCTGGTTCTATAGTGACTCTGATTTCTACATAAAAGCTTTTATACTCTCATATGTTCAGATTTCTGGTGATGTCTCTGTATCTCGTTCCTTTTTATTTAAATGAGGCAAATGAGAGTTTTTCTAAAAAAGGGGAGGAGTCCACATCACTGGTTCTCTACTAGGGGGACGTGAGCTTTTTGAAATCACGTGGCCACTTCCCTGTCTCCTGCAGCTCGGCAGGCCGGCCTGGAGATGGTTCAGTCCCAGCAGAGCGAAGACGGCGGCGGCGGAGGCGGCGAGGACAACAACGAGATCTCAGAAGGTAAGATCCTCCGTTAGCTACCCGGGACCCGGGTCCAGACCTCCAGGAGAACATCGGCGTATTAGAACTGCTTCAAAGGATTCGTCCGGCGTTCTGATACCTGAGCTTTCCTTTTCTTGAGGAAAACAGGTGTGAACTGAGGAGGCCTCGGAGGTTTGACCGTCTTTCATTTTTATTATTTTGGGAAACAAAATCAATTTCTGACCAATATTTTTTTATGATTACCGTCTTCACTCGTTTGAAGACAGAAGACGAATCCCGGGACACGGAAATATTCCTGCAATAAGGCGGCAATTAGCACCGGAGGAGACGGAAGGGGAGAGGAAATGAAGGGAGGAGGAGGAGGAGGAGGAGGAGGAGGAGGAGGGTAAACAAAGCCCATTATGATTATTTATGGAAGCGATTATGAACGCCACGTGAACCATCAGACACCACGAGGAGGTAGCAGCTCGTGGTTAAGAGTCCTGCTCAAGGACAAATCAAATGGGGCAGGGATTGAGCCGACAACCCCCTGATGGAAGACGGACCTTCTGGCCTCATGACCTTCTGACCTCACAACCTTCTGGCCTCACGACCTTCTGACCTCATGACCTTCAGGCCTCATGTCCTTCTGACCTCATGACCTTCTGGCAGCCGTTAGCCGGAGACTCAAACCTTGTAAATCTCAACGGGAACAAATCTCTTCATATATTTTGGTATCTTCTTTATTCGTGTGTCTCAATCTGCCTCACCGACATTTTCGTCTTGCAGCAACAATGTTGTTGTTGTTGTTATTGTAGTGGTTGTTGTTGTTGTTGTTAGACACAAGACAGACGGAAGAAGTCCTCGACACGTGCAACAGATGAGTTTTTGTGTGTCTGAATATTGTTCTTTAGGACCTGCTGGTTTGATTGGAGGGATGTTATTGGTTCTTTAGTGAAGGCAGACAATCAGGGGCCTTTCAAAAAAAGAAGAGAAGAAGAAGAGATTTCTCAAATTCAATATTTAATCACTCTGACTACGAGGTGAGCAGAATATCTCGACCCGTCGGACTCACAGGACACGTGACCCGATGAACAGCTGCAGAGCTCCGAACCGAGCAAGTCTTTCACGATATTTTCCTAAACATTACCAAGACTTTCACGATCTTTTCCTAAACATTACCAAGACTTTCACAATCTTTTCCAGAACCTATCAAGTCTTTCACAATATTTTCCTGAACCTATCAAGTCTTTCACAATCTTTTCCTGAACCTATCAAGTCTTTCACGATCTTTTCCTAAACATTACCAAGTATTTCACGATCTTTTCCTAAACATTAACAAGTCTTTCACGATCTTTTCCTGAACCTACCAAGTCTTTTACAATCTTTTCCTAAACATTAACAAGTCTTTCACGATCTTTTCCTAAACCTATCAAGTCTTTCACGATCTTTTCCTGAACCTATCAAGTCTTTCACGATCTTTTCCTAAACATTACCAAGTCTTTCACGATCTTTTCCTAAACAATACCAAGTCTTTCACGATCTTTTCCTAAACCTAGCAGCGTAGCTTTGTTTCCTCGACATACCCAGGTTGTTTCCCGTGAAGACGGAAGTCTCCTTCTGGAGCGGCTCCTGTGTTTCAAAGCGTTTTCTCTCGGTTGATCTCCTTCAGGGTTTCAAAGTCGTGCGGTTCCCGCGGCGTGTCTCGTTTCAGGTGAGCGCCGCTCTACAGGTGTGGGCTCGTCTGTGACCTCACGCTCTGAGCCTCGTCTGGCACGCCGCTGCCATGTCCCGACGCCTTACCTCACGCCGATGGATCCCGACCCGTGTGTGTGTGTGTGTGTGTGTGTGTGTGTGTGTGTGTGTGTGTGTGTGTGTGTGTGTGTGTGTGTGTGTGTGTGTGTGTGTGTGTGTGTGTGTGTGTGTGTGTGTGTGTGTGTGTGTGTGAAGGTGAGCGGGAGGTGAAATAACACTTGAACGATAAATCTCACACTGCAATAAAAACAACGTTTTTATTCCATCAGTTAGTCGAGTTACGTTCATCGCTCCGTGAAGCTGAACTTGTGTGGACTTGTCACACCGCGCCTCCTTCCTCCTTCCTCCTTCCTTCTTCATTCTTCCTCCTTCCTCCTTCCCTTTGTCAAAGGTTACACAATCGTCCTGTTGTAACAGAGTTACCGCCGCTCTGAGACGCTAACCCCACATATATATATATATATATATATATATATATATATATATATATATATATATATATATATACCCTAATGAGGATAAGCGGTATTGATAATGGATGGATGGATGGATATATATAATCAGAATCATTTAAACTAAACATGACGAATGAACGTCTAGGCCAGAGGACTTCGGCCGAGCATTAAACACATATAGGTTTAAGAATAAAGTAGTAATAATAATAATAATAATAATTCTGTAAATTCAGAAACCTGTGAATAAGAAGTATTTGATGAACAATAACGAGTCGTCAGAAAGAAAAGTGACAACGCTTCAAATGTCCTGCTTCACACTTCCTGCCTGTCACACACACACACACACACACACACACACACACACACACACTCACACACACATCAGATACGCATTCACACACACCACACACACACTCACACACTCACACACACACACTTCCCTGAAGTTCTCAGTATGGTTCTCTGTTGCTGCCGAGCTGCAGTATGTGTGTGTGTGAGTGTGTGTTGTGGTGTGGTGTGGTGTGATGTGCTCCGTGTGTGTCTGTGTGTGTCTGACTTCCTGTGGGTTTGGTTCTCTCAGTCTTGTGAGAGCTCTCATTAATGAACATGAAACACTCTTTTTCTCTTCTCAATCTCGGTGTCACACACACACGCACACACTCACACTCACTCACACACACTCACACACACACAAATACACTCACACAAACACAGCTCTGTGAAGTCGGTCCCCGAGGTGTCGGCGTACCTGTGAAGTCAACGAGAACTCTCAGCAGCACTCTATGTAGACGTAATGCCACCTTAAGACGGTGGCATTACCGCCTTAAAACCCTCACTGTGCCTCATCATGTGACGGAAGAAAAAAAAAATATATATATTAGAGAATAAACTATGATGTGTTTACCTTCCGGACGAGTCCTTTAAATACGTCAATACACCTTTATTCACTTTATATGAAATGTTTTACAATTCAAGGCAAAAAAAGCTGTTGATGAACAAAAATAAAATGTTGGATTCATTTAGGAAACATTAGGGTGACACGAATAATCTGGAGTGCATTTTCATATTCATACCAGCAGCTACAACAAAACAACAACAACCAGTACCAGCACATGTAACCTCCAACAGACAGATCTGCTCCGACTCCCGCGAGGAGAATCACACGGCATGTGATCAGCATAATGGCTCAGAGACGATGGTCGACTCCTCTGGTTGTATAGAAGTCTGTGCTTCATGTGTTAGAGCTGCATTCTCTCTCCTGACCACCAGGGGGCGACTCCTCTGGTTGTATAGAAGTCTAATGAGCTACGGCGTTTGATTTCGCTCATTTGGGTTTCGGACTGAAAGGTTTTAAGTTTCAGGAGCTCAAAAGTTCTCAAGACTTCCTGCCGACCACGAAGGCTCCCGTACCGTCAGAGTCCCCGCCCCCCAGACCAGGGTCTTGTTTGGGGGGTCAGGACATCCCGGTGACCTCTGACCTCCCTTTGAGGAGATTTCACTGCCTCTGACAGCTCCTCTGAACCCGAGCTGACCCCTGGAGGCCCTTCGCTGTGGACCGGGGGGGCCCTGAGGTGGGCCGGCTCAGGTATTGGCCAAAGGGGTAAGCCCCTCCCCCTTAAGCCAGACTCTAGCTCTCAGAACTTTCCTTAAATTGAACCCGAAACCCTGAGCCTGCTCATCAACCTGGGGGACGTCCATTATAACATTGCTGACACTATATATATATATATATATATATATATATATATATATATATATATATATATATACACACACGGGTATCTCTCTATATATAATTTTATTATTAATCAGAATAATTGATAAACAGTTATGGATGAAGCTCCTCCGGTGACCCAAACAATGGAGGATTAAACTCCGACTGCAGAGACGTGAACACGACGAATGAGATGACTGCTGAACGAATGCCACACACACACACACACACACACACACACACACTGACACACACACCCACACACTGACACACACACACACACACACTGATACACACACACACTGGCACACACACACACGCACTCTGAGGTGTTCAGGGGTGCAGCGACTTGAAGCAAAACATTCTTACACATTGCAGATGAACGGGAGATAGTATTGAGGTATTTTTGAGGTATTATTGAGGTAACACTGAGGTAACACTGTGGTAACCTTGAGGTATCATTGAGGTAACATCAAAATGGTGTTGAGGTATTAATGAGGTATTATTGAGGTAACGTAGAGGTATTAATGAGGTAATTATGAGGTAGTAGTGAGGTATCAATGAGCTAGTATTGAGGTATTCATGAGGTAGTATTGGGGTAACATTGAGGTAGTATTGCGGTATTAATGAGGCAGTATTGAGGTATTATTGAGGTATTATCCGTCCCCCTGCGGGGGGGTCCTGCTGTCTCCTCTGTGGTCCTCTGAGCGTGGTCTTGTTGTCTCAAACTGTTTAATGGTCTGAGTTGTGATCATGAAGCCCGCCTGACTTCTGGGTGGTTCATGTCGTCCTCTTCGTTTCCACCAGAGGAGGAGACTCCTCGTCTTCACCAAGCTCTCATTCCTTTGTGTTCTTTCAGCCGAGGACGAGTTCACCTGCAAGACCTCGTCCATATCGGACATCGTGATCCTGGTGGACGGCTCCTGGAGCATCGGGCGCATCAACTTCAGGCTGGTCCGGACCTTCCTGGAGAACCTGGTCCGGGCCTTTTCGGTGGAGTTTGACCAGACCAGGATCGGTGAGCAGGGTTCTGGTCCTGCAGGTCCCAAGAAACTCACAACGTTGTTTTTTCTTAAGTGTGTGTGTGTGTGTGTGTGTGTGTGTGTGTGCAGGTCTGGCTCAGTACAGTGGAGACCCTCGGATCGAGTGGCACCTCAACACTCACACCACCAAAGAGGCCGTTCTGGAGGCCGTGAAGAACCTTCCATATAAAGGAGGGAACACACTGACCGGTAAGGACCCACAACAAACAACAGATATTATATTATATAGAACACAGATATTATATTATATATAACACACCACAGGGGGTATAATATATATATATATATATATATATATATATATATATATATATATATATATATATATATATATATATATATATATATATATATATATAATATTTGACTCCCCTGCTTTGAGTCAACAAGGGGTCGTGGGGCGCTTCAGCCTCTTGTGGCCAACATGAGTATTACAACCACACACATCCTTATAATCACTTGTTTGTCATGAAGGAGCAAACCAATAGATCCGATGTGTTCTGTGTGTCCGGTCCAGGTCTGGCTCTGACCTACATCCTGGAGACCAGCTTCACGCCCGAGTCCGGGTCCAGGCCCGGCGTTCCTAAGATAGGAATCCTCATCACGGACGGGAAGTCCCAGGATGACGTCATCCCCCCGGCACAGAGCCTGAGGGAGGCCGGCATCGAACTGTTCGCCATCGGTACGCCGCACGGCTCTAATGTAGTAATACCACCTTAAATACAAGTGTGTTCACCGGTGGAGGAATGTTCTACGATGTTCTTATCGTTCAACGATGTTCTCAAAGTTCTATGATGTTCTTAACGTTCTACGATGTTCTTAACGTTCAACGATGTTCTCAACGTTCTATGATGTTCTTAACGTTCTACGATGTTCTCAACGTTCTACGATGTTCTTAACGTTCAACGATGTTCTCAACGTTCTACGATGTTCTCAACATTCTACGATGTATTTAACTTACCATTCTACGATGTATTTAACTTACCGTTCTACGATGTTCTCAACATTCTACGATGTATTTAACTTACCATTCTACGATGTATTTAACTTACCGTTCTACGATGTTCTCAACATTCTACGATGTTCTTAACGTTCTACGATGTTCTTAGCGTTCTACGATGTTCTCAACGTTCCCCTCCCCCATCTCTCTCCCCCCTCTCCCCCTTCTCTCCCCCCCAGGTGTGAAGAACGCCGATGAGAGCGAGCTGAAGGCCATCGCGTCTCCTCCGGAGGAAACCCACGTGTACAACGTGGCCGACTTCAGCGTGATGAGCGACATCGTGGACAGCCTCACGCAGTCGGTGTGCGAGCGCGTGGAGCAGCTCGACAAGCAGCTGCAAGGTCAGGGTCACATGACACCTCCCGAAGGGGGCGGAGTCAGAGGCTTCATCACTGAGCTCACGATGTCTCTTTTTAGCCCTCGATGGAAATTAGCGATAAATGTGAAGCTTCATGATGATTAATATATTTCTCAAAATAATGCAGCAAACTAATTATTGATCATTTATTATTTATTCACCATATATATATATATATATATAATTGTGTATTTATTAATTTATACATAAATTCTCTCTCTCTCTATATATATATATATATATATATATATATATATATATATATATATATATATATATATATATATATTCAATTGTGTATATTTATTAATTCATTTATATACATATTTATTTATATATATATATAAATATATATATATGTATTAATTTATGTATATTTATTCATTCATATATATATATATATATATAAATTTATGTATATTTATTCATTCATATATATATATATATATATTCATATATGCATATACATATATGTATTTATATATTTGTTTATACTTTATAAATGTATATCTATTTATCATTATTTATATATAAATTATTATTTATTTATTTATTTATTTATATATATATATATATATATATATATATATATATATATATATATATATATTCGTACACAGCCACGCAGCTTATATTGCGGATAAATCATAAAAAGACAAGTATAAAGAAGAGAACAAAGACTTTTTGCTAAGTACTCAGCTCCTTCTTGGTTCCTCCCGCTCTGCTCCTCCAGGAGGAGAACCGCCCCCCCCTCCAGTCTCCGTGGCGACGCCCAGCAACCTTGTGACCTCTGACATCACGGCGCGCAGTTTCCGCGTCACGTGGACGCACGCGGCGGGAGAGGTGGAGAAATACCGCGTGGTGTACTACCCGGCCACCGGGGGGCAGCCGGACGAGAAGGTACTGACATATACGTATATATACAGTATATATATATATATGCCATATATCTCCAGGCATCAATACTCCACCCACTCTTCTGTTCCTCCAAGTGGTTTCAACTCATTCTGCTCAGTTCCCCGTCTCATTCTCTTTTTAATCGCCATAATACATATTATATATATATATATATATATATATACATGTATATATATTTATAGAGATAAATATATTTATATATATAATAGAAAAAAATATGTAAATATATAAATATTCATATATATATATATATATATATATATATATATATATATATATATATATATATATATATATATATATATAAATAAATAATGTATATTTACATCTTCCTCCCCTGCAGACACACGCTGTAATTATCTTATCCTTTGAATCCACTTTCTCTTTGATGTTTATTACAACGTGCAGACACACACACGCACAGATACACACACACACACACAGATACACACAGTGACACACACACTCTCACACACACACACACACACTCGTCTCTTCTCTAAATCTCTGTGCAGCCGAGCTGAACGTCTTCATGAACACGTGGAGATCTTTTTAACGTTCTTAGTTTAATAAACAAACATTATGGGATATTGTTTGTTTACTTGTTGCCTCCCCCCTCCCCCCCCCCCAGGTGGTGCAGGGCGCCGTCAGCAGCGTGGAGCTGGACTACCTCAACTCGCTGACGGAGTACCAGGTGGCCGTGTTCGCCGTGTACCGCAGCGCGGCCAGCGCGGCGCTGAGGGGCAGCGCCACCACGCGTGAGTCCCCACGGCCCGGGGCATGCTGGGACATGTAGTCCCAGACATTACATCTTTTGACTTGTGTGTGTATCTGTGTGTGTGTGTATCTCTGTGTGTGTGTGTGTCTGTATCTGTGTGTGTATCTGTCTGTATCTGTGTCTGTGTGTGTCTGTGTATCTCTGTGTGAGTGTGTGTATCTGTGTGTGTGTGTATCTGTGTGTGTGTGTGTGTGTGTGTGTGTGTGTGTGTGTGTGTGTGTGTGTGTGTGTGTGTCCTCAGTGGCGCTACCGATGGTGAACGACCTGCAGCTGTTCGACATCACCCACAGCACCATGAGGGTCCGCTGGAAGATCGCTGCCGGGGCTTCTGGGTACATGATCCTCTACGCCCCGCTGACGGGGGGGGAGCCGGCGGACGAGAAGGAGGTGTGTGTGTGTGTGTGTGTGTGTGTGTGTGTGTGTGTGTGTGTGTGTTTTCCATGTTTCTGAGGAACCTTCTGCTCCTCGTGGGAAGTCGACTCTGAGGAGACGAGCAGAGGAGCAGATGGACAAACATTAGCGTGTGTGTGTGTGCGTGTTTGTGTGTGTGTTCAGGTGAAGGAGGACGACACGGTGAACGAGGTGGAGCTCGAGGACTTGACCCCGGACACAGAATACACGGTGACGGTCTACGCCCTGTACGGAGAGGAGGCCAGCGACCCCATGACCAGCCAGGAGACCACGCGTGAGACACACACACACACACACACACACACACACACACACACACACACACACACACACACACACACACACACACACACACATATACACTCACACTCACATACACACACACAGACACTCTCACACCCACACACACACACACACTCACACACACACACAGACACATACACACACACACACACAGACACTCTCACACCCACACACACACTCACACACACTCTCACACACACACAGACACACACACACACACAGCCCCTCCCCCTATTCTTCGACGTGCTGTTTCTCACCTCACTTTCAACCTTTAAGAGTTTGAAGTCGCCCACTGATTATCCCCCAGGAGCCCCTTGAGGCCTCAGTGTGTGTGTGTGTGTGTGTGTGTGTGTGTGTGTCTGTGTGTGTGTGTGTGTCTCTGATTACTTATAATTACTCCACACATTCATTCAGTTATTCATTATGTTATTTAAGATGTGTTCAAGGCCCCGTTCATTACAGACTCCACGTGAACTTCCATCTCACAGGATGTGATTAAACCTGCTCCCTCCTCTCCTCTCCTCCTCTCTTTTCCTCTCTCCTCTCTCCTCTCCTCTCTCCTCCTCTCCCCTCTCCTCTATCTCCTCTCCTCCGTTCCTCTCCTCTCTCCTCTCTCCTCACTCCTCTCCTCACTCCTCTCATCACTGCTCTCCTCCTCTCCTCTTGTCACTCCTCTCCTCTCCTCTCCTCTCCTCTCTCCCCTCCTCTCCCCTCCCCTCTCTCCTCTCTCCTCCTCTCCTCTCTCCTCTCTCCTCTCTCCCCTCCTCCTCCTCAGTGCCGCTCACTCCTGCGAGGAGCGTCCGGTTCTCGGAGGTGGGGCACAGCTCCTCTCGTCTCTTGTGGGACTCCGCCTCCAGGAAGGCGGTCGGCTACCGCCTGGTGTACGTGGAGACGAGGGGCGTGCAGCCCAGCGAGGTGGGAGGAGCCGGCGTGACATCACTCCTCAGGTACGCGGCCACGGTAACAAGCCGCTCTGACCCGCCGCGTGTGCGCAGGTGGACGTCGGCCCCGTGACGACCTGGTTGCTCAGCAACCTGACCTCCACCACGGAGTACACGGTGGGCGTGATCGCCGTCTACGACGAGGGGCAGGCGGACGCCGCCACGGGCAGCTTCACCACGAGTAGGCCGCCGCCCACCGATGACATCACCGGGCCGCCCGGCATCATGGCTGACTGTGTGTGTGTGTGTGTGTGTGTGTGTGTGTGTGTGTGTGTGTGTGTGTGTGTGTGTGTGTAGAGAGTGTTCCTGACCCCTCCTCCCTGAGCAGCAGTGACATCTCCACTGAGAGCTTCAGGGTCTCCTGGGAACATGCGGCCTCCGACGTGTCTCTGTACCGACTCACCTGGACGCCCACGGGCGAGGGAGAAAGTGACGAGGTGAGTGTGTGTGTGTGTGTGTGTGTGTCTTCTTCTTCTTCTTCTTCTTCTTCTTCTTCTTCTTCTTCTTCTTCTTCTTCTTCTTCTTCTTCTTCTTCTTCTTCTTCTTCCATTTGTTCTTCTTGTTCTTGTTCTTCTTCATGAACGCCAATATCCGAACATACTCTTTTGATTGGTCCTTTAGCACCCTCCTCTCACAGAGGTTCCCTCCCCCTCACAAAGGTTCCCTCCCCTCTCATAAAGGTTCCCTCCCCCTCACATAAAGGTTCCCTCGCCCTCTCACAAAGGTTCCCTCCCCCTCTCACAAATGTTCCCTCCCCCTCACATAAAGGTTCCCTCCCCCTCACATAAAGGTTCCCTCCCTCTCTGACTGAGGTTCCCTCCCCCTCTCATAAAGGTTCTCTCCCCCTCACATAAAGGTTCCCTCCCCCTCTCACAAAGGTTCCCTCCCCCGCACATAGAGGTTCCCTCCCCCTCACTTAAAGGTTCCCTGCCCCTCTCCCAACGGTTCCCTCACAAAGGTTCCCTCCCCCTCTCACAAAGGTTCCCTCCCCCTCTCATAAAGGTTCCCTCCCCCTCACATAAAGGTTCCTCCTCTCTCTCACTGAGGTTCCCTCCCTCTCATAAGGTTCTCTCCCCTCACATAAAGGTTCCCTCCCCTCTCACAAAGGTTCCCTCCCCCGCACATAAAGGTTCCCTCCCCCTCACTTAAAGGTTCCCTCCCCCTCTCACAAAGGTTCCCTCACAAAGGTTCCCTCCCCCTCTCACAAAGGTTCCCTCCCTCTCGTTTCCGGTCCAGGTTCTGGTGAACGGGAACCTGAACACCTACCTGATCAGAGGGCTCCGCCCCCTCACCGAGTACGAGGTCCTCCTCGCCGCCGTCTACCCCAACGAGGCGGAGAGCGACGAGGTCGTCCTGGTGGAGTCCACCGGTGAGGTCCCATGTGGTCCCATGTGGTCCCTTGTGGTCCCACGTGGTCCCTTGTGGTCCCTTGTGGTCCCATGTGGTCCGTCCCAGATGATTTTATGAATCGTTTAATTTCATCAATGAAATCTCTTTTCTTTTCTTTTTTTCAGTCGGAGAAACGATCACCGTCGCCACGGCGACCACCACCACAGCAAGTAAACAAGCCCCTCCCCCTCACACACCTGGTCCTCTCTTGGAATTTCATCTTTGTCCCCGTTGATTAATTAACAATAAATTCACAAATAGAGTTTAAAATGAGTGATTTTGTTGGTTTGGAAGGAAAGGATGTTTTTCCTTTTGACATTTTTCCTTTTTTCCTTTTTTAACGTGTAACTTTTCGTAGAGTTAAATTGGATTATTCGGGTGATATTATCTAACTTCAGGGTTTCAGACAAAGCAAATATCTGATAAATATAAATATATGATTCTGCTGCCGCGGAAAATGAAATGCCAAAGTTTATGGACGGATGTGATCTTCGTTCCTGATATGAACGATTCACATTATGAACGATTCACATTACGAACAATTCACATTATGAACGATTCACATTACGAACAATTCACATTATGACCGATTCACATTACGAACAATTCACATTATGACCGATTCACATTATAAACATTCACATTATAAACATTCACATTATAAACTATTCACATTATAAACTATTCACATTATAAACATTGACATTATGAACATTCACATTATAAACGATTCACATTATAAACATTCACATTATGAACATTCACATTATGAACATTCACATTATAAACTATTCACATTATAAACATTGACATTATGAACATTCACATTATAAACTATTCAAATTATAAACGATTCACATTATAAACATTCACATTATGAACATTCACATTATGAAGGATTCACATTCACATTATGAAGGATTCACATTCACATTATGAAGGATTCACATTCACATTATGAAGGATTCATATTATGAAGGATTCACACTATAAACAATTCACATTATGACTGATTCACATTTCCGTGTCGTATTCTCCGCCCAGCGCCTCGTTTCGGGTTCAGGAACATGAGGATCGACGAGGAGACCACCTCCAGCCTGCGGGTGGCCTGGCAGCCCACGGACGCCAGG
Organism: Liparis tanakae; assembly: GCA_036178185.1. Classification (NCBI taxonomy): domain Eukaryota; kingdom Metazoa; phylum Chordata; class Actinopteri; order Perciformes; family Liparidae; genus Liparis; species Liparis tanakae. The sequence continues at coordinate 16,211,647 of CM070106.1, forward strand.
AACGTCCGTCACTACCGGCTGAGCTACGTCAGCGCCGAAGGGGACCGGGTGGAGGAGCAGGTGGGGCACCGCTTCTTGTGTCCTGTGGCGTTCACATCATGTGTTGTTGTGCGTGGTTCCGCCTGCCGGGGTTCATCTGGCACACCTGGACAACCGAGGTGATTGTGATTATTTACACCTGTATTGGATATTTATACCGTTAGCCGGCGTGGCTTTGTGAGTTTTTACCATTAGCCAGCGTGTGTTTTTACCGTTAGCCGGCGTGGCTTTGTGAGTTTTTAACGTTAGCCAGCGTGTGTTTTTACTGTTAGCCGGTGTGTGTTTGTGAGTTTTTAACGTTAGCCAGCGTGTGTTTTTACTGTTAGCCGGTGTGTGTTTGTGAGTTTTTAACGTTAGCCAGCGTGTGTTTTTACTGTTAGCCGGTGTGTGTTTGTGAGTTTTTACCGTTAGCCGGTGTGTGTTTGTGAGTTTGCACCGTTAGGCGCAGTGTGTTTTTATCATTAGCCGGTGTGTGTATTATTTATTATTTATTTTATTATTTTATATTTAAAATACATATATATATATATATATATATATATATATATATATATATATATATTTGATCAGTATGTATATTTTTCATTCTTTTACTTAGGGTCGTTTTTTGACCGTCACCTCTGACTTGACCAGTAGGGGTGCTAGTTATAAACATGCTGCCCCTTTAAAACTGATGTAAAAGGTGTCAGGATGTCGATAGTCACTCCTCAAAACACGCTCATTGTCCAGAGGACTGCGGTGAGGAGACTTCTGTCGGCTTCTGAGTCGCCTTCGCAGTCGATTGTAATTACGAAGGTAGGAATAAGGATTTGTTGGCCTCAAGGGAAAACATGTCAACGGTTCCACTCTAAAATACCATATAAAGACACCAAGAACCCCAGAGAAAGATCCCTGTCCCTGATTTAGTCTCAAACGATTTGATCATTTTTCAGATTTATGCAAGAAAGGCATTTCTCTGCGATTGGATTTCCTGCTCAGGAGCCGTCTTCATCATCAGCCGAGCAGCCTGCGAGCCTCGCTGCCTCCAGGACGGGATTATTCACTCTCGGCTTTCCAGTCAGACACAATTTATGCAACAGCGAGAGTGTTGATGGACTCCAGTACGCGGAGACATTACAAAAACACCAATTTAGAAGCAGGAGAACAGAATAACACGTTTACACCGCGGGCAAAAACCCTCCCATGATCATCATAAAGTGGGCGTGCTGGAGGCTCCTGGGGGCGTGACCCGGGTCTGAGGTCTTTGCTACAGATTGAGGTCTTCTAGTTTCATACCATCATGACCTGCTTAAAACGATCCTCGGTGCCCAAAACGGAATTTGAAACCGTCAATTCACTTTGTAAATTCCATCTTCATTAAGATGCTTTTTCTTTGTCTTCTTTTAGTGACAATAATGTAGTAATCAATACATGCATCCCAGTTTATGGTTCCAAATAGTTAAATTCCCGATGTTGAACATCTGAGCCAGCATGTGTGTTTTGGGGGGTTTACCGTTAGCTGGTGTGTGTGTCTGTGTTTTTTTTAACTGGTAGCCTGTGTGTGTCTGATTCTTTACCGTCAGCTGAAGTGTGTGTCTGTGATTTTTCTGCTGTTAGCCGGTGTATGTGTCTGTGTTTTTTTACCGTTAGCCGGTGTATGTGTCTGTGATTTTTTTTCTAACAGCTAGACGATATTTGTGTCTGTGTTTTTTTTACCGTTAGCCGATGTGTGTCAGTGATTTTTTTTTTTTTTACCGTTAGCCGGTGTGTTTATCTGTGTTTTTTTACTGTTAGCCGGTGTGTGTATGTGGTTCTTTACTGTTAGCCGGTGTGTGTCTGTGTTTTTTTTGCGTTAACCGGTGTATGTCAGTGATTATTTTTTTTTTTACCGCTAGCCGGTGTGTGTCTGTGCTTTTTTACCGTTAGCCGGTGTGTGTGTGTGTGTCTGTGATTTGTTACGCCGGCTAACGGTCCCGCGGCGGCCTTTTCATCCAGACAATAAAGAGCCTCCGGCTGCTGAAATGAGATCTCTTATCAAAGTGTGAGCCGCTCTCCGGTCAGCCGGCGACTCGCCCTCAGCGGCTCCCCTTCAGATGTCTGTCGGCTGGCAGAGAACGTCGTCTTGGGGTTAGTTCAAAAGCGAGTTCCACTCGGTGCTTTGAGGGGTGGCGGCCATTAATGAAGAAATCAGAAAGAAGAGAAAAGCTGATAAAAAGACTCATTTCCATGCGATTGATTTCTGGTTGGCGGTTTTATCTCGCTTCATCTTCACTGATGGAATTCGGTCTCAAACCGTTAATAGCTTTCCAAGATGGAAAAAGGTCGACTCAGGACTCGCGTCTAAATTGTGTATCGATTTTAATCAAATGAACACATTTTATGCCGCAGTCTCCCGTGGAGTGCTTTTCGGGTACGATTCAAAACCCAGTTAATGTTAAAGCAATTCTATAACCATAATCAGTTGTTTTTGCCTTTTAAAAAAGAAATTCTTGCTTAGTTGGAGCGCTCTGGAGAGTGAGGAGAGTTCTTATTGCGGCGCGCTCACAGTTTGATTTCCCTGTCTCATCACTGCTTTTATACCTGAAATTTATACTGTAAAACGTTATCCAGATCCACACTTTTCAGTTTCTCCCACCCCTACTGGTAAAGAAAAGCTCTGCATGCTCGCCCTCCGCATGCTTATATATCGATGGAAGTTAATGGTCGTGCTCACTGGCGTACGACGCTGTGGGCCGACTGGCAGCCATCTGTCCTCGAGCAGCTGTTGATGCTGCATTCAGGTACGCTCTGTTATCCTTCCCAGCGCTGCTTCATTCGGTTCCCAGTGAAGGGAAGCGGGGCGTCGGGTGTATTCGGTGTGTGTGTGTGTGTCATCACCAAGTGTGAGCTCACCTGAAGGATCAGAAGAAGTAAGAACATATGAGCGATGACTGACATTTCAAACTCGAAAAAAAGTGATAATAAAACATACATTCTTTAGCTATAATATAAATATTGTGATTAATCATTATTCAAACCGTTCAACAGTGATATTTGACCCGACCGTCCAGCCACTGAAGGGAGTCCCTCAGGGAACCTGATTGGGGTCCCTGGAGTTCAGATTATTATGGATATCAGATGTTACGGCAATGGGAATACGTTTGTTGCTGTGTTTTCTTTACGTTTGTGCCAAGAGTTAACGAGGGTTTCCCCCTGAAGGGTACAGTTTAACTAATATGTCATATAAGTATTCGACTTTGATATTCAGGTTTACCTTCAAGACTTGCAGCGCCAGAAGGATCCAACTTAACATTCTGGCCCTCAGTCAGACGCAGATTGGATTTCTGAATCCTTTAAATACTTCATGAAGCCGTGTTTGCGGCTGTGAGGCGGACCGGGGACCGCTTTAGAGACTTGCCGGCTTTTTCATCATACTGGGCTGAAATGGATTTGTCAAGGCCTGCAGTGTTTGTCTGACTTACACGTCAGAGGACGAGTATTTCTTTTTCAGAGTGTTGAGTGTGTGGGGGGGGGGGGGGGGGGGTTGTGGACGGAGCCGGGCGAGACCGCACATGCTCAGAATGCAAACCGGGCCTCCAGACCGACTGAGGAGCTCAGGAATGAAGAGGCGGGACACAAAAGGTTCATCCAACAAGATTACCAACGTTTACCCTGGAGGGGAAAAAATAGGTATTCAAAATAATTCTTCAATGAGATCAAAGTTCAACCATCAAAGTGTGAAAAGGTCTCGCTGTGGTTCGATACCGAGGAGCAGCATGACATCGGGGGATCGATTCCCCGATCCGGAAGCTACGAATCCCGTGAGGACGGACGGTCGGGAGGAGAGCTAACAACGTTAGCCGCGGCGGAGCTAACGGCCGACGTCAACGGTCACGTCACCGTAACTCCCAAACACGAGCAACTAAAGACGACTTCGCCCTCCGACGGTGTTGAAACCGTCTCCACCGACTGGCTGTCCCACGATGTTGAGCTTCAGCCTCTTGAAGAAAGGGAGTTCATCGATTCCATTCCTCGTGTGACTGAGTTTCAGCTCGATGTCTCGCTGTGATATCGTATCTTTAACAGACTAAACACAGAACCTGATTCCATCAGGATGGATGATCCTGTGAGTCAATAAGTGATCGTCTCTGATCAATAACACGCGACGTGGAGACGAGGAGGAGAAGAGAACCAGAAGGCCGGAAGACTGATGATTCACCCGGAGCCCCGCCCCCAAATCTCACTCTGCTTATTCATTCTTTTGTATTTCATTCGTGAATCAGAGTTGCGTAATGAAGAACTTAAAGGAACAAACCGGCGGCTGTTCTCCTTGTGATGGATTATGTTCTCCTTTCATTTGCTCCTCTGAGTCAACCTGAGCCCAGCGGACACCTTTATTAACGCCATCAGCACCGCACCAGTTCCCCCCAGAGGCTTCCACTGTGTGCGTGTGCGTGTGTGTGCGAGCTGCAACATTAATTAGAAGAAATGAGAGCAGAGTAAAACAACAACAACAACAACAAAACAATTATAGCATCACAAGTTTTGATCCTGAAGAAGAACGGCAGGAATACTAATGCATCAGGAGGAAGTGCAGAAACAAAGATGGATGGATGGATGGATGGATAGGTGGATGGATGGATAGGTGGGTAGATGGACACGTCCATACAAAAGCATGTCTGTTTCTTTATGCACACACACACATATGTGTGTATTTACAAGTTCTCCTGACAGAACCCCACAGACCCTCATCAGGTCATCCAGTAGACCTCATCAGGTTTTGAGTAGACCTCATCAGGTCTTTGAGTAGACCTCATCAGGTCTTTGAGTAGACCTCATCAGGTCTTTGAGTAGACCTCATCAGGTCTTTGAGTAGACCTCATCAGGTCTTTGAGTAGACCTCATCAGGTTTGGAGTAGACCTCATCAGGTCTACTGGAAGACCTGATGAGGTCCAGAGAGTCCTTTTAAGAGGCTGTCGGGTTCCTCTTCTTCTCTAACTGGTTCCCCGTCCCGTCCCAGAGGACGGTGTCCCCGGCCCAGACCAGCCTGGTCCTGACGGCGCTGCTGCCGGACACCGAGTACCGGGTCTCCATCACGCCCGTCTACCCCGGTGGAGACGGGCCGCCGGCGCAGCGCATGGGCCGGACGCGTGAGTCCACTGCTCTTCATCCTGTCTCCTCAGACACATCATCCACTCCTTCAATGTCAACGCTCTCTCTCTCTCTCTCGCTCTCTCTCTCTCTCTCTCTCTCTCTGCTCTCCTTCCTGGCACCAACATGAATGAGAAGGATTAAAGTCAATCAGAAGACATCAGAAGACACTGTGGGGGGGGGGGGGACCTGCTAATTTAAGATGTCTTTAAAGATTAATATTTGATCTGGTTTGATTCACGAGAGAGAGAGAGAGAGAGAGAGAGAGAGAGAGAGAGAGAGAGAGAGAGAGAGAGAGAGAGAGAGGAGAGAGAGAGAGAGAGAGAGGAGAGAGAGAGGAGAGAGAGAGTAGAGGAGAGGAGAGAGAGAGAGAGAGAGAGAGAGAGAGAGAGAGAGAGAGAGAGAGAGAGAGAGAGAGGCAAAGGCATCACGTCTCACATTTAAAGAGGCAGCACCGTCCCGGCCTCCAGGCTCCTGTTCCCCCTTTCTTTTGATAAACCTGATTGCCGTCGTGGTAATGACTCTCTGCCCGAAGGAGGGAATGCAAAAAGATCCCTGCCAACCCCCCCTCCCCCGAGGCTCTTAACGCCGTAGCCCTCCGACACCCCCGCTGCTGATGAATGGTTCCCGTTAGCGAGTGAGGGATGAGATGATCACCCAGAGAGGAGCAACAGGTGGTGGTGGAGGGACGGGGGGAGGGGGGGGGGGGGGGTGATTGGTTTTCATTCCTCCCCAGAGAAGATGGATAATGTGACAGAGGGAGCCGGGGTAATCTGGGGATTTGAACCCGAGAGGGACAGCGGCAGGCGAACGCCTCAAACTGGAGATAGATCAGGAGACTGAAGGAGGCTGGGTGATAATCTGAGCGTCGGGGGGGGGGGGGGGGGGGGGTGAGTGGTCGAAGAAAGACGAGGACACACACCGTGGCAGAGTGAACTATGCAGTGACATCATAAAGGTGTCTCTCTCTCCGAGGCTGGAGTCAGAGGAGGTTGTTTTCCTTTCATTCCTCCGGAGGGAGGAGGAGAAAAGAGGAGCGTCAGTTCAGAGATGAAGAGAGATACAAGAAAAACACTCCAGAGTCTATGCTTCATGACTTAAAGCTGCATTCTCTCTCCTGACCACCAGGGGGCGGCTCCTCTGGTTCTATAGAAGTCCATCTTACTTTTTTATTTTCTCGCTCTTTTCTCTTTTTCTCTCGATTGTTTCCGTGTTCTTTCTCTTCGTCCTGCTTGCCGTTGGACCAGAGCTCTCGTCTCTCGTCTCATGCTCTCTCTCCTATTTCCTCTCTCCTCTCTCCTCAGTTCCTCTCTCGGCTCCTAAGAACCTTCGCGTGTCGGAGGAATGGTACAACCGCTTCAGGATCAGCTGGGACGCCCCACCGGCGTCCACCACAGGCTACCGGGTCGTGTACCAGCCTGTGTCCGGTAACCTACACACAGACACACACACACACACACACACAGACACACACACACACACGCACACACACACATGCACCCACACACACACACGCAAACACACACATGCACGCACACAAACACGCACGCACACAAACACGCACGCACGCACACACACACACACACACACGCACAGACACACACGCAGACACACACGCAGACACACACACACGCACACACACAGACACACACGCACACACACATACACACACACATGCACGCACACACACACACATATACACACACACGCAGACACACACACACACACTGGGGGGGTCGAGTGGTCCTGGTTCTCCAGGTTCCACACCGTTGGGGAGGTCAAAGCTACTACGGGGAACCTTTATTTGGTGTATGTTCTGGCGCCCCCTGTGGTCTAAAGGGGTAGTGTATGTTCCCCCCCCCCAGGACCGGCTCTGGAGACCTTCGTGGGAGAGGACGTGAACAGCATGCTGCTCGTCAACCTGCTGAGTGGGACGGAGTACAGCGTGAAGGTCATGGCGTCCTACACCACGGGGTCCAGCGAGGCTCTGATGGCGAGGGCCAAGACCTGTACGGACACAAGCTTTCTATTATCTATGATTACTAAAGGACCGGTACTCCTTCCTGCACTCGAATCTATGATTTATGTAGATAAACAAAGGTATAAACAAGGTATTTATATATATATATATATATATATATATATATATATATATATATATATATATATATATATATATATATATATATATTGAAAGGTAATGTTGTCATTTTAGAACACAACGCTAGTGGCTGAACCAGATGTGAGATGAATCAAATATATGTTAATTCTTTTATTTCTCTGTCCCCTGCTGGTCTCACGACGTTTGTCGCCCCCTTGTGATCATCGTCATATTTGTCTGAAAAAGCTTTTTATTCATCCAACGTCAAACTGTTAAACTGGTAAATACTGAAAACCTGATATGCCCAAATATGTTTTGTCTCCCCCCACCCCCCCTCTCCCCCCCAGTGTTCCTGGGCGTGACCAGCCTCAGTGCGTACCAGGCCCGGTCTACCAGCCTCTGTGGCCAGTGGCAGCCTCACCGCCACGCCAGCAGCTACCGGGTGGCCATCAAGTCTCTGCTGAGCGGTGAGTCATCGGAAGACATGAAAGACATTAAAGACATTTAAGATACATTTAAACACAGCGGAATACATTAAAGACATTAAAGACATTAGAGACATTTAAACACATCTAAATACATTTAAATACATTTAAACTCTGTTAAAACACATTTAAACACATCTAAATACATTAAAGACATTTAACCTCTGTTCAAACCCATGTACACGTTGTTCAACGCGTCACGTTGAGCTCACAAGACCTCCAGACCCCCCCCCCCCTCCCCCCCCCACACACACACACACAGTAATGTCTTCCTGGGTTCTGACTCCCAGCGGGGCTCAATCATTTGTTTGTTTGAAACCGATAAACCAACAACAACAACAACAACAACAACAACAACAACAAAGAGCCATGAAACAACAGACGGACATCTTCAGGGCCCAGGAGCTCCGAGAGGATTTGTGTGTTTATGTTGACACAGCTGGTGAATAAATTAATTAATTACCGGAGGAAACATGTTGCAGGAGGAACAGATGGAACCGTTGGTGTTGATGGGCGATAAACAACAACAAAAACAACAACAGAGAGAAGATTAACATTTTTGTTTAATTCTAAATGAGGTAATAAACATCTCGCTGGGATGGAACTAAATATTTATTAAAAAAATGATCGTTCAAATTCATCAAGACCAATGTTGTTGTTGTTGTTGTTGTTTATTTTGTGACTAAAACAGTGATTTATTTGTCGCTGCGTCCCGAAGAAGCTCCACAGCTCCTTTACAATATTAATCCCACAATAAATCGCGGCTGTGTTGTTGTGTGGTTTTGGTGTTGTGTTGTGTTGTTGCTGTGTGGTTGTGTTGTTGCTGTCTGGAGGCCAAATGTTGCACAGCCGGCGTGTTTTATCTTTTTATTTGTAATTATCTCCCAGGGTGCATTTCACCAGCGGTCGCTCCCAGCAAATCTGCTTTTTTATCTATTTCCATAAAACGCATTTTATTTTGAAGCATTATTGAAATAATCAGCATGTTGTAAAAAGAAAGTGACAAAAAAAGCTCCCCAGTAAATAAAAAGTGTTTATTATGGGATGGACCCAACGCAGCAGCCTCTGATGTCTGATCTCCCTCTAGCTCCTCCCCTGATGTGTCTGATCTCCCTCTAGCTCCTCCCCCAATGTGTCTGATCTCCCTCTAGCTCCTCCCCTGATGTGTCTGATCTCCCTCTAGCTCCTCCCCCAATGTGTCTGATCTCCCTCTAGCTCCTCCCACGATGTGTCTGATCTCCCTCTAACTCCTCCCCCAATGTGTCCGATCTCCCTCTAGCTCCTCCCCCAATGTGTCCGATCTCCCTCTAGCTCCTCCCCCAATGTGTCCGATCTCCCTCTAGCTCCTCCCCCGATGTGTTCTCACGTGGCCAATTAATTAATGAACTTTAATTGAGTTTCCGTCAAGTTTTAATTAAGTGTGTTTTTAAAGTGACGCTTGTTGTCACTATAGAGCGGTGTAGCCGCGGTTAGCTCCCCATGCTAACGATAAGGTTGTTGTCAATGGAGAGTGGTGTAGCCGTGGTTAGCTCCCCATGCTAACGATAAGGCTGTTGCAGGCGGCCAGAAGCAGGAGACGAAGCTGAGCGGCGGAGCGAACCGCCACTGCTTCAGCGGCCTGGCGCCCGACACGCCGCACGAGATGAGCGTCTCCGCCCAGCTGCCGGACGGCAGCGAGGGCCCGGTGGCGACGGCGAGGGAGCGGACACGTGAGAGCTCATGAGCGAAGGCGTGCGGTGTGACGGGTTCACGCCGCCTCGGCGCCGAGGAACGTCTCCATCCTTCTGGTTCTCTGTGTGCAGAACCCGCCCCCACCCCGAGGCCGACCACGCCCCCCCGCACCACGCCGCCGCCCACCGTGCCCGCCGCCAAGGAAGGTGAGCGCCGCCGTGCATGCTGGTTAATCAGGATCTGACTTCACCTGTCTCTCTCCCATGGTGCTCACCTGTCTCTCTCTCCCATGGTGCTCACCTGTCTCTCTCCCATGGTGCTCACCTGTCTCTCTCTCCGATGGTGCTCACCTGTCTCTCTCTCCCATGCTCACCTGTCTCTCTCTCTCCCATGCTCACCTGTCTCTCTCTCTCCCATGCTCACCTGTCTCTCTCTCCCATGGTGCTCACCTGTCTCTCTCTCTCCCATGCGCACCTGTCTCTCTCTCTCCCATGCTCACCTGTCTCTCTCTCCCATGGTGCTCACCTGTCTCTCTCTCTCCCATGCTCACCTGTCTCTCTCTCTCCCATGGTGCTCACCTGTCTCTCTCCCATGCTCACCTGTCTCTCCCTCAGTGTGTAAGGAGGCGCGGGCTGACCTGGTGTTCCTGGTGGACGGATCCTGGAGCATCGGGGACGAGAACTTCCTGAAGATCCTCCACTTCCTGCACAGCACCAGCGGAGCGCTGGACCGGATCGGCCCGCACGGCACGCAGGTATGGGGGGGGGTTGACCCCGTTGGCCCTGTTGACCCCATTGACCCCGTTGACCCCGTTGGCCCCGCCCCCGCAGGTCGCCATCGTGCAGTTCAGTGACGACCCCCGGACGGAGTTCAAGTTGAACTCGTACAGCGACAAAGAAAATCTACTGGAGGCCATAAAAGAGATCGAGTACAAGGGAGGGAACACCAAGACAGGTACACACACACACACACACACACACACAGACACACCAAGACAGGTACACACACACACACACACACACACACAGAGACACACCAAGACAGGTACACACACACACACACAGACACACACACAGAGACACACACACAGAGACACACACACCAAGACAGGTACACACACACACACACACACACACACCAAGACAGGTACACACACACCAAGACAGGTACACACACACAGAGACACACACACAGAGACGCACACACGCACACAGAGAGACACACACACACATACACACACACACAGAGACACACGCACACACACAGAGAAACACACAAACACACCAAGACAGGTGCACACAGAGACACACACACACACACAGAGACACACACACACACACACAGACACACAGAGAGAGAGAGACACACACAACACACACAGAAAGAGACACACACACATACACACACACACACACACACACACACAGACACACACACACACTCTACCTGCTGCTCACCGGATGTTGACAGAACGTCATGTGACCGCCGAGCGGTCTCGTCCAATCAGGGCGAGCTATCCAGCACGTGAAGGAGAAGGTCTTCACGGAGGGGGGCGGAGTCAGGAGGGGCGTCCCCAACGTGCTGGTGGTCCTCACCGACGGGCGCTCGCAGGACGACGTCAACAAGGTGTCCAAGGAGATGCAGATGGAAGGTCAGAGGTCACCACACACACACACACACTCACACACACACGCACGCACGCACGCACGCACACACACACACACACACACACACACACACACACACACATAGTGAGTCGGGTGTCCGTGTCACTGCCTGTTCACAAATATGAAGATCAGACACGAGATTTAACTCTCTCTCTCTCTCTCCCCCCCCCCCCCCCCTCTTGAAGGCTACATCGTGTTCGCCATTGGCTTCGCGGACGCCGACTACGGCGAGCTGGTGAGCATCGCCAGCTCGCCGAGCGACCGCCACGTGTTCTTCGTGGACGACCTGGACGCCTTCGCCAACATCGAGGAGAAGCTCGTGACCTTCGTGTGCGAAGCCGCCACCGCCAGTGAGTAGCGGGCGGCGCCGGGCGGGCCGGAGAGTAGCGGGCGGCGCCCATGAGTAGCGGGCGCGTTCTCCTCCTCCTGAACATCAGAGCTGTTCTCTTTTCTTCCAGCGTGTCCGTCCGTACCGATGAGCGGCAGCACCACGCCAGGTAAAACACAAGTATATAAGTATATAAATACATGAATATATAAATACTTATACATACATGTGTGTGTACTCATACTGTGTGTACTAGTACAACACGTGGAGAACATCTTGATACCAGATATTATTAATATTGATCATTGTTGTATGGGTGCTTTTATTTTTGTTGGACCTTTATTTTGGCGGGATTAAGCGTAAAACATATACATATACAGGTCGTCATGTGACCTTCCACAGGAATATATCAATATCAAATATTTAAAATTAATAAAATACATTAAAACAATTACAATTGAATAAATGTATTTAACAAATTGAAGAAAAAGATAAAATTAATTGCAAAAACATTTAAATACACAAACATATTTCAAAAAATAAACAAACAAAAAAAGTTAAATGTACACCAAATATTAAATTTAAATGAAAATTCTATAAATACAAAATAAATACAAAATTAAACTAGAATGGGCACTCGGTAGAGCGCATACCTTCGCATATCACGCAAATCGGATGCCAATTAACCGAGATATCGCAAATTTACGTTTTTCACCTTTTCGTGATCTTGACCTTGACCTTTGACCCAATCACTCCCAAACTAATCGATTGTTCCTTGGGTCATGACCAATCATCCCACCAAGTTTCATAAGAATCGGCTCAGTTTTGTCTGATTTAGACGAATAACTGACGGACGGACGGACATATTCACAAATAAATACACGCCGGCGAAAACATTACCTTCTGCATTTTCAATGCGAAGGTAATAAATGTCAGAATGCATTTGAAATAGGGATGGATACATGTTCCCCCCCGAAGGTTCTCCCACTGACCCCATGTCGCCCACAGGGTTCCGTATGATGGAGCTGCTGGGCCTGGTGGAGGCCCGGTACGGCGCCGTGCCCGGCGTGGCGCTGGCGCCCGGGACCTTCAACGCTTTCCCCAGCTTCCTGCTGCGGGCCGATGCCCTGCTGGCCCAGCCCACGCGCTTCCTGCACCCCGAAGGGCTGCCCACCCACTACACCGCCAGCCTGCTGTTCCGCCTGCTGCCGGCCACGCCCCCCGAGGCCTTCGCCCTGTGGGAGGTTCTGGACCGGGACCGGCAGCCGCTGGTCGGGCTCATCCTGGACGGTGAGGCTGGAACCGGGGGGGTGACAGAACCAGACCAGAACAGAACATGACAGAACCAGGCCAGAACCAGGCCAGAACCAGACCAGAACATGACAGAACCAGAACAGAACCAGAACAGAACCAGAACATGACAGAACCAGAACCAAAACCAGAACATGAAAGAACCAGAACAGAACCAGAACATGACAGAACCAGACCAGAACCAGAACAGAACCAGACCAGAACATGACAGAACCAGACCAGAACAGAACATGCCAGAACCAGACCAGAACCAGAACAGAACCAGAACAGAACCAGAACAGAACATGACAAAACCAGAACCAAAACCAGAACCAGACCAGAACATGAAAGAACCAGAACAGAACCAGAACAGAACCAGAACCAGACCAGAACCAGAACAGAACCAGACCAGAACAGAACATGACAGAACCAGACCAGAACATGACAGAACCAGAACCAGACCAGAACCAGACCAGAACAGAACATGACAGAACCAGAACCAGAACATGACAGAACCAGACCAGAACCAGACCAGAACAGAACCGGGTGGTGTCTCTGCAGGCGGGGCGAAGACACTGACGTTCTTCAACCACGACTTCAGAGGAGACTTCCAGACCGTCACCTTCGAGGGACCCGAGGTCCACAAGCTGTTCTACGGCAGCTTCCACAAGGTGTGTGTGTGTGTGTGTGTGTGTGTGTGTGTGTGTGTGTGTGTGTGTGTGTGTGTGTGTGTGTGTGTGTGTGTGTGTGTGTGTGTGTGTGTGTGTGTGTGTGTGTGTGTGTGTGTGTGTGTGTGTGTGTGTGTGTGTGTGTGTGCGCGTGCGCTGTGTTACAGCTCCACACCGCCAGAGGGCGCTGGTCCACCAGATTGTAGCTTCAGATCATTTGCATCTGGTTCTACCACCGAGTTACACCACCAGGGGAAGCCACCGGGTTACACCACTGGTTATTGATCTGTGGTTATTGACCTGTGGTTATTGACCTGTGGTTATTGACCTGTGTTTTATTGATCCTTGGTTATTGACCGGTGGTTATTGACTTGTGGTTATTGATCTGTGGTTATTGATCCGTGGTTATTGATCTGTGTTTATTGACCTGTGTTTTATTGATCCTTGGTTATTGACCGGTGGTTATTGACCGGTGGTTATTGACCTGTGGTTATTGATCTGTGGTTATTGAACCGTGGTTATTGAACCGTGGTTATTGATCTGCTTATTGATCAGCTGCACGTCGCTGTCAGCAAGACGAGCGTCAAAGTGGTGATCGACTGCGGCGCGGTGGCCGAGAAGAGCATCAACGCTGCGGGGAACATCAGCACCGACGGGCTGGAGGTGCTGGGCAGGATGGTCCGTTCCCGCGGCAACAAGGACACCTCTGCCCCGGTGAGGACACACACGCACACGCACACATACACACTTACACACACACACACACACACGTTATCGATCTTGGGCCTTTGTGTTTCTTTGAGAGGAAACAAACTGCTGATCTGAGGCGAGGTACCGGCCCTTTAAGAGACGAGTCGTTTAAACACACACAGTGAACAACAAACAAACAACACACAGTGAACAACAAACAAACAACACACAGTGAACAAAAAACAACACAGTGAACAACAAACAACACACAGTGAACAACAAACAACACACAGTGAACAACAAACAAGTGGTGTGTTTGTTGGTGTGTGTGGTGTATGTGTGTGTGTGTGTGTGTGTGTTGGTGTAGCTGCGTTCTATCGTTGATTTTTCTTGAACCGCTAAAGAGCTGCAGACAGTGAGTTTCCTCTCACGCGCACGACACAAAGAGCGTTTCTTTTCCTTTTCCTTAAATTTTATTTTAAAGAGCAAAAACACTGACAAAATATACAAATAATAAACGTTCAAACGATCTTGTGGTGTTGCGGTAAAAAACTATATCCCTCGTGTCTAATGACAGCTCTGTTCTAGCACCTGCTGCCGTCATGACGTCATTTAAATAGCTCGGCGCGAGCGTTAGTCATTAATATAAACATCTTTAAATACATTCAACTTAAGTTCCTCCATGGTGAGTATAATTCTAAATATTAAATTATAAATAATTCTGAAACTTAAATTTACTAAAAACACACTTGTGGCTCTTACATATCCGGCCCCTAATGGTTAAGCTTAAAGATTACACCATTACCAAATAACGTAAATTCAATGAGCCAACAACTGAGTCAAGTATCAAACTAAACAAGTCTTCATAATCACTGCCAAGTCTTGTTTAACAGTCTTTTTTTAACATTTCTTCGTCTTCTGGTCTTCTTGTGTTCACGTTGCTTCTTGCAGTAAACACAGCTTGTTGACGGGTCTCTCCAGCGTGCTGCTTTTACTATGCAGCTTCACTCTGCGTACAGTTCCACTGGAGTCCGGTATGGTTTGGGTTATCCTTCCCATTATCCATGTGTTTCGTGGTGACGAGCTGTCAACTATTAGCACCACATCTCCATGCTGGAAGTTTCTCCTCAACGTTGACCACTTCTGCCGTTCCTGGAGGAGAGGTAAGTATTCTCGAGTCCATCTGGTCCAGAACAGATCTGCGAGGTACTGTATTTGCCTCCAGCGTCTCCTGGCATACCGATCGTCCTTGTTGAAGGTTCCTGGTGGCATGTTGGGTTGCACTTTCATCAGCAGCAGATGATTGGGCGTCAGAGGCTCCATGTCGCACGGGTCATCGGACGGGCTTGTGAGTGGTCGTCCATTAATGATGCTCTCGACCTCACACATCAGTGTTTGGAGGTCGTCGTCAGTGAGGGTCTGTTCTCTCACAAGAGCACCAAGGATCCTCCGTGCAGTACGAATCTGCCGCTCCCAGACTCCTCCTTGGTGGGAAGCAGCCGGGCTGTTGAACATCCATTTAATGCCTCTTTTTTGCAAAGTTTTTTCAATCTTTAACTCGTTCAGGCCGTCAATGGCCACTCGCAACTCTTTTTCTGCGCCAACAAAGTTTGTGCCCTTGTCAGAGCGCATGATGGAGACCTGGCCTCTTCTACTTATGAAGCGGCGTATGGCGTTGATGCAAGAGCTGGTGTCAAGACTGTCTGCTATTTCTATATGCACTGCTCTGATGGCGAGGCAGGTAAACATTACACCGTACCTTTTGACAGTGCTCCGGCCCCGTTTAACTTCAAAGGGGCCAAAATAATCCACGCCCATATTGGTGAATGGTGGCTGGTCTGGTGTTAGGCGATCTTCTGGCAGATTCGCCATCTTTTGCTCTCCCACTCTCCCTTTGAGCTTCCTGCAGACTGTGCATCTTGAAATCAGTTTTCTGATGGCTGAGGTTGCTTTCGGAATCCAAAACTTTTGTCTTAAGTGCGACAACATGTAGTTGCGCCCACAATGTCCAGTCTTTTCATGCAGATCAAGCAAAATGAGGGAGGCGACTCTAGAGTCTTTTGACAGAATTGCTGGGTGTTTGGCACCGTCTGTCATGGTAGATTTATCCAGTCGCCCTCCAACTCTTAAGATGCCATCTTGCAAAGTGGGATCGAGCTTGTATAGCCGACTGTGCCTCTTGACAGTTCCACTACCGTGGAGGGCCTTCACTTCATCAGGAAACCATTGCTTCTGACTATGTCGGATAACTTCCACTTCTGCATCCAGCAACTGTTCCCAGCTCAGTGTGTTCTTTTCTATGTCAGATTTGACCTTTTTCATTTGTTGCTGCATGTATAATTTCAGTCTCTGTGGATTTTCTTTGCCTTGACCGATGGAGTGCTGTAATTCTTTTCTTTTGACCCTCAGGTGGATCAGAGCTTCCTTGACCCTCAAAATCCATGCAACTGCTCTCTTCAGTCTGTCCCAACTTGAGTAGTACTGAAGCAGTTTGTTCACAGGGTCAGCACTCTCCTCAGCAAGGATCGTACACACAGCAATGTTTCTGACCTCTGGATCTTCCTCCGTGTCTTGTTGTCATTATCTGGCCTCTGTTCACTTTCCGGCCACAACAGAAACTGAGGTCTTTTGTTCCACATATGGTCTTTTATGAAGCTCTTAACTTTCATGCCTCTGGTGGCTTGATCAGCAGGGTTTTGTGATGTTCTGACATACCTCCACTGTGACGGTTTGGTAGCCTCTTGAATGAGAGTAACCCTGTTTGCCACAAAGGTTTTGAAGCGTGACGTCCGGTTGTCGATGTATTTCAGAACTGTCGTACTGTCAGTCCAGAAGATGGACCGCTGAAGAGGGATTTGCAACTCCTCTTGTAGCATTTTGTCCAACTTAACTGCTATGACTGCTGCAGTTAATTCAAGTCTTGGTATAGTGACCTGTTTAAGCGGGGCCACTCTTGACTTCCCCATCACAAAGGAACAGTGGAGTTTGCCTTGCTCATTTACCAGCACAAGGTAAGATGCTGTGCCATAGGCACTCTCGCTGGCATCAGAAAAATGATGCAACTGTGCTTTCACTTCCGGTCCAAATCCCATAGGCTTAACGCACCTATCTATGCGGAAGTCTGAGAGGTGCGTGAGGTTTTCCAACCATTTGCACCATTGATTGGCTTTTTCAACACTGATTTCTTCATCCCATTCTTGCTTTTCTTTACACAGATCTCTTAACAGAAACTTGGCAGGTAATATGATTGAAGCAAGAAAGCCAAGGGGGTCATAGATGGAGTTTACGACTGAGAGGATACCTCTTCTGGTCAATGGCTTATCCTGCAGCTTGATACTGTATGTGAATGTATCATCTTCTGTGCTCCACTGTACGCCAAGAGCTCTTTCAGTTGGTAAGGCATCGTGTGAGATCCAGGTCTTTTAGCAAGCTTCCTCGGTGCTCTGCAGGGATGGATAACAAGACAGTTCTACTATTGCTCACCCATTTTGTGAGGTTAAAGTCTCCTTCAGCACATAAGTCCCGCAGATTCCTAGCCAAGACAACGGCTTCTTCTTCCGTAAGTGTAGATTTTAAACAGTCATCCACATAGAAGTTTCTCAGAACCGTTTCCACAGCTTCTGGATCTGCTGTGTCTCTTCTATCCTCCGCTGTTCTCCTCAAAGCGTAAGAAGCGACACTGGGAGACGAAGTTGCTCCAAAAAGGTGAACTGCCATTCGATACTCCTTTATCGGCTCGCTCAGGTCGCCGTCTGGCCACCACAGAAATCTCAATAGGTCTGCATCCGTCTCTGAAACTCTGACCTGGTAGAACATCGATTCAACGTCCGCCATCATGGCTACTGGATTCCAACGGAACCTCAGTAAGGCACCAATGAGTGTATTGGTGAGATCAGGTCCCTGCAATAACCATCCATTCAATGACACGTCTTGAAAAGAAGCAGTGCAGTCAAAGACGACACGTATTTTCTTTTTCTTCGGGTGGTACACCCCATGGTGAGGAACGTACCACACCCTGTAGTCATCACGGTCAAGCTGCTCCTCAGGCACTTCAACGGCGTAGCCTTTATCCAGTATGTTTTTCATGAAGCCTTTATAGTCTTCAAGAAAGACATCATTCTTTTTCATTTTTCTGTTCAGGCTAGCAGCTCGCTGTACTGCCATACAGCGGTTACTTGGCATGTTAGCTGCTTCATGTTTCAATGGAAGTCCTACGCAGTAGTGTCCATCCACAAACGTTGTTGTTTGTTGCACTGAGTGCATAAACTGCTTGTCTTCTTGCGACATCTCTTACTTATCATCATAGCGCCGTTCTGGAAAGTCTGTGTTGTACTGCTGCACCAGTAGCTGTTCTAGTTCCAACACTGAAATTCGGTTTACGCTGTAGTGAGCCGACTCCGTCTTGGAATCAGTCATCTCGTTCTTTGTGGGTCCACACACCATCCAGCCCAGGACGGTCCTCACAGCGTAGGGCTCATCATTAATTATCTGCCACGGCTCCATTGCTTTTGGGATGTTAGCTCCAATGAGAAGTTCTACACCAGCATCAATGTGTGGTAAGGTTACTTCATTCAGGTACGGCCATTTTTGCAGATGTTGTTGAGTCGGAATGTTTTCCCTTTGGACCGGGATACTGCTGTGCGTGAAGACTTTGGGTAGCTGGACGTACCTTGTGTCCTCAAGGCCGCACACCTCCAGTTCTGAGATCATGTGACTGTTGATTAGCTTCTGCTCCCCAGGTTTATCTTGAGCCATAGTGCTCAATAATATCTGGGTTGGTTTTCCTTTAATGCTCAGTCTCTTTCGAAGCTCGTCTGTGCAGAAGGTAGCTGTACTTCCAGGATCCATAAAAGCGTACGTCTCTATACACCTTCCACCTTTACAGGATCTTACTTTCACTGGCACAATCGACAGCATGCACTCTGTGTTTCCTGTCCCAGCGTAGCCAACTATTTCTGGTTTAACTGAGTTCTGGGCTCCTGAGACTTCATCATTTAAAGAACTGTTCTCACTCGCAACTTTATATGAGATGTTGGTGTTGGCTTCTTTAGCTATGTGAAGGATGTCTGGGTGGTTCTGTGAGCACTGTGTGCACACCATCCTCTTCTTGCACGTTTTGCTAAGATGTCCTCTTGTTAAACATCCAAAGCATATTCCCTTTGTTTTTAAGAATTCTACACGATCCTTGTGCGCTAGCCCTTTAATCCTGCTGCACGATTCCAATGTGTGATTCTTTTGACAGAAAAGACATGGCGGTTCGAAGGCGTTGGCTGCCTTAACTGGGTTGGCCTGCCATGTTGTTGCATCCGGCCTTTTCCTCTCTATCGACACATGTGTTGCGAAGCTGCTTCCTCTCGTTCCACTTTTGAAAAGTTTCTCCTTTTCCTTGCCTTTGCTGACTGTAGATGTGTGTCTGTCTTGGAAGTCTCCAAAGAGTGGGTCCATGGCGATCTTTGCTTGCCGGTCAATATAGTTAACAAGATCAGCAAATCTTGCTCTGTGACCTCTACCTTCCTTGAGGTCAAATGCTACATTGCGCCATCTCTCTTTCATTTTATATGGCAATTTGGATACCACAATTCTCATATTTGTGGGATTATCCATCTCCGCCATGAACTCCACATCTTCCATTGTGTTAAGACATCCAGCCAGAAATATAGCATAAGTATTGAGAGCTTTGGCATCTTCAGACTTGATTGGTGGCCACTTTAAGGCCTTGTCAATATAAGCGCTTGCTATCATCAGCTCATCTCCGTAGTTCTTCTGAAGCAATCGTTTCGCTTCCCTGAACCCTCTGGCTGATGGCATGTGCTCACAGCTACGTACGAGCTCCTGCGGTTCTCCTGCCGTGTATTGTTGCAGGTAGTACAGTTTGTCTGGATCGCTATCAGTTTTTTGTTCAATAGCTTGTTCAAAGGTTCTGATAAATGATCTGTAGGTAAGTGGATCACCCTTGAAAACTGTAACCTCTTTAGCTGGTAGCTGAGCGTGTTTCTGGTGGTTAACCAACATTTCCGTGATCACATTTTGCTTTTGCATCACTTGAAGAATGTCATTACTGCTTCTGTCACGCTGTCTGTCAGGGTTGTCTGTCTGTCTTGGCCTCGCAGCTCGTTGTTCTGTGAGTTGCTGCGGCCGCATTCAAACTGTACCTCCACGTACAGCTGTGCTAGTGTGTGGGAAAAGTCCTTGCTCCTCCTTTTGCACTTTCAATTGTGAGTACAGATAGCTGTTCATGCCATCCTCCTCTCTTTCCTCATAGCTTTTAAGCTTTTTTTTCTCATTTCTTTTTCACTCAAAGCACACGTCATCCATTGCTCAGCTTCTGCTGCAAACTGTCTCATAGTCATCAGCTTTGGCCCTAACCAGTTGTTAATATCTGCATCTTTTTCTTCTTCAGACAGAAGCTCTCCCACTTGTCCGCTGATCCTTTTAAGCTCACTGACAAGAGGGTTTAAATCTTTATCCATTAACTTTTGCACTTTTTGAAGATTGCCCGCATCACTCATTAAACTTTCAATTTTGTTTCTTTTTCCAGCTATCCGAGATAATACTCCTCTCCTGGTTCCAATGAGCCTGTGCAACTTCTCCTCCAGTGCTTTCTCCGTTAATTTTCTGATTCTCTTAGGTTCTGTTTTTTCAGCATTAATTAACTCCTTATCTTCGGCCATTATATTAATAAAGCAATGCGCAAATTGCGTGCAAATGTTCAAAAAGTATTTCCAACCTTTTCCGACGTGTTCGTTCGGTCAGCAGCACCGCGGCGCAGCGCTCGGGCTTTTAGATCCTTTTTCCGGGTTTCAGCTGGCATCTGAAATCCATTTGTCAACTACCTGGAGTAGTTTTTTACTAATGTAGCGGCGTTCTGTCGTTGATTTTTCTTGAACCGCTAAAGAGCTGCAGACAATGAGTTTCCTCTCACGCGCACGACACAAAGAGCGTTTCTTTTCCTTTTCCTTAAATTTTATTTTAAAGAGCAAAAACGCTGACAAAATATACAAATAATAAACGTTCAAACGATCTTGTGGTGTTGCGGTAAAAAACTATATCCCTCGTGTCTAATGACAGCTCTGTTCTAGCACCTGCTGCCGTCATGACGTCATTTAAATAGCTCGGCGCGAGCGTTAGTCATTAATATAAACATCTTTAAATACATTCAACTTAAGTTCCTCCATGGTGAGTATAATTCTAAATATTAAATTATAAATAATTCTGAAACTTAAATTTACGGAAAACACACTTGTGGCTCTTACAGTTGGTGTGTGTGTGTGTGTGTGTGTGTGTGTGTGTGTGTGTGTGTGTGTGTGTGTGTGTGTGTGTGTGTGTGTGTGTGTGTGTGTGTGTGTGTGTGTGTGTGTGTGTGTGTGTGTGTGTGTGTGTGTGTGTGTGTGTGTGTGTGTGTGTGTGGTGAGCTGACGGTTGTGCGTCTCTCTGCAGTTCCAGCTCCAGATGTTCGACATCGTGTGCAGCGCCTCGTGGGCGGAGCGGGACAAGTGCTGCGAGCTGCCGGGTCTGGTGAGGAACAGGAAGTAAAACACAAAAGGAAGTCCCACGCAACAGGAAGTGACACGCAACAGGAAGTCCCAAGCAACAGGAAGTCAAACACAACAGGAAATCACACACAACAGGAAGTCACACACAACAGGAAGTCACACAAAACAGCACACACAACAGGAAGTCACACACAACAGGAAGTCACACACAACAGGAAGTAAAGCACAGCAGGAAGTCACACACAAGAGGAAGTCACACACAAGAGGAAGTCACACACAAGAGGAAGTCACACACAACAGGAAGTCACACACAACAGCACACACAACAGGAATTCACAAAAACAGGAAGTAAAGCACAGCAGGAAGTCACACACAAGAGGAAGTCACACACAACAGGAAGTCACACACAACAGGAAGTCACACACAACAGCACACACAACAGGAATTCACACAACAGGAAGTCACACACAACAGGAAGTAAAACACAGCAGGAAGTCACACACAAGAGGAAGTCACACACAAGAGGAAGTCACACACAAGAGGAAGTCACACTCCTGTTGAGATCCGTCCGATTGGAAGTAAAAACGTTAAAATTAATAATAAAGTTCCTCCACCTGAAGTCAGTTCATTGACACGTCTCTGTGTGTGTGTGTGTGTGTCTGTGTGTGTGTGTGTGTGTGTGTGTGTGTGTGTGTGTGTCTGTGTCTGTGTCTGTGTGTGTGTGTGTGTGTGTGTGTGTGTGTGTGTGTGTGTGTGTGTGTCTCTTCCAGAGGAAGGAGGCCGACTGCCCAGCGATGCCTAAAGCCTGCACCTGCACCCAGGACAGCAAAGGCCCCCCCGGCACAGCTGGACCACCTGTGAGCGCCACACACACACATACACACACAGACACACACACACACACATACACACATACACACACACACACACACATACACACACAGACACACACACACATACACACATACGCACACATACATACACACACATACATACACACACACATACATACACACACACACCACACACACCACAAAAAACTCACACACACACACACACACACATACACACACACACCACACACACCACAAGAAACTCTCACACACACACATACACACAAACACACACACACACACAAACTCACACACACTGCACTGCGTGTTCCCTGTGTACTCTTCCTCATCCTCCTCATCTTCATCACCGTCTCTTCTTCTCACAGGGAGGCCCCGGCATCAGAGGAGCCCGAGGAGACCGTGGAGAGCCCGGTCCGGTGGTGAGTGGCTTATGAACTGATCCCAGGTCTGTGGGAGGAGCCTCTGGATGGGAGGAGCCTCTGGACCTAGTGAAGGCCTATGAGGAGACGATGGAACACAGCGTTTCCTC
Organism: Liparis tanakae; assembly: GCA_036178185.1. Lineage (NCBI taxonomy): Eukaryota > Metazoa > Chordata > Actinopteri > Perciformes > Liparidae > Liparis > Liparis tanakae. The sequence continues at coordinate 16,234,571 of CM070106.1, forward strand.
TCATGAAAGGTCCGGGAGGTGGGGGGGGCCACGCCTCCTCCTCCTGGTCGGCTCTCGGGCTGCTCTCTCCTGAGTGGGCGAGCAGAGGCTCCTCCTCCTCTGTGACCACGCCCATGTGACCACGCCCCTCTGCACACATACATGGAATAGACTGTCGGATTATCGAGCCAATCGGCAGCCGGCGTTGAACAGGTGAGAGCAGCCAGCGGACTCTGACTCCGCCCCTCCTCCGTCTCCAGGGCCTGAGCGGTCCAGTCGGGGACTCGGGGGAAGCGGGCCCTCAGGGGCCCCCAGGCCTCCAGGGGCCCAGCGGACGCTCCATCATCGGAACGCCGGTAACATGGAGCGCTGAGCTTATTATCTTATCTTATTATCTTATTATCTTGTCTTATTATCTTATTATATTATCTTATCTTATTATCTTATCTTATTATCTTATCTTATTATCTTATTATCTTATCTTATCTTATAATCTTATCTTATTATCTCATCTTATCTTATATTATCTTTATCTTATTATCTTATAGATTCTATTTAGAAGATTAATTTATTCCTTGTTTACTCAACATGAAGCACATCATGTATTTAAAATACCGGTACATGTTTGCAGAATGATATTTAAGTGAAATCCACGTTAAATATATAATATTCATAATATGAGGAAATATATATAAATATATATTGTTTGTATCTGCAGGGAGGCCAAGGAGAGCCGGGGCAGAAAGGGGAAGCTGGACAACCAGGGGCTCAGGTAAACAACAACAACACGTGAACACATTTGACGTGTTTCTTGTCAATATATATATATATATATATACATATATATAAATGTATATATATGTATATATATATGTATATACATTTATATATATAAATGTATGTATGTATATATGTATATATTTATATGTGTGTGTATATATATATATATATATATATATATATATATATATATATATATATAAATGTATGTATATACAGTGGGGAAAAAAGTATTTAGTCAGCCACCAATTGTGGAAGTTCTCCCACTTAAAAAGATGAGAGAGGCCTGTAATTTTCATCATATGTAGACCTCAACTATGAGAGACAAAATGAGGGGAAAAAATCCAGAAAATAACTTTGTCTGATTTTTAAAGAATTTATTGGTAAATTCCTCGGTACAATAAGTATTTATAAATGTATGTATATATGTATATGTATAAATGTATGTATATATATGTCTATATATATGTATATATATATAAATGTGTATATATATACAGTATGTGTATATATATATATGTCTATATATATACATATAAATGTATGTATATATGTCTATATATACATATAAATGTATGTATATATGTATATATATGCATATATAAATGTATATATATAAATGTATATATAAATGAATGTATATGTGTATGTATATATATATGTGTATATTTATATATATGTATATATACATATATATAAATGTATGTATATATATATATATATATATATATATATATATATATATATATATATATATATATATAAATTTATATATATATATATATAAACATTTATATATATACATATATATAAATGTATGTATATATAAATGTATGTATATATATAAACATTTATATATATACATTAATTTATATATATATATATATATATATATATATATATATATATATATATATATATATATAAATTTATAACTGTATATTGGCCTGCAGTAACCTCTCCTCTCCTCTGGGGGTCTTAGGGAGTCGCAGGCAGACCTGGAGGTCCAGGCAGAGAAGGACCAGCAGGATCCAGAGTGAGACACGAGGGACTGAGGGGGGTCAGGGGTCAGGGGGGGTCTCAGGGGTCAGGGGGGGTGAGGGGGGTCAGGGGGGTTCATGGGTTCCTATGTACCTTGATTGACCCTTCAGATCTATTCACCAGTACTCACCAGTACTCACCAGTATTCACTAGTACTCACCAGTATTCACCGGTACTCACCAGTATTCACCAGTACTCACCAGTATTCACTAGTACTCACCAGTACTCACCAGTACTCACCAGTACTCACCAATACTCACCACTACTCACCAGTATTCACTAGTACTCACCAGTACTCACCAGTACTCACCAGTACTCACCAGTATTCACTAGTACTCACCAGTAATCACCAGTACTCATGTACTAGTACTAGTGCTGCTGTCCTCCTCCTCAGTAAAGTGTTCTCTAGAGACGATGAAGAGCGCCTCCTCCTCTTCCTCACGTGCTTCTTGTCTCTTCAGGGTCTGACGGGCAAAGACGGAACCCCGGGAAGGGCGGGGCCCTCAGGGGCCATCGTGAGTACACATGGTTCTCCTGTGGTTCTCCTGTGGTTCTCTTGTGGTTCTGTTGTGGTTCTCTTGTGGTTCTCCTGTAGTTCTCGTGTGGTTCTCCTGTGGTTCTCTTGTGTTTCTTCTGTGGTTCTCCTCTGGTTCTCGGTTCTCTTGTGGTTCTCCTGTGGTTCTCTTTTGATTCCTCATGGTATTCTTGTGGTTCTCGTGGTTCTCTTGTGGTTCTCTCAGTTCTCTTGTGGTTCTTTCATTGTTCTCTCATGGTTATCTTGTGATGGTTCTCTTGTGGTTCTCTCATGGTTCTCTTGTGGTTCTCCTGTGGTTCTCTTGTGATTCTCCTGTGGTTCTCTTTTGATTTCCTCATGGTTCTCTTGTAGTTCTCCTTTGGTTCTCTTGTGGTTCTCCTGTGCTTCTCTTTTGATTTCCTCATGGTTCTCTTGTGGTTCTCGTGGTTCTCTTGTGGTTCTCTCAGTTCTCTTGTGGTTCTTTCATTGTTCTCTTGTGGTTCTCTCATGGTTCTCTTGTTGTTCTCTCATGGTTCTCTTGTGGTTCTCTCATGGTTATCTTGTGATGGTTCTCTTGTGGTTCTCTCATGGTTCTCTTGTGGTTCTCCTGTGGTTCTCTTGTGATTCTCCTGTGGTTCTCTTTTGATTTCCTCATGGGTCTCTCATGGTTCTCTTGTGGTTCTCCTTTGGTTCTCTTGTGGTTCTCCTGTGCTTCTCTTTTGATTTCCTCATGGTTTTCTTGTGGTTCTCTCGTGGTTCTCTTGTGGTTCTCTCATGGTTCTCTTGTGTTTCTCTCATGGTTCTCTTGTTGTTCTCTCATGGTTCTCTTGTGGTTCTCTCATGGTTATCTTGTGATGGTTCTCTTTTGGTTCTCTAATGGTTCTCTTGTGGTTCTCCTGTGGTTCTCTTGTGATTCTCCTGTGGTTCTCTTTTGATTTCCTCATGGTTCTCTCATGGTTCTCTCATGGTTCTCCTTTGGTTCTCTTGTGGTTCTCCTGTGGTTCTCTTCTTCTGTCATTCTCGGTTCTCTTGTGGTTCTCCTGTGCTTCTCTTTTGATTTCCTCATGGTTCTCTTGTGGTTCTCTCATGGTTCTCTTGTGTTTCTCTCATGGTTCTCTTGTGTTTCACTCATGGTTCTCTCGTGGTTCTCTTGTGGTTCTCCTGTGATTCTCCTGTGGTTCTCCTGTGGTTCTCTCGTGGTTCTCTTATGGTTCTGTTGTGGTTCTCTTGTGGTTCTCCTGTAGTTCTTGTGTGGTTCTCCTGTGGTTCTTCTGTGGTTCTCCTGTGGTTCTCTTGATTCCCTAATGGTATTCTTGTGGTTCTTGTGGTTCTCTTGTGGTTCTCTCATGGTTCTCTTGTTGTTCTCTCATGGTTCTCTTGTGGTTCTCTCATGGTTCTCTTGTGATGGTTCTCTTGTGGTGGTTCTCTTGTGGTTCTCTCATGGTACTCTTGTGGTTCTCCTGTGGTTCTGCTGTGGTTCTCGGTCCTCTTGTGATTCTTCTGTGGTTCTCTTTTGATTCCCTCGTGGTATTATTGTGGTTCTTTCGTGGTTCTCTTGTGGTTCTCTCAGGGTTCTCTTGTGGTTCTCCTGTGGTTCTCTTCTTCTGTCATTCTTGGTTCTCTTGTGGTTCTCCTGTGGTTCTCTTTAGATTCCTTCATGGTATTCTTGTGGTTCTCGTGGTTCTCTTGTGGTTCTCTCATGGTTCTCTTGTGGTTCTTTCATGGTTCTCTTGTGGTTCTCTCGTGGTTCTTTTGTGGTTCTCTCATGGTTCTCTTGAGGTTCCCTCCTGGTTCTCTTGTTTTTCTCTTGTCATTCTCCTTTGGTTCTCTTGTGGTTCTCCTGTGGTTCTCTTGTGGTTCTTCTGTGGTTCTCCTGTGGTTTTCTTGTGGTTCTCCTGTGGTTCTCTTTTGATTCCCTCATGGTATTCTTGTGGTTCTCGTGGTTCTCTTGTGGTTCTCTCATGGTTCTCTTGTAGTTCTTTCATGGTTCTCTTGTGGTTCTCTCATGGTTCTCTTGTGTTTCTCTGATGGTTCTCTCATGGTTCGTGGTTCTCTTATCCAAAGTTGTGCTTCTGTGTCTCTTCAGGGGACCCCAGGAGCCCCGGGGGCACAGGGGAACACGGGGTCTTCAGGGAAGCAGGGAGAGCTGGGACCACCGGTGAGACACACACACACACACACACACACACACACACACACACACACACACACTCACTCACTCACTCACTCACTCACTCACTCACTCACTCACTCACTCACTCACTCACTCACTCACACATATATACACACATATATAAACACATTTAGACACACACTCACACACACACACACATACAATTAATTATTATTATTATTTATTATTAATGATAATTATAATGTTACCGTCATGTTTAACAAACTTCTGAAGGAAACGTTCCTCAAAGTCTTCAAACAAAAACAACAACAATTTAAAATGTATTTAACATGTATTTAAAAAAAAAGAAATACTATTATACTAGGGATACGATGAATAAAAGAATAAAACTTATTAACATTAATATTGAACAGTAATATTAACATTAATATTTAACAGTCATATTTAACAGTAATATTAACATTAATATTTAACAGTCATATTAACAGTCATATTTAACAGTAATATTAACAGTAATATTTAACAGTAATATTTCATAACTCTGTTTCTGCTCCAGGGTCCCTCTGGGAGCAAAGGAGAGAGAGGTGAACGGGTGAGTGAGCATGCTGTCTACCCATGATGCATTGCAGTCCGTCTTCACACACACACACACACAAATACACACACACACACACACACACACATGTGCGTTCTGCGTAGAGCGTCCTCTGGTGTGTGTGTGTGTGTGTGTGTGTGTGTGTGTGTGTGAGTTCTCCAGCAGCGCTGTGTGGTTCTGTTGTGGTTCTGCAGGGTGACCTCCAGTCCACGTCCTCGGTGCAGGACATCGCCCGGCAGGTCTGTGAGCAGCTGATCCAGAGTGAGTCCACAGCGAGGGACCGGGACCGGGACCGGGACCTGGACCTGGACCGGGACCGGGACCGGGACAATCATGTTTCACGGTCATGTTTCACAGTCAGCCCGTGGTGGCGTGTCGCCCCCTGCAGGCCACATGGCGCGCTACACCTCCCTCCTGAACACGGAGCCCCGCCCCCCGGTGGCCGTGCGCCCGGTGCCCGGGCCGCCCGGAGAGCCTGGCCGGCAGGGCACCCCGGGTCCCCTCGGAGAGCAGGGCCCCTCGGGGAGACCCGGGTTCCCCGGGCAGAACGGGCAGAACGGGCAAGCCGGAGAGAGAGGTAAGGGGGCAGGGCCTGAACCACAGCAGCCAATCAGGGTCCAAGTGTTGGCAATCAGCATCTCCTAAAGGGGAGGAGCTTGTTGTCTATCCTAAACTGTGTGTGTGTGTGTGTGTGTCTCCAGGCTCCCCAGGAGAGAAAGGTGATAAAGGTTCTCCAGGCGTTGGGGTCCAAGGCCCACGAGGAGCTACTGGACCTCCAGGTACATGAACCAGGAGTTCTCTGTCTGGTCTCCTAGCTCCTTCCTCTTGTCTCCTGACTCCTCGTCTCCTCTCCTCCAGGTCCCCAGGGTCAGGGCCGACCCGGCAGCCAAGGCTCCTCCGGTCGCCCCGGTAACCCCGGGGCCCCCGGCCGGCCGGGCTCTCCGGGCCCCCTGGGCCCCTCCGGCTCCCCGGGCTACTGCGACCAGAACTCCTGTGTGGGCTACAACGTGGGAGGTACCGGAGAACATGGGTCATAGGGCAGGGGTCAGAGGGCAGAGGTCATGGGTCAGAGGGCATAGGTCATGAGTCATAAGACATGAAGTCATGAGGTCATAGGTCATGAGGTCATTACATTTATAATTGACACAATGTCACTGACCCTGAACCTGTTTTATAGACGACCCTCCTCCATAGAGCAGTAGTAACGGTAGTGGCGCCCCCTGGTGGACGTCGCGAGAATAACATGTAGTTAGACCTGACATGACGTCATTCAATCTGATGGGTTGTTGTGAAAAAATGAATATATATATATATATATGTATGTATATATATATATATACGTATATATGTGTATATATGTATATACACATATATATATGTGTGTGTGTGTGTATATATATATATATATGTATATGTATATATATATGTATGTATATATATGTATATATATATATACATTTATATATTTATATATATATATATATATTTATAAATACATGTATATATGTGTATATATGTATATACACATATATATATGTGTGTGTGTGTGTGTATATATATATATATATGTATATGTATATATATATGTATGTATATATATGTATATATATACATTTATATATTTATATATATATATATATATATATAAATACATGTATATATGTGTATATATATACACATATATATATATATGTGTGTATATAAATAAATGTATATATATATATAAGTACTTTTTGATACATTCTGACTGCATGTGTGTGTTCAGCCTGAATGTGGTTTGAGGTCAAACGTCACACAGCCGCTGGAAAGCCGCTTACAGCTCGCAGCCTGCAGGCCGTGTGTGTGTGTGTGTGTGTGTGTGTTTGTGTGAGTGTGTATGTGTGTGTGTGTCGCTTTCACAAACTGAGGTTTTTAGCTTCATGTGCTGCTGCTGGTGATGACATCATACACAGGCCTCTGTTACCTTTGTCTCCTTGACTCTAACTCTCGTCTCCTTGACTCTAACTCTCGTCTCCTTGACTCTAACTCTCGTCTCCTTGACTCTAACTCTCGTCTCCTTGACTCTAACTCTCGTCTCCTTGACTCCTTGTCCGTGTCCCTTGCTCCCTCCCCTCCTTTCCTTCTTCCTGTCCCACTAACCAATCGAACCGATGTAAACGCCGCTTCCTGTGGTGGCGGGTGACGGCCATCTTTGTTTTGGGCTGCCACTGACTCGCTGCCTCGCCGCCGGCCGCTTGTTCACCGCAGAGGGCGATGATGTCACTGACCGCGGCGCTGTCCCCGCAGTCCAACTGCCGCCCAACGTCTTCCAGAACTACGGCGAGGCCGAGGACGACGACCCGTACCGCTACTACGAGCCCAGCTACCCGGCGCCGAGGCCGGTGGCGCCCGGAGACCCCGCGGCATACGCGCAGGACGACCCCGCCGTCCGGCGCCGCCCGGCGAGGAGCGCCGAGGGCGAGGAGGCGGGAGAGACTCAGTGATCGCGGCCGCTCGCCGCTTGTGATTGGGCGGTTTGAGAGACGGACGAATCAACAAGTGCCTGATGGATAGGAGGAGGGGGGGGGGGGGGGGGGGCTATGACCTCATCTACGCTCTATGAATTAACTTCAAGGACAACCTTTGATTTGTCGTCTGCTGGTTTTATATCTCAACGTCGGAGAACCCGTCGGGTGTTTCGGTTCCCCGGGTTCTCCGGTCGGTTCTAAGTGCCTCCTGATTGGCCGCCGGAAGGAACGCCGAGACGCAAAGACACAGTCAGCTGTTTATTATGGATATAAATACAAATATTTACTTTTACTTTAAGTTGTTCGACTGCAGAACGAAGAGAACAACAAGTAGAGAACAAGTAGAGAACAACAAGCAGAGAACAACAAGTAGAGAACAACAACGATAAAAAAAAGAAAATATGACAAAAAGAGAAGAAAAAAAATCTGTCTTGCTTCACATTTATAAAACGTTATGAATATTAATCTGAGGTTTGTTTAAATGTACTTTTTTTTTGTTTAGTTAAAAGCTGAAAGATCAACTTTACAACCCGAGGTGCTAACGACTGTAAATATGAAGATGATGAAACTCTCCGTAAAGAAACTAAATAAGAAAGGATTCAAACAGGAAGTGAGGTCAGCTTGAATGACCTCAACAGGAAGTGAGGTCAGCTGAATGTGTTGTTTCTTCTTCAGGCTCCTGAACTCTTTATTTATGTCAAGTTGTGCATGTTTTTGTTTTTATTGACCTCAGAGCCTCATGTTACTGTCGCGGATAAGGCTCTTTGTTTGTTGTTGTTGTTGTTGTTGTTACAGTATTTACCTCAGGCTGACGTTGCTCTGCCTTGAGAAGGTTGAATCGATAACGTGAGTCTTGAGTGGAACGTGTTTTATTTCCTCCTTCCGTAACTTTTGACGCCATTGTTGACCAGTTGACGCAGGAAGTGGAGGCGTGTCCACAGCAGCCGCATGGCATCACTGTTCACATCAAAGGTCAACATCAAAGAACTGACCGGAAACGTCACGGAAGTATTTCATGACTATTTGGTTTCTCAAAACAATAAAACTTGAGTTCAACCGTCGTCAGTTTGTGTTCACTTGGAACTGTTGGATGGAGCCGACAAGCAGGAAAGAGAACGCTGGAGCTACAGGAAGCTAATGAAGCTACAGGAAGCTAAGGAAGCTAATGCAGCTACGGGAAGCTAAGGAAGCTACAGGAAGCTAATGCAGCTACAGGAAGCTAAGGAAGCTACAGCAAACCACAGGAAGCTAATGAAGCTACAGGGAGCCACGGGAAGCTAATGAAGCTACAGGGAGCCACGGGAAGCTAATGAAGCTACAGGGAGCCACAGGAAGCTAATGAAGCTACAGGGAGCCACAGGAAGCTAATGAAGCTACAGGGAGCTAATGAAGCTACAGGGAGCTACGGGAAGCTAATGAAGCTACAGGGAGCCACAGGAAGCTAATGAAGCTACAGGGAGCTACGGGAAGCTAATGAAGCTACAGGGAGCTACGGGAAGCTAATGAAGCTACGGGAAGCTAATGAATCTACAGGGAGCTACAGGAAGCTAATGACGCTTATGAAGCTACAGGAAGCCACAGGAAGCTACAGGAGCTACAGGAAGCTAATGAAGCTACAGGAAGCTACAGGAGCTACAGGAAGCTAATTATCCAATAATTAATTCAAAAGTAGTGTATAGCGCACTTGTATTTTAAATGTTGTGCCATATGAACTAAAGAGCATAACATGTGTTGTCCTGTTCGAGAGAGACACCAGAAAACACTTTCAGGGCAGTTTGTCAACTCATAGAACTTGACACTTATTTTAAATGTTCTGCCATATGAACTAAAGTGCCATAAAATCTGTTGTGCAAACAAACACTTAACATCAGCATTTGTATAGCAATTAAATAAAATAAATACTTTGTGTAAATCTCAACTTAAACAATGGTATCAAAACAAACAGAACTAAAGCTTATTGCCACTGTTGAGTGTTGATAAATGTATATATTTGTCCAGGAGGAGGCGCTGTTGCGCCTCATATGGCGTGACGTCACAATGACACCACTTCCTGATAGGGGGATGTTCTCTCTCTCTCTCTCTGTTTAACCTAGCGACTAGCGAGAGAGTTCACCTGCCGCACAACAGCTGATCGAGGCCCAGCTGAGAGGCGCGTGTCTGCATCGGACCGCAGTTGTTGACGGGAGGGGAGGGGGGGGGGGGGGGTATATGTGTGCGCGCGACACAGCTGAGCTGTCGCGTGCCCGCAACGCGCTCCCGCGCGAACCGAGCTGTGTTGACGGGGAATAAATAATAAATAATTAAACCTGCGTTAACGCGCGATAAAATAATTGTCGGCGTTAACGCAGTGATGCATTAACGCACGATTAACGCGTTAACGTGGCCAGCCCTAATATATATATATAAATAAACGCAGCTCTGGGCTGTTCTGTTTCCTCCGGTCTGAAGTGACATGTGCGGCCGCTTTGTGTTCGCCACACGTCTCCTCGACAGACGTGTGGTTTCATATTCCTGCGGGCGAAGATAATAATATGCAAATCTCTGTCATGTTTCTGGCCGCCTGCTCGGCGACGGACGTGAACACGACTCCGGCTCAGAGTCCTGTGGTTCCACGCCGCGGAGCTTTGATTTCTGTTCTGTTTTAAAGTTCTGGATAACCTGAGAGAACTTTCCTCAGTTAATGTGTCGCCGTTTCAAAGAAAGAAAGACACAAAGTGACCGACAGCACAGGGGGTCAGAGGTCAGAGGTCAGGGGGCCTATTTAGGATGGTCATACTTCTTTTTGAAAGTCAGCAAAGAGACACAAAACGACCACGAAGATACAAAGAGGTAAAAAAACTACTAAACACACAAAACCAATTTGAATAGATACGAAACAAAGAGATGCAAAAGATTCAAAACAACAACAAAACGACCAGAAAAGGTAAAGGAACAACTACAAAGAAATACAAATACATACAAAACAGATAGAAAGATACACCAAACAACCACAAAGATACAAACCAGACATCCTTTGAGTCTTTGTAGTCAGCCTGGATGGCCTTCTGCACCTCGGGCTCCAATCAGCCTCCGATCTGTTCATCGCCTTGTTGTTAGAGTACAGTTCATTGCGTCACGTTGTTGTTGTTAGAGTACAGTTCATTGCGTCACGTTGTTGTTGTTAGAGTACAGTTCATTGCGTCACGTTGTTGTTGTTAGAGTACAGTTCATTGCGTCACGTTGTTGTTGTTCTTCTTGTTAGAGTACAGTTCATTGTGTCAGGTTGTTGTTGTTGTTGTTGTTAGAGTACAGTTCATTGCGTCAGGTTGTTGTTGTTGTTGTTGTTAGAGTACAGTTCATTGCGTTGCGTTGTTGTTGTTGGAGCACAGTCCACTGGTTTCTCTTCTGCGGTGCCGTGTGACGCCTCTCCAGTCCTGACTTCTCATTGAAGATGTTTTTAAGCTTGGAGGTTCGGTTTGTAACTTTTGTTGCTAGGCGATGTCGGCCCAGCGGTGCTCATTGGCCAGCGCCGGCTCTCCTGCCCAGCAACACGCCCTGCCGGTGTCTCCTGGAGGCCGACGCCCCCTCTGCTGCCGCTGGCCTCAGAACAATAAAGTGAATAAACTCCTGACTGACGGGCCGGAGACCCGAGATCACAAAACGGGAACGTGTTCCAGAGATGAGATTATTCAAGATGAACACAGGAGATCATAACACAACTAATAACATATAAAGATATAATACAATAACTGTTCAGTGGAAACATAGTGGTGGATAGAGCATATAGGACACAATAAAACATACAACACAAAATATTGATTCATTGTTGTTAAAAAGTCAGCGTGTGACTCATGATGCATGGGGGCGTGTCTCCTCCCCACCACAGAGGTCAAAGGTTATGGATGGACAGCCGAATGAACCTCAAGGTAAACACGAGGCCGGCTGCGGTTCCCGGACTCTCCGATAGGTGTCGCTGTCGGTCATCTTTTCACGTTTCCACGTTTATTGCATCTGATCAGCGACAACAAGCACATCCGTCACAAGATGCGCGAGACTGATGACACGCGTGCAGTGATCTGGAGGAGGGGGGGGGTCAATTTGCACTCCAGCAGCCTCTTTTTAAAATCTATATCTCTTTAGAGTGTTTAACTGTGGCGCTGTGCGTGACGTCATCTCCGGCATCAAACAGGTGTTACAGAGGAATTATTACGAAATCATCGCATTAGTTATTTTTTATTTACAGTTTCTACAAGCAGGGTTTGTGTACACGTGTTTTGGTTGTTGTTGCCACAACAAAACAAAACAAAATGTAATAAAAAAAATAAACTATACTAAAAAGAAAAATATATAAGTGCATTGAAATAGGTGCCAATAAAATGTGTGTATGATGTGTAATAACAGCCGGGAGGTGTGTGTGTGTGTGTGCGTGCGCGCATGCGTGTGTGTGTGCGTGTGTGTGTGTGTGCGCGCGTGGCTGCAACATGCCTGCGCATCTGCACCAGCAGCTCGTGCCATAATCCTCCACATCCCCGGAAAAAAAAACTTTTCTGTGCATTTTTTTAATTTCACGTCATCATTGGACGACGAGACATAACATCTTTGTTTTTTTGGCATCCTATGCAAATATATGCTGACGTAAAAGATCATGTGGTTTTGGTCGCCGGTCCCCCTATGAGCATCGAGGAGGGCTGCTTCCTCTCCGTGCTCTGCTCTCGGTGTGTAGGTTAGCGATGCTACCGGCCCGACCGGCCCCGGCTGCACGCGCCCTGCGCCGCCGCCGCACCACGCGGGATCTCCGGGAATAACCCGCTCACCGCCCGCTGCCTGGAGCCGCGGAGCCCGCACAGGTAGGACGAGAGGGGGAAACTTCTTATGCATTTAAACTCCCGGTGGTTGTGTGTGTGTGTGTGTGTGTGTGGAGGGGGGGGGGGGCATTTTCATCCGAAAGTGGACCGCAAAGTGAAGTTCTTAAAGCGGGGCGGTCGCAGCCAGACTCTCGCCGCCGTGGCCGCCTCCTGCCCGGGCTGCTGCTGCTGCTGTGACCCCCCACAGCGCCTCCTCCATCACGGGGATCACTTTGCTTATCACCGGCAAGCAGCACACCTCCACGGGCAGGCGCGGCGGGTCAGAGCAGCTGAGATACCCGGCCGCCAGGTGACTGCAGTCGGCCGCTCTCGGGTCGAGTGTGTGGAGAGTTGTGAGAGTTGTTTTTATTTTTTATTTTTTTTTATGGGAGCGAACTTTTGCCCCCCACCACACACACCCCTTCACCCCGCACCCCTCCTCCTCCTTCACCCCCCGGTGAAAGTGTCCATAATAACCGCCACCCCGGTGGAAGCTCCTCGCTGTAGCCGCTCTCCGCCTCTCCTCACGCGGCAGCACGGAGCTTCCATGTCGGGGTAAACGTGTTTGTTTTGGCTGCCCCCCCTCTCTCTCTCTCTTCTTCTACTTCTTCTTCCATAATCTAAATCTTCTCCCCCCCCCAAAGAATAAATAAAGCGCCCCCGCTGTTTGTGTTGTTTCCTCGCGGTGGTCCCGACTCTCGTCGCGGCTTGCGGGCCGCCGCTCCCCGGCTGGAGGCTCTGTTCAGCGGGGAGCAGACGGTTCGTCTGCCGGGTCATCCGAGGTGACGCCGCCGCCGGCGGGCCGCGGGGCTCGTCAACTGTTTGTTCATGTTTTACATAAAAGTAGAACCGCCATGTTTACGAGACGGTTTACAACGGTTACATTTTCAACACGTTTTACGTGTTTTTAAAGGGACGTCGCTAACGACTGGTCTGTGTCGGACCCGGCCGTTGGTGAACCTACCGGCTTTAACCCGGGTTCTAAACCTGTAATAAGAGCCGCTAGTCGGCGGGTGGAACGTCGGTACCGTCGGTACCGAGTTCATGTGGAGGATAACCCGGGGGTTAACTTAGTTGTGCCGTGTTACTGAACTGTTACGCGGACGAGCGTCGCCCGGTTTGAGAGGCGGAGCGCCGCTGGCTTCACACACTGGTTCTGGTCCTGGTTCTGTTTCTGTTCTGTTTCTGTACTGGTCCTGGTTCTATAATGGTTCTATACTAGTTATTTTCTGGTTCTGGTTCTTTACTGGTTCTGTTCTGGTTCTGGTTCTATAATGGTTCTATACTAGTTATGTTCTGGTTCTGGTTCTGTACTGGTTCTGGTTCTGGTTCTAAATTGGTTCTATACTAGATCTGTTCTGTTTCTGTTCTGGTTCTAGTTCTATACTGGTTCTGTTGTGGTATATGGGGCGGTCCACAGACTTTACTCTGGTTGGTGTTTTATATCTGTGGTTCTGGTTTAGCTGCAGTGTTTACGGCTACTGGTTCTATATTGTTATTAATAACCAGTAAGTCTCTGGTTAGTAAAGGTTCTGTCAGATTTTTTTTTTTTTCTCTCACAAAAGTTCATATAAGGACACACGTGTGTGTGTGTGTGTGTGTGTGTGTGTGTGTGTGTGTGTGTGTGTGTGTGTGTCATTGAACCGGTTTAATTATTCAATGTTTTATGGAACAAGACACACACACACAGACACAGAGAAGAAGCCCCCGTGACCTCTGACCCCTCCTGTCAGGTCTGAGTCCTGGTGGGACTTCCTCCGGACGTGGTCTGGAGGAACAGGTGTGCGCTCTGGAGCGGGCGCTCTGGAGCGGGTGCTCTGGAGCGGGCCGCTCTGGACCGGGCGCTCTGGACCGGGCCGCTCTGGACCGGGCGCTCTGGACCGGGCGCTCTGGACCGGGCGCTCTCGCCCCCCACAGTTTGACTGAAGAGCGTTTTGGCTCGTGGAAAACCCACCGGAGAGACTGTGTTTGGCAGCTCCTCCTCCTCCTCCTCCTCCTTTACTGCGGTGACAGCGTTCACATCGTCTGTGTTCGGTCTGTGTTCGGTCTTTATTTTAATATTCTCTCTTGTTCTGGTTCATAATCACGTTTCATCTTTTTATTTATTTTTCTCCCGTTTCTCACTTTATTTCTTTTTGTTCGTCTCGTCTTTCGCAGCACTTGTGTGTTTATCTGCAGCGTGTCATTTTAATCCTGTGATACGGAGGATCAGCCAGTCAGAGAGCTGCTGACGCACACACGCACGCACACACACACACACACACACACACACACACACACACACACACACACACACACACACACACACACACACACACACACACACTTTCTCTCCTCTTTCCTCCTCTGACACTCACACACTTCTTGCCGGTTCGTAGGAAGTGCAGCTGTGATTTTGCTGTTGCCACCTAACCTGTCACCCCGACACACACACACACACACACACACACACACACACACACACACACACACACACACACACACACACACACACACACACACACACACACACACACACACACACACACACACACACACACACACACACACACACACACACACACACACACACACACACACGCATGCATGCTTGCGAGCACACACACACGCTTTCTCTTCCTCCTCTGACACGCTGCTTTCTGTTTCTTTTGACACAGACACACACACACACTTACTTTTTACTTTTTGTGTGTGTGTGTGTGTGTATGTGTGTGTGTGTGTGTGCTCGCTCGTGTGTGTGGTGAGTCACTGGAGCATGGGCTGTTCAGAAATACTATGTGTGTGTTAGAGTCTTCGCCTCTCTGCTGGATCTCTTCATGGGGAAACTACACACACACACACACACACACACACACACACACACACACACACACACACACACACACACACACACACACTTGGACCGGACCCACCTTCCACGTGGAGGTTGCAGTCTGTGGATCTCCATCCGACCAGATTTAACTCTAGAAATATATAAAAATAAGCTCTTATTTTGGCGGTCATCGTTGATAAAGATGTCTCTCTGTCTGAGGCGGTGAGCTCGTCGTCCTCATGCTCTTTTCTTTTGATCCATGTTCGCTGGTCTCCAAAACATGCATATCTTCCTTTCATACACTCTGCTTATTGAATTTAAAATCTTCCCTCTTCATCCCACGAGCCCAAAAAGGCTCAAAACAAACCTCTGGACTCAAGCAGCTGGAACGGGAACTCTTCTCTGACTGGTTGTCCAGGAGACAACATCAATTAGAAAGTTCATGAGATAACGAGTCACGTAAAGATTGGCCTCAACAATCCGGTTTCATAGTTGTATTTTATCAATTTATTCATCGTGACGAATAAACAACACCAACATGTGGAACGCTCCGAGTTAATTTAATATGTCTGGGGCTTTTATTGTGAAAAGTAAGAACAGAAAGAGTGGGTCTGTGCTGAGTTTGTCAAGGTTGAGAAGACCGAAGCCTTTAAGTTGTTCTGCTCTATAGTGTACAGAGACTCCTCTGGTTGTATAGAAGTATATGCTTCATGTGAGAGAGCTGCATTCTCTCTCTGACCACCAGGGGTTGAAACCTGTCAATGAATGTAATCCAGATCAAATACGTCACCGACTGCAGTTTCATTTTATTTTCTGGAACCAATCGAATGAAAAAAGACAATTTCAGACAAAACCTTTTAGATTTTGTGCCGAATATATAAAAATCTTGAGCCTCAAGCCCAACCATCGTGCGTGGCCCTTTAAGCTTTTCTGATGACGTTTGTCAATCTATAAATAAGTCGAATGCTTTCAGTTAAAATATAACGACTCATATAAGTTCCAGTTTATTTTAAATCTCGCTTTTTGACATGTTCTGGGGCTGTTTTCCCATTTTCAATCCCGCCAAAGTAAAATCAATCGCTCGTTTGTTGTTTATCCTTTTTAATATTTGTCCTCCCACATTTCATTCACACTAAATCCATCAGAGACGTGGTCCACAGGCCCGGGGGACCGGGGGACCAGGGACCGAGGATCAGGGCCCGGGGGCCCGGTCCGTCAGCCGGCGCCGGTGTGAAACTCTCCACACGTCGTTAAATGATCCTCCGCAAACACGCCAACGTCTCGTGTTTCACGTCCGCTGTACGACATCGCGGTATCGAGCCGTGGATCAATACGATCCGAGCAATGCTCGTCTCATTAGTGAGGAGAGCGTGACGGCGCTCACACACTGCCAGGAATAACCGGTGTGTGTGTGGGGGGGGGGCTGCATTCTTGTAATTGTTTGAAGATGACTTGGCAGGAGGAAGCACATTTTTAGGATATTGACGACTGGCATGAGGAGGCAGCTCAAGTCCAAGTGTGTGTTTGTGTGTGCATGTGTGTGTGTGTGTGTGACACCTAAAACACCACTACAGAAGAAAAGTAAAACACAGGAGGAATATGCAAATTAGGTATTTTTTTATTTGAGATGAAGCTCTCTTCAGCTTGTCAGCTGAGCGCTCTAATTAATATTAATGTAACACGCAAATAAAAGTGAGACTTCACTTCTGACGCCTGCAGAAAATAAATTGGTAAAAAGAGCTGCAGGGAGTGATGGGTATTCAGCTCCCCGCCAACGGGAGCTGAATATCAATAAGCAGCTTATAATACTTATATTTACTAATTATTACAATGTTGTGTAATGGTCTCCGTCATTTGCGGAAGATCGAGGAAAATAATCGCAATATGAATCACAATGTTTTATATCGCAATATTCAGCATATTGCAACATAATAGCATATAGTGACTTCATTATGGTGATAATATCGTACTGTGACATAAGTATCGTGATAATATCGTAAGTGACATAAGTATCGTGATAATATCGTACTGTGACATAAGTATCGTGATAATACCGTACTATGACATAAGTATCGTGATAATATCGTACTGTGACATAAGTATCGTGATAATATCGTAAGTGACATAAGTATCGTGATAATATCGTACTGTGACATAAGTATCGTGATAATATCGTACTATGACATAAGTATCGTGATAATATCGTACTGTGACATAAGTATCGTGATAATATCGCACTGTGACATAAGTATCGTGATAATATCGTACTGTGACATAAGTATCGTGATAATATCGTACTGTGACATAAGTATCGTGATAATATCTTACTGTGACATAAGCATTGTGATAATATTGTACTGACATAAGCATCGTGATAATATCGTACTGTGACATAATTATCGTGATAATATCATACTGTGACATAAGTATCGTGATAATATCGTACTGTGACATAAGTATAGTGATATTATCGTACTGTGACATAAGTATCGTGATAATCTTCCTTCCCTAACTATAAACAGGACTCACTCTGACTCTAAAGTTCCATGTTGACATCATTTGCTGAACGTCCTTTAGATGAATCTTCCTCCCGGTCCCTGCTCCGTGCCGTCAGTCCTCCGGTGGGACGAGTTGTCCATTTAAAACATTTCTGGGTGGATATTTATATTTAAAACACAAACACTTTAAATCCCAGATGCCGTGTTTGTATTATTGAGATTTATTCCCCTTCAACCTCAAGAGAAGTGATTTTATTTCACGTGGAGGGAGAAAAGATGCTTATCTGCTCATTAAAGCCCAGAGAGTGCGTTTCACAATTACTTGTCACATGAGTGACCCAACAACAACAACAACAACAACAACAAGCCTCCTCTCCTCTGGAGCGTTAATTTAAACCTTGTTTACCCGGAGGAAGCTTTATTGAGCCCCCCTCCCCCCCTTTCATCAGCGCCCTCATTGATATTCATTCGTTTCCTCGCGTACCCCCCCCCCCCTTTTTTTTTTTTCCCCGCTTCTTTTCGCACATGGCGAGAAGAAGCGGGAAAAAGCCGCCGCCCGGCCGTGTGCTCGTCTCTTGTCTCCGGGGGCAACAACGTGGCAATATTTTATTTTTAGTACGATCTCTGCAGTATTTCTTTTGTGAGTTTTGATAGTTTTATTCAACATTTCTCAATTGTCAATATCGGCCTCTCCTGCCGCACAGCATTATGGGAAATGGAGTCTTTTATTTGTATCTCCCCCTCATCGATGAGTCAGAAAAACATTTTATTTTCCAGCTTCTTTAAAAAAAAAAAAAATGCTGCTTTATTTCCATATATTATGAACAATCAGTTAAAGAAAATGTCTTTGAAGACGTAATTTATTTCTGTTATCTGGAGAAAATATGATTCATAATAAAATGCAAATGATTCAAATTGAGAAACCCTTTGATCACTCGGTGGTTTGTGACCTCATGACTTCCCTCTGCCTGTATGACTCCAGGACGTATCTCGGCCCTCAATTAATACATGTCTTACATTGTTGAATTAATAATTTTGATGTTAATAATTCATTTTAGTTTAAGTTATACTTTTCCCCCGTCACAATGCCGGAAGCTTCTTGAACTGCGATCAACAAAGAAGTTTTAATTTATAATTGTGTGTTTCAAATCAATACAACACGTCGAGTCTCTTTTATTATCTATAAACTAACCAACATGGCGGCGTCAACGGACTCTTCTGATTGGTCCGCTCGTGAAGAGTCACACATATATCTGACTGGGCGCTAAATGATCTCCGACCTCTAAACGCTTTAATGTGACGCCCAGTCACACGCCCCGCCCCCGTTAACGTTTGACCCCATGACCTCCTGACCTCTTCAGGGACCGTCTCACTAGCTTTAGGGTAATTTCTTGCCAAACATTACAGAGTTCAACCCCGTCGGACCTGGATTTGTCCGCGAGGACGCCGATGCACAACGTCGTCCATGACACGCACCAGACGTTTAGTTTTCGGCCTTTTTGTTCCGGAACATTAACAATACTCCCGCTGAGGAATGGGACGTTCCACTCACGTGGGAGTGGAACGTGTATAAATGTTTAAACGAGACCAGACGTCTCCGTCAGAAACGTCTCCGTCGGAAATGTCTTTGTCGGTTATCGTCTGGCCCGTTTGACCGGAGGGGGAGGGGCAGGACGAGCGCTGTGCGCTTAGGGGGCGGAGCCTCAATGACCCGGTTCAGTCTTCACAATCTGCATGAAGGACTACCACACCCCTTGGCTCTTTATTGGGGACAGGAAGTGGAGTCAGGGGGGTCACGGGATTCGAGGCAGTAACCGGGCCGAGGCTGCGGCTCCGGCGTCCTTCACCGGACCCAATCGATCAGGAGTTCATGAGACGGATCATAAAAAAACTGGAAACCAGTGAAGTGTCTGGAAGAAATGAAAAACATTACGTATACAGGAATATATAATAATATATAATAATGTACAGGAATATATAATAATGTACAGGAATATATAATAATATATAATAATGTACAGGAATATATAATAATGTACAGGAATATATAATAATATATAATATTATACAGGAATATATAATAATCTATAATAATATACTGGAATATATAATAATGTACAGGAATATATAATAATATATAATATTATACAGGAATATATAATAATCTATAATAATATACAGGAATATATAATAATATATAATAATGTACAGGAATATATAATAATGTACAGGTATATATAATAATATACAGGAATATATAATAATGTACAGGAATATATAAGAATATATAATAATGTACAGGAATATATAATAATATACAGGAATATATAATAATCTGTAATAATATACAGGAATATATAATAATCTGTAATAATATACAGGAATATATAATAAGCTGTAATAATATACAGGAATATATAATAATATACAGGAATATATAATAATATACAGGAATATATAATATATATATATATATATATATATATATATATATATATATATATATATATATATATATAATGTGTATATGTGTAACGCAATCACCAACTAGAGATGAAGTCATGTCTGGTTGAGATTCCGAGGAACTTCATTCCTGAATTATGACATAAACAAGGAGAGTGTGAGTGTGTGACTATGTGTGTGTTTATCTGTGTGTGTGTGCGTGTGTGTGTGTGTGTGTGTTTGTGTTTGTGATACCCACATTAATATTTCAGGCTGCGTCTCTGTTCGGCCCGTCGCTTCATGTCAGCCACAGGAAGTGAATGCCCTTCAAAATAAGAGCGGGAGAGTTTTGTCATGTAAAGCGAGTGATTCTCTAAATGTTCTGTCAGTTGTCAGAAGTTCAGGTTCTACTTCCTGTTTGCTTCAGGTTCTACTTCCTGTTTGCTTCAGGTTCTACTTCCTGTTTGCTTTAACTCGTCGTTAACTTCTTCTTGTTCTTCTTTTTCTCCTCCTTGTTCTTGTTCTTGTTCTTCTCCTTCTCCTTCACGAGTTGCTTTGATGTTTTGTTTTTTTCCGAGTCCCGGTCTGCGCCCAAAGACCAGACTCACCAAGCGGAGACGGTCGGCTGGTTGTGACATCACTTCCTGTTCGGCAGACGTTACGCAGCCGCCCCAAAACGACCACATGCACCTCCAGTTTAAGGCTGTGTAAGCGTGTCCTCATAGGAGGTGAAGCGTGTCTTCATTGGAGGTGAAGCGTGTCCTCATAGGAGGTGAAGCGTGTCTTCATTGGAGGTGAAGCGTGTCCTCATAGGAGGTGAAGCGTGTCCTTATAGGAGGTGAAGTGTGTCCTCATAGGAGGTGAAGCGTGTCTTCATTGGAGGTGAAGCGTGTCCTCATAGGAGGTGAAGCGTGTCCTCATAGGAGGTGAAGCGTGTCCTCATAGGAGGTGAAGCGTGTCCTCATAGGAGGTGAAGCGTGTCCATATAGGAGGCGAAGCGTGTCCTCATAGGAGGTGAAGCGTGTCTTCATTGAAGGTGAAGCATGTCCTCATAGGAGGTGAAGCGTGTCCTCATAGGAGATGAAGCGTGTCCTTAAAGGAAGTGACTAAGCTTGTCTCCTCTGGCATTCCCGTCAGCTACCTTTCCCTGAGGGAACATGCCCCCCCCCCTCCCTCCCTTTAGTTTCCCACAATGCTCCTCACCTCTTGAACTCGGCCACCGGCCCGGGGAAGGAGACAGGAGACAGGAGGAAGGAGGAAGGAGAAAGGAGAGCAGGGGACCGGCAGGAATGCGGCTCCCCATGCGAGCCAAAAAAACAAGGAGGGGGCGGGGCTTCTGGCAGCCGGGGGCCGCGTCCTCATTGGCTCGCCTCTTGTAAGCTGACCAACGACTCTCCGTCCCGATTGGCTGCCGTTCCATCTTCACTCTCACGCTGTGTGTGTGTGTGTGTGTGTGTGTGTGTGTGTGTGTGTGTGTGTGTGTGTGTGTGTGTGTGTGTGTGTTCTCGTTAGCTTCTACGCAGCCAGATTAAAGATGACACACACACACACACACTATTAATAGACCTCCTCCTCCAGGAGGAGAAGAGGAGTCGGGCAGTCTGCCGGCTTCAGAGACTCCTCCTCCTGCAGGAGGTGAAGGGGACGGGGGACATCGAAGGAACATATTGAGCGGGAAAAACGTATCCGGCCAATGAGAGCGAGCCGAGCCGTTACCGTAGCGACCACAAAGACCACGACCCGTCACCGCGGGACGGAGCGCGTTCCTCTTCGTCTCCGGCGGCTCCACGTCCGGAGACGAAGCGTTCTTCAGTTTGAGAGGAGCGGAAGTGTGCAAGGAATGTTGAAATGTCCCTGTGTCTTTTTGTCCCTGTGTCTCGGTGTCCCGCGGCGTGCGGCGGTCTCGCTGCCGACGCCTCTTATTAATTTCTCGCGTCGAACGTGTTGATGACTAAACTGTGTGAAGGCGTGTGCGTGTGTGTGTGGGGGGGGGGGGTTACAGACGCCTCCAGGTTGTTGTTTACCACCCCCTACCCCCCTATGAGTAAGGGGGGGGTAGAGAGAGAGAGAGAGAGAGAGAGAGAAAGAGAGGGGTGCAAAAAGAGAAAGAAGGAAGAATACATTTACAGTACAGACGTGTGATCCCTGAGGAGTCAACACCTCCTCACTGAGCACGTGCAGTGATAGTGAAGCTCCTCCTCCTCCTCCTCCTCCTCCTCCTCCTCCTCCTCCTGGTACCGGGCTTGAGCGGCACCACGTCGCTCTGTTGGAGTTTGAACCTGAACATGACGAACGACATCTGAGGGCCGCTTCATCCTCTCATTTGACTCCTCTGGTTGTATAGAAGTCCGTAGTGACTATACACATTGTTTATTTAAAGGGAAAATCTTAAAGCCCTTTAATAAACTCACAAAGTACCGAAACAGACGAGATGCTGTGTGTGTGTGTGTGTGTGTGTGTGTGTGTGTGTGTGTGTGTGTGTGTGTGTGTGTGTGTGTGTGTGTGTGTGTGTGTGTGTGTGTGTGTGTGAGCCTGTGTGTCTGTGTTTGCAGACTTGCACATCCATAATACAACCAAGGAAATCTTATTAGATGTTTTTACTCTAATAAGAAAGGTGTGTGTGTTTTTTGTGTGTCAGTCACAGCTGGTGTGTGTGTGTGTGTGTGTGTGTGTGTGTGTGTGTGTGTGTGTGTGTGTGTTAGTTTCTATGCAGGTGGGTGAGACTCTTCTTCTCTGGTGTTCCTCTGTTATTGTCTTCAGCGGAGCGACGGTCCTCTGACATGTAGAGGGGGCTACACCTTTTCTTTTACGTGACCTTTTAATTTCTCTCCGTCCAACGAGTTTCAGAGTTTATGTTGACAAGTAAATAAAGATCCATCTAGTGGATCATCAGTAAATGAACTGCAGATGTTTACAGGTGAACATGGACAAAAACCTAATTGTTCTATTTTTTTTTAATTATTTAATTATTTTCTTGATTTCTTGTTTTATTTTCTTGATTTATTGATTTTATGTTATTTTATTATTTCATTGTTTTATTGATTTTGGCTGCTTTTTAAATCTCAGTAAACTGAACCAGTAGAAATTTAATTTTCACGATGTTTTTCTTTTTTTGCCGTTTTCTTTAATCGAGGCGACGATGAAAATAATCGAGACTTAAAATGCAAAATGAAATAAAAACAAATTAGAATCATTAAAATAATAAAAAATCAATCACCCCAAAAGTAATATGAATATAAAAAGGCGATAACATTACACGATAACACATTCCTTAAACCCGTTAGCCGGCGGCTTCGAGCCGCGAGCTTCGTTCTGTGCTTTATGTTTTATTTTATTCAAGACTTAATGAAATAAGTATAATATGCACGGAATACGACCTCCGAGGTTTCCGACGGTGGTTTCATCTTCACGCTTTGTTCCCTCAAGGCGTCTTCGTGTTGACCTCTTCGTCGTGACGTCTTCGTCGTGGTGCTCGTCTTCGCGGCTCCTCTTCATCTCGGCCACGTGACGTTATGAGGAGCTTTAGATTGATGTGAACCTTTGACCCGCCTCTCGTGTCTGAGGGATGTGAACACGCCGCTGCCTTTGAGCAAGGCAGAGTGGAGCCTGTCACTCTCAATCAGCGGCTCCAACACATAATGATATGTTTATATTTATATGTGTGTGTGTGTATATATATATATATATATATATATATATATATATATATATATATATATATATACACACACACACACACACACACACAGTCATTTAAAACATTGTCAACATGAGCTCGAATAAAATTCTATCATACAAATATGAAACCAATCAGCGCTCCTTGTTTATCTGTGTGTGTGTGTATGGGGGGGGCAGTATGTGTGTGGGGGCTGTGGGAGTGTGGGGGGGGAGAGGGGGGGCTGACAGGAAGCAGCTGGACCCGATGATGATGCAACCGGCCTGCAAGACCTGCAGCGGATTCCATTGATGTCATTATTAGAGACAGATTTATTTTGTAATTCTATTTCTTTATTTCTCCATCTGCCGCAGCGAAGACGTCCCCTAGAGACGTCCTCTAGAGACGTCCTCTAGAGACGTCCCCTAGAGACGTCCCCTAGAGACTTCCTCTAGAGACGTCCCCTAGAGACGTCCCCTAGAGACGTCCCCTAGAGACGTCCCCTAGAGACGTCCCCTAGCGACGTTCTCTAGAGAGGTCCCCTAGAGACGTCCTCTAGAGACGTCCCCTAGAGACGTTCTCTAGAGACGTCCTCTAGAGACGTCCTCTAGAGACGTTCTCTAGAGACGTTCTCTAGAGACGTCCCCTAGAGACGTCCTCTAGAGACGTTCTCTAGAGACGTTCTCTAGAGACGTCCCCTAGAAATGTTCTCGAGAGACGTCCCCTAGAGACGTCCCCTAGAGATGGTGAGGACGTCCCGAGTTAATGTGTCGCTATGGAAACGCTCTGCTTGTCTGTGCACCTGAACGCACCGCGGGGCTCTCAGTGGAGCAACGGACCGTTAAAACACCGAGTGTAGTGGTGTACACACACACAGACACACACACACACACACATACAGTATAGACACACACGCACACATAGATACACACACACACACATATAGACACACACACATACACACACACAGACACACACACACACACACACACACATACAGTATAGACACACACACATACAGTATAGACACACACACATACAGTATAGACACACACACACATAGATACACACACACACACATATAGACACACACACACATACACACACACACCTAGACACACACATACACCGTTTCGATGCTGATGACCCATCTGCAACGTGTTTTGGCTCCAAATAGACGTTTTATTTTGAAATCGAAGGCGTTTATTTAAATATGTATATAAATAAATAAATGTATTGTTTTATCTTGTGTGTTTTGTTGTTTTGCTTTTTAATTGGTTGAGTTTGAGAAGTTTAGGCAATTTAAGGTTTTTTAATATGCATCAGACAATAAGCAATAAACACCAGGAGGAAATGAAAGGAAGCTCCTGAATAATTAATAAGTAAAAACTAAGTGTTCTAATAAGGTTTGTTTAGCAAGAAGCAGGCGGTAAACACCAGGCTGCTCTACGGGGGAACTCTGAGGGGCGGTCCCCGGACCACTTCCTGTTGTTGTTAGTCACATGACCTGTCGGCTGTGAGATGAACTCAAAGCAACATTATAGAGCCTCGTTATAGAGGCCTCATTAGAGCCCTCGTTATAGAGCCTCGTTATAGAGCCTTGTTAGAGCCCTCGTTATAGAGCCTCGTTATAGAGCCTCATTAGAGCCCTCGTTATAGAGCCTCGTTATAGAGCCTCGTTATAGAGCCTTGTTAGAGCCCTCGATATAGAGCCTCGTTATAGAGCCTCGTTATAGAGCCTCATTAGAGCCCTCGTTATAGAGCCTCGTTATAGAGCCTCGTTATAGAGCCTTGTTAGAGCCCTCGTTATAGAGCCTCGTTATAGAGCCTCATTAGAGCCCTCGTTATAGAGCCTCGTTATAGAGCCTCGTTATAGAGCCTTGTTAGAGCCCTCGATATAGAGCCTCGTTATAGAGCCTCGTTATAGAGCCTCGTTATAGAGCCTTGTTAGAGCCCTCGATATAGAGCCTCATTAGAGCCCTCAAGAGTAGAGCCTCATTAGAGCCCTCGTTATAGAGCCTCGTTATAGAGCCTCGTTATAGAGCCTTGTTAGAGCCCTCGTTATAGAGCCTCGTTATAGAGCCTCATTAGAGCCCTCGTTATAGAGCCTCGTTATAGAGCCTCGTTATAGAGCCTTGTTAGAGCCCTCGATATAGAGCCTCGTTATAGAGCCTCGTTAGAGCCCTCGATATAGAGCCCTCGTTATAGAGCCTTGTTAGAGCCCTCGTTATAGAGCCTCGTTATAGAGCCTCGTTAGAGCCCTCGTTATAGAGCCTTGTTAGAGCCCTCGTTATAGAGCCTTGTTATAGAGCCTCGTTAGAGCCCTCGTTATAGAGCCTCGTTAAAGAGCCTCGTTAGAGCCCTCGTTATAGAGCCTTGTTATAGAGCCTCGTTATAGAGCCTCGTTAAAGAGCCTCGTTATAGAGCCTCGTTATAGAGCCTACATCTTTTTGTAGTCCAGCAACGCGTTTCTATTCCAGCTCTTTTCAAAATAAACTTCGGTCTTCACAGGAAACAATTTATTAGATTACATTATTTTGAAATGGTTTGTTTATGAGAAGATGGAGAAATACTTAGTCAGGTTTAGAAAAGATCGTAAAATACTTATTTAAGTTGAGGAAAAGATCGGGAAATAATAAGTTAGGTAAAGGATACATGCATACACATATCATCAGCACACACACACACACACTCACACTCACACTCACTCACACACACACTCTCACACACACACACACTCACACACAACAAGTAAAGAGTATTTCGTAAACACAATAATTACAATTTCAACCACTCAGTGTTGCATGATGATGATTTGCTTTGATGAGAGAAACACATCTGCAACAACACACACACAAACACACACACACAAACACACACAAACACACACTTTCATTAATCTGTATTTGTCTGTTCATACGTTCAATTAGAAGGACATTCGCATTAACTTCTTCTTTCTCTCTCTCTCTCTCCGTCTCTTCCTCCCTCTCCTCTCAGTTTTGGCTCATGTTGCCACGGTAACCACAGCCTCAATTCTTGTATTATTATTTTGGGCCAAGTTGTAGTGGGGCAGTTTTTTAAGGATTGTGTTGGGCTACTCGCACACACACTAACATCCCTCTGCTTGCAGATTACCCAGAGTGCCGCTGGTCTGAGGATCGTCCAGGAGAGAAGGAGAACGGAGCGGTGGCCCCGTGATTGGAGGAGGAGGCGGAGGAGAGCCTCTAGTGGAGCCCGACCCCGACCCCCCCCCGACCCCCCTCTGAGGACGTGCAGTGAGTCGCCGCTTTTATCTTATTTTGGTGGGGCACGTTGTATATACTTTGTCGGTATCTGTGGAGGTCTTTCATTCTGAAATACAGACGTGAGAACTTCCTGTTGGGAGGCAGAAAGAAATCCTCTCGAGTTTTCAGTTTTTTTACCCGAAAAAAGAAGTTGACGTCTGGAGGAGAGGAAGTTTGGGGTCATGGTTCAATGGAGACTAGTGGCTACTGGTTAGTGGCTACTGGTTAGTGGCTACTGGTTAGTGGCTACTGGCTAGTGAAGAGAGGTGTGACTCCTCGGTTCCTTCAAGGTGGGAAGGAGACGTCAGTCTTGAAGCTCTCTCCGCTTCGTTCTCTTTGGCGCCGCCTGTGGCGACTAGCGATAAGTGCAGGCGTGTGTTTTTGGATTTCACACTAAAAGTTACTCCTGATATTTTTGAACTTCTTTTTTAGCAACTCCAGTCAATTTCTGCCAATACGATATTTTCAAAATAAAGCTCCGGTCCGGTCTCATGAGTCCTGTCCGTCCTCAGTGACCAGCTCCTCAGCATGACTACGCAAAATAAATAAAAAGGCACATGTGCGTGAGCTCGGTCGTTTTAGACGTCGCCTTTTCCGTGTTTTCTTTCCTGCCGAGTCGTGAACGCCGGAAATATTTGATACGTTTTCAGTTTCTTTCAAACTATTCAAACTAGAGTTGGTGACGTCGAGCCGAGACCTCCTTGTGGTCTGAGTGGAGGGTCTCTGTCTCTGTCTCTGTCTCTGTCTCTCTCTCTCTCTCGCTCTCACTCTCTCTGTCTCTCTGTCTCTCTCTCGCTCTCTCTGTCTCTGTCTGTCTCTGTCTGTCTCTCTCTCTCTCTGTCTCTCTTTCTCTGTCTGTCTATAGATGAGCTTTCAGGAGAGCGAGGAAGACGAGGGGTAATAAACACTATGGCTCATGTCGAGAGTGGAGCGTCAGAGAGCAGCGTTCTGGTCCAGGGAGGACCGGGTCAGCCGAGCGCTCTGGAACAGTCGGAACATGGCGGCGCCGTGACGGCGTGATGGCGGCGCCCCGCGGCGATGAAGCACAAACACACTTTGTGTTCTCTCTCCTGTTGCAGAGACGGTTGTGCAATTTATTTTTGTGACGAGCAACGAGTCCAACAACGAGGTTCTGAGGACACGTTTGAGTGATCACATCTGGAGCCGCAGGGAGGTCCTGGGCAGAGGAAAGCTGCCCGGCAACAGGCGTCTAGAGAACTAGTGCTCTCCTCTGGTTGTATAGAAGTCTATGCTTCATGTGTTAAAGCTGCATTCTCTCTCCTGACCACCAGGGGGTGACTCCTCTGGTTGTATAGAAGTCTATGCTTCATGTGTTAAAGCTGCATTCTCTCTCCTGACCACCAGGGGGCGACTCCTCTGGTTGTATAGAAGTCTATATTTAATCTGTTAAAGCTGCATTCTCTCTCCTGACCACCAGCGGGCGAGTCCTCTGGTTGTATAGAAGTCTATGCTTCATGTGTTAAAGCTGCATTATTTCTACTGACCACCTTGTCTCTAGTTTCAAGTCTTCTTCTATACAGCATGATGTCATCATTTAGTACATGATGGTTATTGAGAGTCCAACAGAACATAAAGGGGCGGGGCTACTAGGTGATCGACGCCTCAGTCCATATATGGTCACTTCCTTGAGGAGCGTCTTCTCTCCTCATGAAGGAACCTGGTGCGGCAGACAGATAATTATACCGTTATACCTTTAATCAGACTCCGCCTCCTCGGTTATTACACAAGGAACGTTTATTAGTCACGCAAGTGAAGACCTATCAGAATTAAAGTTGACCTAAAAATACAATTATACAAAGATTATAATAATTTGAGGCTTTTTTGATCCATTTCTATGGAAACACTGCAATCTGATTTCATGGAGAGACAATTTACAATCATTAAAAATATATATTTGAAGTTGGAGTTCTTTGAACATTACATTTACAAAAAAAGGAAGACAATTTCATTTATATTTACAATATTTGTTGGAAAAAATGATTGAGACCGTATATTTATATATATATTAAAAAATATATATATATACAAACATATTTTTAAAAGCTCAATTTATATATATATACAAAAATATTTTTTTAAAGCTCAATTTATATATATATATATATATAAATATACGTGTATATATATATATATATATATATATATATATATATATATATAATGTATATTGACCTTTTGTAATATCTAAAGGTTACGACCTCTGTGTTCCGGGATCTCCAGTGACCGTTCCTCTGTGTGTCGTCACGTGACCGTTGGTCCCAGACGACTCCGTCAGCTTCACAGATACTTTGAGGAACTCAGAGTTTAATGTTCTATAAGGGATCGAATTAAAGCGAACGGTTAAAATGAGACCTGCAGAATGACTGTTTATTTATGAAATATCACAATGTTTAAGTTGTGTTCAGGGACCAGGTCCAATTGACCATAACAACGTTTTTTCTTTAGCTCCTGACTGAAGTCTTGTTCCCATCCCGACGGTTTGAGGGTTCAGACGGTTTTATTGTGATAACCTTTATTGATCGTGATGAGCGTGACGCCGTGACGCTCTCTGATCACGCCGCTGTTGATGAAATGACCATCTGTTGCCTCCAAATGCTGCCGGGGGGCGGCGCCGGTGGCGGTAGTCGGCGGCGGCGTTGATGTGGGGAGCGGGATCTGAAACGGGCGGTGGGAGTGTGGGAGCGCTGCCGGTACCTCCACCACCGCTGGAGGAGGCACCGGCAGCGTGGGAGAGAATGACTCACTCTCAAAACACACAGGTGTGTGTGTGTGTGGTGTGTGTGTGTGTGTGTGTGTGTGTGTGTGTGTGTGGGTGTGTGTGGTGTGGTGTGTGTGTGGGTGTGTGTGGTGTGGTGTGGTGTGTGTGTGTGTGTCTGTGTGTGTGTGTGTGAGATGCGCTTGTGGGTGTTCCGAGTTGAGAAATGTGTCATGGTGAATGTGAGCGTGGATCCGACCTCGCTGCTCCGTCTCCGTGTCGGATCGGTAGCGATGCTCGCAGCGTGACTGAGTGGAGATGTAACACTGCGGCGCGGCGTGAAGGCCTCGACGCAGCGGGGTGGAGGGAGAAACCACACGGAGGTGGGAAATACTACGGCAACACTCACACAGCAACACAGTGGAGGAGGGAGAGGAGGACACGACTTTCACCCAGGAGACATCTTTACATCGTCACTCTACATCGTTACATCGTTACATCGTCACGTTACATCTTTACATCGTCACGCTACGTCGTTACATCGTTACGCTACATTGTTACGGTACATCGCTACGCTACATCGTTACATCGTCACGCTACATCGTTACGCTACATCGTTATACTACATCTTTACATCGTCACGCTACATCGTTACATCGTTACGCTACATCGTTACGCTACATCGTTACGCTACATCGTTACGCTACATCGCTACGCTACATCGTTACATCGTCACGCTACATCGTTACGCTACATCGTTATACTACATCTTTACATCGTCACGCTACATCGTTACATCGTTACGCTACATCGTTACGCTACATCGTCACGCTACATCGTTACATCGTCACGCTACATCGTTATACTACATCTTTACATCGTCACGCTACATCGTTACATCGTTACGGTACATTGTCACGCTACATCGTCACGCTACATCGTTACATCGTTACGCTACATTGTTACGGTACATCGCTATGCTACATCGTTAAATCGTCACGCTACATTGTCACGCTACATCGTCACGCTACATCGTCACGCTACATCGTCACGCTACATCGTTACACTACATCGTTACGCTACATCTTTACATCGTCACGCTACATCGTTACGCTACATCTTTACATTGTCACGCTACATCGTCACGCTACATCGTCACGCTACATCGTCACGCTACATCGTTACGCTACATCGTTACATCGCCACGCTACATCCTTACATCGTCACGCTACATCGTTACGCTACATCGTTACATCGCCACGCTACATCGTTACATCGTCACGCTACATCGTTACATCGTTACGCTACATCGTTACGCTACATCGTTACGCTACATCGTTACATCGTCACGCTACATCGTTACATTTTCACACTACATCGTTACACTACATCGTTACGCTATATCGTTACGCTACATCGTTACGCTACATCGTTGCGCTACATCGTTACGCTACATCGTTACGCTACATCTTTACCTCGTCACGCTACATCGTTACATCGTTACATCGTTACGCTACATCTTTACATCATCACGCTACATCGTTACATCGTTACGCTACATCGTTACGCTACATCGTTACGCTACATCGTTACGCTACATCGTTACGCTACATCGTTACGCTACATCGTTACGCTACATCGTTACGCTACATCGTTACACTACATCGTTACGCTACATCGTTACATTGTCACGCTACATTTTTACATCGTCACGCTACATCGTTACATTGTCACGCTACATCTTTACATCGTCACGCTACATCGTTACATTGTTACGCTACATTGTTACGCTACATCAGGGGTCGCCAACACGGTGACGGCGGGCACCTGGTCGCCCGCGGGGACCAGGTGAGTCGCCCGCACGGCATGTTCTAACAATAGTCAACATTGAGCTCCGTCAAAAAAAAAAAAAAAAAAAAGGCCATAATTCCCGGGCACTAGGACCTGGGGGAAGGCTGCTCCTCTGGCTTCCTCACTGCAAGGAGCGTCTCTCAAAGAGCCAGGATGAAAGAGCCAGCGCGCGCCTTGTTCAGCTGTTATGCGCGCAGGTGAGCTCTCTCGCCAGCATTCGCTATTGCGTTACATTGTTGCGTTACATTGTTGCGTTACATCGCTATGCTACATCGCTATGCTACATTGTTATGCTACATCGCTATGCTACATCGTTGCGTTACATCGCTATGCTACATCGCTATGCTACATCGCTATGCTACATGAGTCAGGTTGTAACAACATCCTGACTCAGGAACATTGGAGTGTATCCGTGATAAGGCCACGATGGAGTCAAGCGTTTCCAGAGTCATGAGTGTTCGAATTGTTTGTTCCGGAAGGTTCCCGCCAACGCATTTGTTCAATTTTGTTAAGTGCCACTCAGGAGAAATCCCTCAGACTCTCAAATTGATGTTGTTATCGTGAGGGAGGGATGGAGGAGGAGGAAGGGGGGGGGGGGTGCATATGTGACATGTTTAAAAGAGCTAAACTTACAGCAGAGATGGAGATTTTAAAGGTAACCAATCCAATTACAGTTGGACGACATGTGGTTGCCGGGCAGACTGCAGCCGGGGAGCACCGGCGACCTTCGCCCGGCGGCCCTCACCCCGCCCGCTGCTCTCAACCAGCGACGCCTTCGACCTCCTGGAGGCTTCTGCCAAGAAAATGTTGGTTCATAGTTGAGAGAAATTGGCAGATAATTTTAAACATGAGGAGAAAAAAAAGTTTGTTTGTGAAAGTTTCAGAAGATGCTCATAATGAGGGAGAGAATATAATAAGAAGCCGTGTCTGGCGTTTCCAGAAATTGATTTTTTTGTTTGTGCTTTCAAAAGTAATCTCACGCCGGCCTGAAAACTAATATTCTGGCACAATTGAAGCAGTTTTATCTGATTTTGTTTAGTTTCCATATATTTTTTTCAAATGTTTTCTTCAAAATGCAAATTAAGATATGAGATTAGAAAACGACAGGCCAAAGATATGACATTAACATGAAACAAAAAAAACACCTCAATAGAAGCTTGTCTTGTTATTATAGTCAGAAGGTGAAATGCAGGAAGAGAAATATGAAGAATGACATAAAACAACACGTCGAAACTCGATTTTTTTATGGATTTAAATCAAATGAGTTGCAGATTAAATTATTCAAGGCTAACGAAAATAAAAATATATATATTTATTTATATATAAGTATATATGTATATATTTATATATATATATATATATTTGTACATGAATATATGTATATATGTATGTATAATATATATATAAATAAG
The DNA here is from genome assembly GCA_036178185.1 of Liparis tanakae. Classification (NCBI taxonomy): domain Eukaryota; kingdom Metazoa; phylum Chordata; class Actinopteri; order Perciformes; family Liparidae; genus Liparis; species Liparis tanakae. Next base: position 16,267,614 of record CM070106.1, read on the forward strand.
TATAAATGTGTATATATATAAATATATATATAAGCATATACGTGTGTATATATAGATATATACGTGTATATATATATATGTATATATACATATTTATATATACATTCAAATATTTGTATAATGTATATATTGTATATATGTA